>OY776675.1:141402962-142004801 GCA_963675555.1 Leptura quadrifasciata | reverse complement strand
AAATATTTCCCATAGGATTTCTCTCTCTGTCACTTACGAATATCTCTTTCTTAATACGTATAATGTTTTTAGTTGGTAATTATGAAAGATTTTATTGCCACGATTATACACATTTATAGGTTGTTATTAACAATTTTATATCACTGTATAAGTTAAAAACTATTTATGCTGAAGGAATGTTAGCAATTAATATGGAATATGCTTTCTCCGTGAGGAAAACAGACTCATCTTTTAACATAACCATCTCATATGATTATGATCATCGTTTAAGGATGTAAGTGTAAATATAAAATGTAAAAAGGAATTAGATCTACACTGATTTATCTATTTATGTTTCAAATTAAAGATGTTGTCACAGCATGGTCCACACTTAAGATAAATGTAAATTTCTCGGTACTGAACTCGCTCCATTCAATAAAGGAAGGTCAAGTGGATATAGTGGTTCGGCTAATGTTAGGCAAGATTTGAAAACAACTAGAATTTCTTTTCGTGGTGAGTCAGTGGGGCCTAAAAATACTAGTTTTTTAATCTCGTAGACCTTTAGTAGTTCTGGCTGATGTTACAATTTGCAAATTAACTATTGGTCACGAAATCGGAAATTAACCATTTCGTGTGTAAATGTCGGAAAGAATAATTTAACTCTTTAAGGTACGAACATCTGAAGAAAAATAAAACCCTACAGGTGCAGACTTTTTATTTTTTTTATTTTGTAAAATTAGACATACAAGTGCATGTAAAAGGAACTGTTATAATATAATAATGTACAAAAATAAAAAAAAAACAACTATTTACAGAAAAAATGGTGGTTCATATTTTGTCCCAACGGCCCATAACGGTATAAAATTTTGTGGGTCATATTCTGCACCGGCGTACTTTAAAGAGTTAATATACTGCATATAGCACAATTTTTTATTTGTAAACGTTTGTAAAAGGTGTAGTGTAATAGTGTGAGGTGGCGCATATGTGACATTGAATCCTTCATTCTATGCAAATTTAAAGTTTTCTGTTTCTGTGAAAACAGTCTATTTTATTATCAACCTTTTACATATTCTTCTATATAAGTCAAGAACATATTTCTTCCTCGATCATTTTTTTCAACCAATTTTATGCATCCTATACCGCAGCAAAACGCAATAACTTAACCTCGACTGGCAAAAAACTTCCTTACTATAGGCGATACAATTAATAGCTTCCTTCTTGCCAGAAACAGGTTGCAGTTTAGCCCCTTTTCTCTTAAACTACAAGTAGTTTCTTAAAATTATCTGAGGTGCGTATTGGCAATCTCTACCACGATACAAAGCACTTTGTATCATGGACTTTGTATAAAAAAAAGTTAAAAAGCGTTTGATAAAATGTCACTACATCTAGAATCTGGAATTGATTGGGAGGGTGAACAATAAAATTATTGAACCACAGCACTTAGGCCCCTTTGGGCCCCTTGTACATCCTACCTGTAGGCAGACCCTCGCCTAGGCCTCCAACCAACCTAATCTTGCGAAATAGGTGGTGATTCTGCCTAGGGGCATCTCCCTTACATCGGCCAAAGTAGGCCAACGTTCTCCCAAAATGGATTCTCTGATTGATGAGACAGCAGAACAGTCACAGAGTACATGTTGAACCGTCTCATCTCAAAATAATGTTTTGTCAATGAATTGAATACTTGATGTATTCTTGCCATAACAAAATTTTCAAAAATAATTATTTGTCTTTAAATAAAATAACGGATAACAAATATTTGATAAATTGAAAAAACTAAGGCTTCTTACTTATTTCAAACCTCATATGTCCCTCAGCTTAATTTCTGTAACATTTGGATAAATTGAACAGAGACAACCGAGACTATTCCTCAGAACCGTCTTGAAATTTGTTGAAAAAGTAGGTACTTTTTAAAGAGAATCAGTATTTTGTGCATCAGACACACCAATTTCAATTTTGGAGCTTGTGGAAATTTATCAGGTATAAATGAAGTTGGCCTTATCACTTACATCTTTCTGGCCGTTTTTGACTAACGCACGCCTTCTCCATGCCCTTATTTCTATTTTCTGCATATCTTCTTTAGCTAAATCTAAGAGGCGTGATTTTGGTCTCCCTCAGTCCCTTGAGCCTTCTGGCTGGTTGAACGTTATTTTCTTGCTGGGTCCATTTCCACTCTTCTCATTTCAGATGGCTAATTTTAACAACTTGGGGTACGATTGCCAGAAAGTTAAATCCACTTGGAATCTGGAATTGAGTGGGAGGGTGGTCAATGGAAATTATTGAACCACAGCACTTAGGCCCCATTGGGAGGGAACCTTGTACTTCCTCCCTGTCGGCAGACCTTCGCCTAGGCCTCAAACCAACCTAATCTTGCGAAATAGGTGGTGATGCTGCATCTACCTTACATCGGCCAACGTTCTCTCAAAATGGATTCTCGGATTGATGAGACCGCAGAATAGTCACAGAGTACATATTGAACCATCTCATCTTCTTGTTCACAACTTCTACAGAGAGGTGTTTCGCTAAATCTCATATTATGTAGATGTTTCCTTAACGAACAGTGTCCAGTCTGGATTCTCGTTATAAAACGCAGGTTCCTTCTGGTCATTACGAGGTAGTCAATGCTGTACTCTTGTTGGGATTTTTTAATAGTTCCCCAGCAAGCTGACAGTTGTTTTCTTCGTCCCACAGCTTCTTAAATTCATTGTGGGTGTTCTTTTTAATTATTTGTGTTATCGCCGTGATCGGTAACAGACTGGCCGGGCCTACTTAGGCCTGCTGTCTTCCTGAACAGGCCGTCGGCTACTTTGTTGTCTTTTCAGCCAGCATACCAGTATTTTATTTATGCTAGAGACGCCCACAGATTCCCATACTGCTCCTGTGGTAATTTTGTAATTTCTCAGGACTAGTAATGATTGCCTACAATCTGTGTAGATCCTTATTGTTTTGCCCGTAGTTTGTCTACAGATAATCTCTTTTGCGGCTATGGTTATGTCCGCCAGTTCCGTCTGTACTACGCTGGCTCGCCCATCCATAGCCCATTTAGATTGGATTTGCAGACTTCTAGAGTATATTCCACATCCTGCCCCATCCTTCTTTTTTAATCCATCTGTGAAGACGTTGACATCTTCGCCAGCAGCTTCATTCTCACTATTCGTCTGTATTATAGAAGAAGCGTTTTCCTGACAGACTCATTCCACAGGCCACTTCTGGCCTCTCCACAGCCTACATTTGGTTGTGTGCCAATGGATTTGGGGCGTACCATTGTTATCAGAACCACTTCTTCTAGATATATATCTAGTGGTGGCAGACCTCCATAGCCCTTGCTGTAGTCTGTTTGCGCTTAGGTCACCAAATCACAGCTCTCTCTCTCTCTAGGTTATCATTGGTATTATGACAGCAGTATATATCCACATGACCACTTTGAGTTTCATTCCCTAGGTATTCCCCACGGTCCTGCAGCACTACTCATAAAAAATGTAGGTTATCCCAAGGTATTTCACTTCTGATGCAAAGCTTAGTGTTGTATCCAGGAGAGATGGTGCCTTCAGTGCTCCTAGATCCCTTTTCCTTGTGAAAAGAACCATCTCCGTCTTCCTGGGATTGACAGACAGAGAGTGTTCTCTGCACCATTTTTCGATTATTCTTAGGCCCCCCTGCATTCTTTCACAGAGGACTCCTTCGAATTTTCCGCTAAGCAATATTGTTAAATCATCTGCGTAGACAATTGTGTGGAATACTTCTTAATTGAGGCGGCACAAGAGGCTATCAAGAACGAGGTTCCATAGCAGTGGTGATGGACTCGCGACTGCATGGAGTGCGGTGTCGGTGGATCTTTCTATGGTGTATGCGTGCTGGTTAGGATGTAAAGGGTTGTCTTTCGCTACAACATCCCTTATGTATCGTTCACGATACATAAGCTTCTCCATCGTCTTGAGCAGGAACGAGGTTAAACTAATAGGTCCGTCTATACGCTTTGGGTGTGGTATAGTCCATCCGCTCTGCGGGATACTGGGATGAACCCAACTTTCATTTCAGTTAAGTCCACTTAAAGAAATAAATTATTTACGAATTATTCAAGCAGGGTACTTTCACACGGAAAAGAAAATTACCTAGTTTATTGCACAATGCTACAAAAATCTTCCTTTAATCACTTTTTATCATTGGACATTGGATAAGTTTCCTGCTATTGTCACAAAGTGCAAAACGGACGTTTTATTAGTCAGGATTAGCCAGAGACGCCTACAATGTTTATTAATAAAAAGACATTTAAATGTCTTTTCCGGACTCAGGTGGGAAAAGTTCGTAGTGTGGATTATTTATAGCCAGCTTTTATTCATATAGACTTGTAAGAATGAAGCAGATAAGAATAATAAATTTACAGTAGTTACATAGCATAAACACACAATACTATTATAGGTGGTGATTACCATTTCGAGGCAGACCTAATATCTGATCTGAATATAATTACGCTACTGCAATTTGCAATTTTAGTATAAATTAGTAGTTTCTAATGAAAAATAAAGAAAGCATGTAACATATTTTTCAATGGTGTTGCGTTTCTACACCCCTCGCCTTGCCAACAGGCGAATAGCTTGTGTCAGTTGGTTGTTATAGGTTATTTAATCTCGTACGAGATGTGATTTGTTGACTGCTATTATAGTGCAGAATTTAATGTAAATTGTTGGTATAGTCCATATAATTTAAAATGTTGCTCACTGCGTTGTAAAAAGTGAGACAATAAATTATAGTTTGTGATTTTTTTATTATGTATATGCATCGAGTGTACTTAATCTATCGTATTGTTTAATTTGATAAAAATAGGAAATGCAAACAAGGGATTAGGGAATCATTGAAACATTACATAACTTCAATAGGATTGCACAGTTTCAGATTTAAATTATTAATAGGAATATCAGAAACCATATAGTCCATGCAGCTGGAGGAGGTATGATCGTGTAGATTTGCAAATTTGCGCGTAGGGGCCATTATAGTAGGATCTCATTGAAATGAATTAAGGAGATGAAATTAAATATTGGTATTGTGACCTATTTTCATCGGATCTATGCAGAAATCTCCAAACATTATAAAGTTACAAGACATACTAATTGTAATATTTAGTGCCTGGATTTATTTATAAATTTAAATATCAGCGGCATGAGGTGGTGGACGTACACTAACTATATATTGTATTGTCTTATCTTTTTTTATGCGTGTTCCCTTTGAGGTATGAATTTGACATTAAAACTTATTACAATATCCATTTTAAAAAATATATAGACTATGAACTTGCTTCGTTCCCTTATTTTATGTTTTCAAAATGTTTAAAATGTTTTTTTAACCGCATCTCAAGTTACCGAAATAACCCCGTGGAAGATCTCAAGGATCTTGTGCTAGGTTAAGTGAGACGAGGCCCTATAGTTTATTGCGGACTCCGAACCACCCTTGGGGCAATTTTTTTAATGAAAAATTGTTTTGCCTTGCGAACCCACTTCGCTAGACAACTCAGTTTGCTAGCCAAACGCTTTAGCACACTGAGCTACCGTCCCCGTTTCCTATCTTATAAATCTGAAATCGTATTATCAGTAGAGATTTGTTGTTCCTTGTTTGTAATCTTAACAATGCACAGACTAGCTCAGTTTATCACAGTGGTAGATTCAACAGCTTGATGTCTCTGTATGGATAATTATATTTATTAAAATTTTTAAAATGTAATAGTAATGATTGTGTCTATTTCCTTTTTGAAATTAAAGACTTCTGTCAAATTTTAATTTTGATTTGTTATAGTTAGTACAACCTCGATATCCTAATATTTCACACTGTATTTTCGTTCTTCTTAATTACAGTTTTCTTTGCTTCTGTTTTTTATATTGATATCGGCTGTCCACTTCTAAATTTCTGGATTATATTTCCAAATACCTCTTCTATTTTACCTTCCTTTCGTCTTCCTTTTTAAGTTATGCTTTTTTCTGTCGCCAAACCACATCCTTCCTTTTTTCCTTTCTCCCACTTTGATCCAAAATCCTTTTATTTCTGTCTTTAATATCAAAAATATAAAACCAGATTTCCATTTCGTTCGTCACAAAGCAGAGAAATTTTTATTTATCAACAATCTTTCTCATATTACAGATAACTATTAATATCATAACATTAGAACTAACCATTTTGTCTATTTGAAGGCCAAATTAAAATGATTTGTGATTACGTGCATCAAACATAAAAATTTATAAAGTAAATTAAAATAATCAATGAACTTTAAATACCAATGTGGATTTTGGCAATTTAATAAAATATGTTGTCCGAATGACAACTGTCTAATAAAATGATGTAACTGTTAGTTACACTCCATCCGGATCTCGAGATAAAACTTTTATTAATTCAAAATTTATATAAAGGAAAGAAACAAATTCACAACCTTTTGTTTTCGAACAGGTCTAACAAGATAAGCAGTCCTTCCAAATAATATGAAATTGTGACTTTATCGATTTGCGAATATACAGCAATATATATGTAGCCACCCCTACACCAGGCTTAGGCTTCCATTCCTCTAGGGGGTTAAAAAATTGATATTTTCATTGTGGAAAAAGAAATTGATGTTTTACAGGAGGTGTTTCTGTGAGGAAGGTGGCAGGGTTGTGTAACCATCCCCGGTGGTTGTTTTTACCCTTTAAAGGGGTGAAAAAAAAATTTTCTTGGGAAAAAATAATATTTTGTAGGAGGCGTTTCATTGAGGAAGGTGGTACGCCTACTATAAATTATTATTTTTTCCCACGCCTTCGAAGGACGAAAATAACCCCCGGGGTTGGTTATACAACCCTGGTCACCTGCCACCTTCCACCTCCTACGAAATAATAATTTCTTTAAAATATAAAAATCAAATATCCACCCCTTTGAAGGGTGAAAATAACCCCAGGTGGTGGTTACACAATCCTGGTCACCTACTACCTTCCTCAAAGAGACGCCTTTTTCAAAAAAAAAAAATTCCACCCCTTTGAAAGGTGGCAACAGCCCCGGGAATGGTTATACAACCGTGGTCACCTGCCACTTTTCTCACGGAAACGCCTCATGTAAAATATAAATTTTTTTCCCACAACAAAAATTTCAATTTTCCAACCTCCTAGAGCGTTGGAAGCCTGGTGTAGGGGTGGCTGAGGTCAAATCCCTCGAAAGATTTTCCGTTCTACTCGAGGGAATAACAGTTAGTTGAAACTGGGGAAAATAAGCGAGTTTAAGGAAAAGGGCGTTTTTGGCCAATTTGAGGGGGTTGCCGAGAAAAAGAAATGCGGGACCCCCACCATCCTCTTCAGCGACCTCGAAAACGGGGGAGGGTCTCTGGATCGGCGCTCTAGCAAAAAAAGCAAAAACATCAAAAAATCCCGACTCCTGACATCGACTAGTTGGCATTCTTGACCGATTTCAGAAAAAAATATTGTCTGATCTTCTTCAGAGATGTCAATATTGGAACCTTTTCGGCTTTATTTTATTATTTATTTATTTTTTAAGTAGAAAGATCGCAGAAACACATCTACTCACGCTCGCGATTATAACATTGTGCATAACAATTTGAATCACTGTATTTCTTTTAAATCTTTTGTTAAACTATCATTATGAAAATATTTTAACCTCGATATATGTGCCTAACATTTTCGGTTTTCTGCAAATTATTAATTTTTTCATAGCAATCTGTAAATGTGTGGCGCCGTTTACTGAACCCATGATAATTATATCCAAGTGTAAATAAATATGTTCACAACAATACTTATACATTCTATCCGTTTATTAGAAAGAATGCGAGTAAACCAAAAATAATTTATTTATCATCCTTAAAAACTTGAAATTATTTGCAGGTACTAATTTCGGTTTTGAATATGACTCACCAGTTTCCCAGCAGAATAATTTAAGATAAATTACAAAAAGGCAAGGACATTATAAGCAACTTAAAATTAACTTGCGGTTGAAAAAGGACCCGCTCGCATTACAGAAACGACACCTGGTGAGGCTTACGATTAAAAAAGTGTTATGTCAATCGTTAAGCTGATTACGAGAACATGCAGGTCTTTGCCTAAATCTACCTTGAAAGACAGGCGACTGACGCTTTTTTTCCTTATACTTATATCTCCTCGGGAGCGTTACCGTCTTTCGAACCCGAATTGAAATTCAGATGTATGTAAATTCTCCTTACGTCCAATGCATTGTAAGTATCTTCTTAAACACTATGGGATACTTTCGAGGCAGCCCAAGTGAATTACATGCATGATAAGAAAATTTTATGGAGATGTGCCGCGTTATAAATATTAAACTGAGTTGTGATTCTTGCTTTTGTTGCACTTACAGTTCTACTCATGCAGGTTATTGTTTTTTTATACATTTATCATTGAAATAGTCGTGCCAGAAAATGTTTGGATCCCTATTATTTATTAAGAAAAACTATAATTCTTCTTTGTTTGTGTAAACAGAAACTAGATGTAAATTATATGATTTCGCCACAAATATATGGAGTGTTTTCTCCATTTTGACAATTACATATCGTAACGATAAAAATTAAATGAATGAATATAATTTTATTTTATTTATTTATTACTGAAACGTTTTTGCAAGTTGTACATTTTTTTGTAATTTTATAGTTAATATATTTGTTATTAATTTTACGTAATTTATTAACATTATGTGTTATGACAGCCAAGGGCACCTCGTGTTGTGTCTAGTAGTATTTAACATTTTGTTCATACGATAATATCGTTACATTTTCTAGGAATATTACGATTTATAGTAGCCTAGGCGGTATATGCTTAAAATCGCCTATGTTTGGGTGAATCGGGTCGTATGGCAGATTTTTGGCGTAATCGCTCCTAAAAATCATAAGGAATGATAATTTCACTATGCGCTAATTTGAAAACGTGGTCTTTTATTAAACAAAAAAAAATCCTTATTTTTCTTCCTATTTTTTCATATATCTCAGTAACTATCGCTTTTAGAGAACAGTTATACAAGTGAAAAAGATTTGTAATTAAATTTTCAATATAAGATGCAGTTGGTTGCGAATCCAAAAATTCATTTTTACTATTGCAAAAATATTAAAAATCGCAAAAAAAAATTTGAAATAGCAAGTTATTTGTGGAATTTTTTCAAATTCTTATACGTAGGACCCTCATACTTGGCTAAAGAGCACTTTTTAATATAGTAAGTCTTCCCACCAAATTTCATCAAGATCGGACTTTTAGTTTTTGCATAATAATTTTGCAATATAAACTTCGTTTTGAAAATTTGCAAAATGTTGCTAAGGCGAAATTAAATCATTTAGAAAGTTTAAAATTTTTACACATATAAAAGAGTACTCAAATTTTCAGATCCATTTTGAGATATTAAAATCCGTTAATTAGGAGAGCTAGGGAATTGTTTAAAAACTTGGCAATTTTTTTTGCTTATACACAAATGCAAGCTTTGAAAATTTACAACGGATTTTTATTTTTAAAATATATTTTGAAAGTGCTCGGAAAGACGCTTCTTAAAAAAAAGCACGATGATTTGTTTATTAGAACTGATGTTATTGTTAAAGAACACGCCAAAACCTTCGATAAACTTCTCGAAACTGTAACAAAATCCGACTTTTTCCGAAACATTTCGCATGAAAAGCGTGCTTCACGTAAAAATGCCATTGGAAGAGGTTTTCATACTTTAAATCATATTTTCGCTCTACGGAGCGTTTTTTATGCGAAAATATCAGCAACTCGTCAAGGAGTGTAATTTTAGAAAGTGTAGTAAATGTCGCTGGACGGGGACGTAATGTCGCCCCGAGCACCAAAATTTAGAAAGTGTAACAAAACTCGACTTTCAAAATTAAAAACCCTTTTACGAATCCACGTTGTTAAGCACTGCAACTCATACGTTGTGTTAAATATGAGAACAAATTAATCCAGTCTCTAGTCAAAGTATTTCGAGAGTTTTAGCGAAAATAGTCTTTGGCGATAAGGGTCCCCTGTCATTTTCTAGCAGTCGATTTGACGGGAAAATGATGGGTTTTAACGGGATTTGTCCTAAACCGGTTCCTCAGTGATTCGGTGTCAGAAAAGTATGTTTGCCATGTACTCAGATGTGCATGGGACCGCCTTGCTTGAACGTATGAATATATAATGCCACAAAATAATTCAAAGTCGTTGCGATTCAACTATTTTTAAGCTCCGAGGAGCGAATCAAATTATTATTGAACTGATAATACGTAAATAGACAGGCAAGCAAAAGCCCACCAAAAATTTATAAACATTGAAATTTCTTGAATCTTTTTGTGTTAACGTTAGCTATAAACCGGATGGATGGATGGTAGTTGGTACATTATGAGCCGTTCCGTTCCTCACTATGGCCAGACTATAGTTTGTCAATAAATTTTTCTTGAACGTTTTTGCAAAACTTGATTTTTTAAAAGAGATTTAATATGCATTTTTTGAACTTTATATTGCCTTTTTCTTGTGTTTTCAAAATTCCTTTTCAGGTTTAAATTTAAGAAAGTGTTAGTATTTACTGTGTTAGATTTATAGTGTTACGACGTCCAATTGGTACCATCAGTGAAGCAGTTAATCATAAACGAACAGTAAGTATAGATTTTGTATTATTCTCCATCTGAAACAGTCGTTTTGACCCCTTTTTGTGAACGTTTAATATTCATTTTTGGAAAATATAATAGAAGTCCTTCAGTCGCGAAAAGATGGATCGTTCACATTATGATAGACCAAAGTTGAACTCAATTTATTTCGTCCTATATTGTTTTGTCTCTAATATATTTTTTTAATTTTTTCTATGTGTTTTAGCAAAAATATATTAATCAAAAGTTGTAGGTCTAGATGAGTACTCAACGATGCACACGAATTTTTTGAATTCTTTGAACTGCCGCCATTTTTTAAAATTTTTCTTATGCGTTTCAGCGAAAAATGTTTTAGACAAAAGTTGTAGGGCTAGATGAGCACTATCCAATGATGTATCGCTTGTACATATTTGATTCGATATAAAATTTGGAAAATTTCATTTCTTAGTACAGTGTCATCTGTATATGATATGCTGTCGCATCCAGAGTTTTGTCCAGTAAATCGTTGATAAACAGCAGGAATAAAGTAGGTCCTAAGACTGTTCCCTGTGGGACTCCTGTTTTTTATTATTTTCTTAGAGCTGAGAGCATTGCTAATTTTTACTTACAGAGGTCTATTTAACAGATATTGTTTTAATAAGTTGCGGGTAATACCTATAATTCCCATCTTGTTTAGTTTGTCTAGTAACTAGAAATGTGACACCTCATCGAAGGCTTTATCGAAGATAGCTATGACTTTTTCGTTCTTTTCAAAGTTTGTCGTAATTTTTTCTGTTAATAACTGGAGAGAATTTTCTGTGCTTAAATTTCTTTGGAGTCCATACTGATTTTTTGAGATTACTTTATTTTTTCAAGACATGAGCGAAGCCTACGGTTCAGACATATTTCGAAAATTTTTGCGACATTATTTGTCAACGATATTGGATGGAAGTTTGTCATGTAATTTTTGTTACCATTTTTATAAATTGGGACAACTATGCTTTCTTTCAATGGTTCAGGTATGTATGCTTGTTTGAAGATAACGTTGATGTGTGCTTTTCCAGGAGAACATATAATATTTTTTATTTCAGTGTCGTTTACATCTTCCAGGAACATGGCGTTTAGATTCTGGCTTGTGTTGTCGTTCAAGGTCAAGTTTTGTGAGTATTTCGGAATGTCATTAGTAATATAGTGAACTAGTTAGTTTTTGTTTATAATTTTGTATTAATAATAGTCAGCAATATGTGAAAATAATAGATATAATGAGAGATTCTCATTATTCTTGAGAAAAAAAGAAGGGAACAAAAAGAAAAACAGAAAAAAAATATGGTGGCAGAAATTCGATAATAGGACCCATATTTATATATGGCAGATATATTGAAAACGACACCCTCACGCTCTGCATAACGAGCTTTCAATTTCAATAGAAGATGTTCCCATCAGTGTGCGGTGTAATGTGTCATGCTCCGCAAGATAGTGCACGTATACACAACAAGAAGTATCATAAATTCAGTTAATCCAATATAAATGCATAAAAGAACTCTTGGGGATACCTTTTCAGCCAAAAATGGCACGGGTGCCTTTTCGGTGCCTGAATAGACATTGGCCATACTCACTCTCTCATTGTTTAAATACTTAAGATATGTGATGATATTAGCATTTTGTAAATGCAAGCAAGTTTAATAGTTAATGATACTGGTCGGCTTATTTTGCTTGTTTATAACTGTAAATGTATATATAAGCACTATCCTTATGTTTGACAATATTACCGGGTTTGGTGACATTGTGCATGTTTATTTGTGATTTTCACAGTTCAAATTTTCTTTACTAAATTTCGAATGGCTGAGTATGAAGCAATACTAGAGAATTCATTAGTTTGTAAGATTTGAAACAATGGTTTTAAAATCAATCAATATATTATAACAACTATAACTTCCGGCCGGGACCTTAGGGTTAGTTGTAATTTCGTTGTTGATGATTTACCATCCAGTTCGAATGTGAAAGCTTTTTCAGCAAGTCTTTTTGAATTTTCATCTTATATATTCGTTTGCTTGCTATGAATTTTATTAGAATTAGATTAGATTAGATTTTTATGAGAACTTTTTGAATTGAATTTTTTCAAATGAGACACCCTGTATATTTTTCGGCGATGTGATGTAGAAATGAAAACGAACATTTTTCGTAAGTATTTCCCAATGGCTATTTGTAACTATTTTCGATTTATTGTGTAATAAGTATAAAATTCAAGAATAGACTTAATAAATTAAAGGTTTTCTCAAATAATTCTAATAGTTCTAGACAATACCATCTCGGATCATAGAACGGTCCTATTGGAATTATGTTCTGAAATTCTAATTGCCAAAATACATCATACATTAAAAGGAGTTTTAATGATAGTGCTGTTACAAAATTTGAATAAGAACTTCAAAATGAAAACTGGCAGTTCATTTATATACAGAAGACCTTAATTCAGCATTTTATCTCTTTTATGAAACATTTCTGTATCATTTTAACTGTTGTTTTCCTAATCGTAGATATTATAATAAGACAAAAATGAATAAATAATATGATTAGATCATCGAGTACCTATTTGAAGGATTTATATATTTTAAAAAGAACATATCCCGAATTGACTGCTGCATACAGGAAGGCAAAAAGGACGCCCAATAATGTAGTTAGTAGATCAAAGAAAGAATGTTGTCTATTGTCTAAATAAAATTATTAATTCAAGTAACCCCATGCGGGCTGCTTGGAAAACAATTTCAGAGTTATCGAATAAAAATAAAAATTTTCAGATAAATCATCACCAAAGTACCGTTGAAGATCTAGAAGTGGTTGCCTCATTGTTTAATGAGTTTTTATAAATACACCAGTCAATAAATCAATATTGTAAATTAATTACCCAATATAAATAATCAAAGAAAGTATCAAAAAGTATCAAGTATACATTGTTTTTGAGGCTGTTTATAGAAGACGAGATATTTTCCTTATTAAGTAGTAAACTTAAAAATAAAATGTCATCTGGGCCAGACGATGTACCTGAGTTTTTAAATTATTAATAACTTCACTAACTTATCGTGTAAATATGTCTTTTAACACCGAGGGGTTTCCAGAAACACTAAAAATAGGTAAAGTAGTACCCATACCGAAGAAAAGCGATCCGCATTTCTTGGAGAATTATAGACCTGAACAGTACCATTTAGTTTTTCTAAACTATTTGAATATTGTTATCTAGATCGCTTATTAAATTTTTTAGTGGACTATTAAATTCTGTCTGATAAACAACATGGTTTTCGCCGTCGCAAATCAACTATAATGGTACGCAAAAACATTCTGTAATCATATAATTCATTATATTGAGACAAGGGAATGCCTTGTTGGAATATTTTTTTGATTTCAGCGGAGCATTTGACTGCAACAATCATACGAAACTGTTAAATTTACTGAACGATTATTGTATTAGAGGACATCCATTAAGCTAGATCAAATCATTCTTAATCAATCGCCAACAGTATGTAAGTATACATATGCAAGTGAAAGTAAGACATTAATGTTCAATTCTGGATGTTCGTCTCTAAGCATGGGAGTTCCACAGGGATATATTGGGCCCCGAGTTATACATATTGTATATTAATTAACTTGATTTCATTATATGTAGCGATTTCTTTTCAATGTATGCCGATGATCTTTTCATGATTGTTTCAGATTCTTGGGCATAATGCGTTAAAAACTAAATGTAATAACCTTATTGAAAAAGTATCTACATTTTTCGATCAACATCACTTGTACTTCTACTGCTAAAACTCAGTTAACTCAGTTCCATAATAGACAGAAAATCTGCGAGTCTATTTCTCTTAAAGTCAACGACTCTATTATAACAGGTACTCATAATAGTATAATATTTTTGGGTTTTCATATTGACAAGTATTTAAACTGTAAGTCACATTGTGAATATATAATGTCCAATCTTGCATCAATTTCATTTCTATTTAACAATTTTAAATCAGTAGTTCTAGAGATCAATTAGTTAATTCATATTATGCCCAAGTGGATTCTAGAATGAGGTATGATGTGTGTTTCTGGCGAAACTCCACTTTATCACAGAATGTTGTTATTGCTGAAAAACGTATATTGCGCTGTATAGCGAATGTCCCTAGTATCCATTCTTGCAAATAATTGTTTAGAGAGTATTAGATTTTAACCTTGCCATTTTTATACATTTTTGAAATGTGTGTTTATGTTTACCAAAACAAAAATATACTTATTGTGAATAAAAATATTCATAGCGTAAATACGCGTAGCAAGGAAGACTTTCGAGTACCATTTGCAAGACTCAATATAAGCTGTAATTCCCCAAATTACATGGGTCCAAAATTATTTAATCATTTATCAACGGAATGTAAAATTGTTAGAAATTTGCTAGATTTTAAAATGAAGTTAAAACTGTCTGTTTTTGTTATCAAAATGTTTTTATTCTATGTGATTTTTTAAGGTACATGTTTTATTTCTATTTTATTCATTTTTGTGTAACTTGACTATTGTATTCCTATGCAACTGTGATGTTGTCATTATGGAAAAGAAAATTATTGTTATTATAAATGTTGTAATTAGATGTTTCTGTCTGTGCAATTCTATTGAAGCAAATAAGTGAATATAAAAGCAAACAGTTTATTAAACAACAGTAACACTTGAAAGTACAGCCGCGAAAACTTAATAGACAATTTAAATAGTTTCTTATGATAAACTCGATGATTAACATAAGTATAAACATTTAGTTCTTTATTGCATAAACCGAATGTTTTCCTCCACTTTAAGTGCATGTCCAATTATTCAGAAGATTAGATTACTATTTAATTTAATTAAGGTAATCATTTACGAAGTAAATAAACCGAATTAATTGACTGTTGTATAAAATTAGGCTGCATAAAAATATTTGGGGCTCCTCGGACCACCGTGTCAGACGTAAAGTTCCATGATATTCTGTAACTAATACAGCCACTGTTAATTTTAATGCAGGCAATTTACTACAAAAGGTCGCAATATTAAATATCGCTTCTGTCTGTCATAACACCATAATAGCTTTTGAAAGCGGCATTTTTAGAAAGCAAATACAGCTGCGCTTACAAGAGACACGTACCTACGTCTACCCGAAAATGGTGCAATAAAAAATATCGGTCCTCTTTATGCCGTGTTATTATGTACCTCTGGGTGGTAATTATTGAGTATTATCACGTGTAAAGCGGACATTTGAGGGGATTAAAAGGTCTTTGTCAATTTAAACGTTCCGTCTATCTTTACTGATTTATTTATAAAATTACCTGGGAGGTGAAACAAGTGAGATGTGAGATTAGAAAAAATGTGGTGCAGGGAACCAGATGAACTATTTATTAATTCAGGAAATATAGCAGATAGTTCATGAATATAGATGATATGAGTTTTATTTATTTATACTAAAATTTAAAATATACAGGTAAGCTACTTAAATAGGTCTATAACTAAAACATAATATTTTTAATCGCAAACACCTCTCTTATTTTACTATAAGGAACGTAACCAGACTGCAACCAACAGCTACTCTCCGGGATATGTGCCCCGCCGAGTGCTGAATTACAAGTTACAAGCCTGGCGCGTTAAGTGTAATAATTGCATATTGCCATCAAAACGCTAATGCTTCGATTATAGTAAAACAAGGATTTTATAGAGGAATTTGCGACAAAAAATATTATGTTTTAATGTTCCGCCCTCTAAAAGCACATTTGAACTACGCTAAGCCCAGTCAGACTATTTATTTTTCGATTGCAACAGACACTGGACCGCTAGATGGCGCTTGCTGACTATTTTACATGTCGCTATCCCAAAGATACCGAAATGTACTAAATAGTCAAGTAATCCTCGTGTCGGTCGTCACATGTCTGCCTTGCACTGACGAGAGCCAACAGCTCGAAACTACAGTCTGCAAGTGGTGTGTGACGACTGGCACGAGAGCTCCTTTAAGTAGGATCAGTCTTTCAGCTGGTGTTTGTTGCAATCGAAACATTAGCGTTTTGTTGGTAATATGCAATTATTACACTTCACGCGCCGAGCTTGTAACTTGTAATTCAGCGCTCGGCGGGGCACATAACCCGGAGAGTAGCTGTTGGTTGCAATCTGGTTACGTTCCTTATAGTAAAATAAGGATTTTATAGAGGACTAAAAATATCATATTTTAATATTCCACCCTCTAAAAGCACATTTGAACTCTGCTAAGCCCAGTCAGGTCAACACAAAAGAACGTAGACAGGTAATTACCTAGATCGATTGTGTATAAAACAAACAAAAGAGGGCCCAGCACACTTCCTTGGGGAATTCCAATGTCGACCTCCGGTTTTACAGATCTGGTACCAAAATAATCAACGTATTGCTTTCGGCTACTTAAATATGATTTTAAAAGTTCATTGCATGACCCTTTTAAACCATAACGTTCTATATTTTTCAATACAATACTATGATTGACATAGTCGAAAGCCTTTGAAAAATCAATAAATAAATCTATAACTTTATGTCCTCGATCTAAGTTTTTGTACACAAAAGATATTAATTAGTAAGTGCTATTATTGTTGATTTATCCTCCCTAAAACCATGTTGGTTGGGTGATAATAAATTATTTCTTTCCAGAAATGAAACTATACGTTTAGCAAGTAATTTTTCAAATAT
Source organism: Leptura quadrifasciata (assembly GCA_963675555.1). Classification (NCBI taxonomy): domain Eukaryota; kingdom Metazoa; phylum Arthropoda; class Insecta; order Coleoptera; family Cerambycidae; genus Leptura; species Leptura quadrifasciata. The sequence continues at coordinate 141,987,577 of OY776675.1, read as the reverse complement.
TTTTGAGAAAACTGATAGCAGTGAAATAGGACGATAATTGGAAAATTGCTTGCTGTCTCCACTTTTTAACAGATTATGACCTTTGATAGTTTTAGGAGGCTTGGGAAAGAGCCACTCTTAAAACATCCATTAATAATAAGCATAAGCGATTTTGCAAGTTGGCTTGCACATCATTTAATTATTTTTGTGTAATAATCATCTGGATCGACAGAATTTGTCATTTTGTTTGTTCGTTATGATATAGACTATCAGCGGTTATAATATGAAATTTTATCTGCACACATAACCTCAAAAAAGAAAAACTGAAGAAACTGCAAAATTTTAGTTTTTTGGTTATAACTTCGGATGTTTTAAGTGAAATTTGATGACATTTCCAGAAATTATACTTTATAATATGAACAATAACTGGTTAAAATTTCAATTTAAAAAATCTAATACAAGTCTCAAAAATTGGCTTTAAATTTTAAAATTGGTTGGCTATTTTGTGCATCGTATCGTATGAGGTTCCTTTTTTTAAAAAAAATTTAGGTTTTGACGCAAATTGACGCAAAAATACAAAAAATCTATTTTTTTCACTTTTCTCCAAGTTTAAAAATTCTTCTTGTTCACCATCATAAGTACATAAAAAAACTACATTTTTTTAAAAAAAGAACCTCATACGGATGCACAAAAGTTATTGGCCAATCAATTTTAAAATTTAAAGTTAATTTTTGAGACTTGTATTAGATATTTTGACTTGAAATTTTAATCAGTTATTGTTTACATTATAAAATAAAATTTCTGAAAATTTCATTTAAAACGTCCAAAGCTATAACCAAAAAACCAAAATTTAGCAATTTTTCCAGTTTCTATTTTTTTTTTGAGGTTATGTGTGCAGATACAAATTTCATATTGTCACCGCTGATAGCCTATATCATAACTAACACGTTAAAAAAAATTGACACCGGAAACAATTCCTTTTTCACTAAAATTTGATGCTTGTCTGACCACTATTGTAAAACATTAGAAACTTCATTTCAAAGACGCATAAAGATCTATGTCTATCAAAATAGGCAACAGTGGAGCATTTATTATAAATTGTTCTGTTCAATTATGTAAAAAAACCTCTGATTTTTAAAGTTTATTCTTGAATTTTGCACTTATTACTCAATAAATCGAAAATGTTTATAAATAACCATATGGGTGTACATACCAAAAAATTTTGGTTTTTTATTCATATGTTCGAAAAAAAATGGTCAATAAACATAGCACAAATACGAGCGGTTAGCTAATTTAAGTCAGAGCAAATGGTCGTAGGTTCAGGGAACTTACAAGAGAAGTGAAACTTCCCTTTTGTGTGTGTGGTATAAAGAACGATTTTGTTTTGTTTGGAGAAAAGAGACAATGAAATATTTGATGTTATGAGGGTACCATCTGTAGCAAAGAATGAGTAGATTTGAATTTTTTCCTTTAAAACCAGTCTCCTATAGATGAAACTGAAATTTGTTGGTGAGGAAAAGAAATAATTATTAAAATAAATGATAAAAATTATATTTAAAATAATCAAAGTTTACAAAAGCATATTTTGAATAGTGGAATCTTAAGACATATATAATTTTGACGTGTATAAAAAATAGTTAATCAGAAAAAATTGTACAGAGAGAAATTTAATACAAAAAATTTAATTTACCAACGTAGTCCTAAGATTACATCTGGATGTGTACGAAGTTGGACACGTCCTGGTACTGCAATCTGGATTCCAATCTCACTGGAAATCTAAACGACGTTAGACAATTTAGTTCTATCTCTTTACGGTATATGATTTAAGGATTATAGAATCACTTCTAATGGAGTATTATAGATTCTTGGCTATTTCAATAACCATATATTAATTAATAAAAATTACAGATAATCATGAAAGTGCTAGGTAATTATGAAAATTCTTGATAATTATAATATTGCTGATTGCGAACTAAATTGCCAAACAAAATAGAAAAAGAATATTTTATTACCATGTGGTCACATGCAGAATTTTAGTTACATAAAATTAAAGAAATTTTAATCTAATTTTATTTAAATAGTGAAAGCACAATAATAAAACAATTGAAAATGATTGCAGTTGAAATAATTAATAAATAAAATTTATCTGTATGGTGTTCTAACACAGAAAGAAATGCGAATAAAGAATGTAATAAGTATTATTTGAAGATCTCACAATACGTCAATCAGTACAAATTTGGAAGGCAAATGATTACTTCGAACGTTTAACTAATAAGGTAAACTTTTTTATATTACAATTTTAATGATGGTAGCAATGTACAAACTTAAAAATATATTTTTCCTAAAGATAGTGAAAACTGTAAAATTTTACGAGCGTCACGCCATCTGTTGATGAACGACTTAATTAATAATCGGATTCCTTTTCTAAGGTTTTCTATTCACAACTAAATTATAGAACTGATATAGAATCGATAAAGAAATCTTTAATATTCGTTAATAAATTAGTAAAATGCAAACATAACCAAATAGCTACTTATGAAGTGTTGACATTCTGCAAAATGTTAGATAAATCTTCAAACTATATTGTGATGATCCAGTAAATACATTATATAACAGGTGTACCTTTTAGAGGTAAGAAAAATATTTACATGTTATACAAAGTAAAATAATGAACATTTAAATGAATGTAAATATTTTCCAGGTGTGGTAGAGACAATTGGTGACCTGAAGTTCTGTAACTGAAAAACATAATTGAATGTAAAAAAAACATTACTTGAATTCCTAAGATAGAAGAATAAATATATGAAAATTGTGAAGAAATTTAGCAGTGGTATAAAGAAAATTCTGTTAGTTTGAAGTAGTCTTACGTACAAAAACTAAATCATCATACTATGCAGATCGTGCGAAATATAAATAAATATCAGTTATTTTTATAAAGTTGTTAAATGGGCCCCTCGATGGACACAGGCCATGTAACATGTTCCATTTGAAAAAAATTGAGAAAATTGAATACAAGAAGTTCTAAATTGAAAAATTGTTTTTGGCCACCCTATACATTGTTAGAAAGCGAAAATGATTCCAAAACATGACAGGTATCTCGTAACTAATATTTATAATTTTTTTTCTTAAAATCGGTAATAGTGACTGTAGTGATTTTGTCAAAATGCACCTGCAGATGGCGTTATTTCAAGGTTGGGAGATATACAATAATCATATAGGAGTGAAATGAGTCTGGAGAGAGGCTTCTAAAAAGTTTTGACATTTATAGAATTTCATCTAAGAAAATGACACTTGGTTCTGTACAGTTGTGTTGGCTCACCCTGTATATTACAAAATAATTTCTAGCTATTATAGAACTCGAGCTGTCGAAGTCGAACGGACTATTGCCCCAACCTGTATAATTACAGAATTTTTATAGTGTATTTATAATTAAATAGACAGCACCTTCATAAACCTGTGTGTTTCTGTTTCACAACGAACAATCAACATGTTTAGCTTAATTATCGACATCTCAGTTTGTAAACGTGTAATATTTGCTTTTCTAGTCCTTTTTCTAGTTCAGTCTACACCTTAAATTGTTGACAATATCTCATATTTGTGTTAATTTTTAGGTTGTAAAGGCTTACATCGGAACACCCAGCATGACGGTAGGAAGTGTTTGGTTATCAGAACTATTTTGAAATTTAAATTCCCTGTCCTACTGTAGGTAACAGCGCTACGCCTCTTAGTTTTGTGGGACTGCGGTGAGCAAACAAGCCAGGTAGCGGCCAGTATATCGTGTAATGCGTGTATAATGGGGGTCGGTTTTATTTGTGAAAGGCAACTAATAATATTAGAATTATGTTCGCCCAGCCCCTTGTTTCGTCAGGTATACCAAGAGTTATATTCGTCAACGCCGAATGCTCCATACTTAGAAAAAGTCCATTAAAATTAATCACACAGTTATACGTTTAATAGTGCTACCGATGTAGTACTAGATTTTGTAGATGAGCGAATTTTATTTTGAAGTATTGTAATTTAGGTGAGGATTAGCCTATTAATGCGACAACTTGATATTATTGAAGAGGGAACCATGTATTAGTGGAGAATATAGAAAATTGAATCAAAATAATTTAGATAATATAAACACGAAATTGTTAACTACTACCTGGTCGTTGAATTGTACTGATGTTGATGAGATTTTCGATGAAATCTATGTTACATGTGAGAATGTTGTTAATATTATAGCTCCTTTGCATACTTTTAAATCAAAAGAAAATAACTTACCATGGTATGATCATGAAGTTAAACAGGTAGCGTATGAAAGAAACAGAGCATACAAATGTTTTAAATTAAGTGATGGACATATTCTTAACATTCATTGGCAAAATTATAAAGATTTTCTCAATAGAGTACTAAATTTGTTGAAGATTGAGAAACAAATATAATATAATAATAAAATTGACATGTCTAAAAATGATCCCAAAATTATGTGGAAAACATTTAAAATATTAATAAGTGGTGATAATAATTATTTTACAAAAACAATTCTATTTGAAATTGATGCTGAGATCAAATCCTTCAATAATGAAATTGAAATATGCGAAAATTTTAACTATTACTTTGTTAACAGCATTAAATACATAGTACGTAATATTTCCAGTAACATAAGATGGACCACTAACAACTATCCCATAATTGAAAATAAATTTAAGGTATCTTCAATAATAAATTTAAGTAATCTTAAGGAAATTATAAATTCATTAGATAATAATTGTAATGGTAATGATTTTTTAAATGCCAGAATTCTAAAAAGTATTTTTAATGTGATTGGTCATGTTATTTTACATTTTATTAATACATCACTGGAAACAGGTATATTTCCATCCAAGTTAAAAACCAGCACTATAAGTCCTACCCCTAAAATTACAAATACTGTTAAAGCTGCTGAATTTAGACCTATTAACACATTGCCACCTATAGAAAAAGTCCTCGAAAAAGCTGCATACTTTCAACTTATTGAATATTTCAGTAACAATAACTTACTATTCAGTAATCAGTCAGGATTTAGAGAAAAACGCTCTTGTGAGTCAGCCCTACAAATGACACTAACAAAATTTAAAAATGACATTGACAACGATAAATGTATTGTAACAATATTTCTTGATTTCAAACACGCGTTTAAAGCAATCGATAGGACGTTGTTATTAAAAAAGTTAGAATACTGTAGGAGGGTATAGGGGGTACTATAGGTGTAGAAGAGACCGTATTGAAATGGCTTGGTGATTATTTGTCTGATAGGAAACAGAAATGTAAAATTAATAATACATTCTCTAGTGAAGTAGATAGCAGTTATGGAGTTCCACATGGTAGCGTGTGTCGATTTTTATTGTATTTCAAAAAAATTTCTACCACACGATCGCAAGGCATTTTATGTAGGTTCCACACTACGCACAGAAATCTAACCTTGATGTATTCAATACCACTCAATGTCCAAAAGCAAATGTCTAAGGATATTGCTCTATAACTATCTAACTGAATTGAATTTCAACTCTGTAAAAACCACATTTATTCTTTCTGAAGACTTTTCGCATATGCCAAAGCAGTCTCTCAAACTTCTTTGCATTTAATGATGTAATCTACATAACCCTACCTATATATTTTGTGGAAGAAATAGTGTTTACAACTACCTAGTGTCCTGATATATTTGTTCAATGTATGCGTGGTTTTGTTATAAATCTTTCTTTGTTGCGAGTTTTTGCTATGAGTATTTTTATTTTGTTAACGTTGAACTTGATTTGTTGTATTTGTTTAGGTTAGTAAATATATTGGATTTTCATACAGTGTTCAGAAGGTATTATATGTATTATATGTTTTTTTTTGAGTTGGTATTTTGTTTTTAATCGTATTTTGCATTTCATATAATTTCGTTTCGTCTTATAAATCTTCATATAGAAGATAATCAGAAAGCCCCTAATAAATTTTTTTTGATTGGTCATTATAAACGTTACATAAAACATAATTTTCAGAAAAAACGTGCACGGATAGTGTTTTAACTTTTGATAAAATTAATTTATAAACAAAATGAAACTATTATACATAGTATGCTAACGCGCGTTTCGTCAATCAAGCTGGATTCATCAGGAGATGGAACTAAGCTAAATATGTGTAAATCTGAGTGAAATATTATTTAATACTGTCCAAATATCTTTTTATTTTTTTTCCTGTTTTTAAATTTTGTTTTATATTTCGCCGAAATTTGGTTTAAGTAAATGATTAGTTTCAACTTTACGTTTCTTTATACATTTTTTTTACTTACCTTATGCCGGACCAATACATATTAAATATCCAGCCAAATCATGTTTGTTTATTTCATTAAGTAAATAAAAAAATCAATTTACACGTTAAAACCTTCATTCAGCGCCTAAATAACTTAAAAAACCGAAGGCATTCTTGTTAAGTTCTGAAGGCATCTCCACAATACACTACTGTTATATCTGTTGTAGTGTGACTTATAAGGTTATAAAAGAAATTAATCTTCCGGAAAGTAACAATAATGATTATTTATTGCTATAATGTTATTGATTTTCCTACAACCTGAAGCTATACAGCCACTTACAACGCGGACAATGGTAGATTTCAGGTCTATTCATTCCAAACAAGAACGCTGTTAAGGTATTGGATAGTTACAAAACCAGGTAAAATATATTTTAATAATTGCCGCTGTGACAACAGCAACAAAGACAGTTAATATAAGTTTGGGTAAAATTGACATTATTAAGTTAAGCTAGTTGATGTTTGTATTAATAATAGGTTAATATATTTTTGAGAAAACGAGGCGGTGCTTACAGAATGCAACAAATATGATTTAGCTATATTACCTGGTTAGTTATCTATTATTAAATGCTATCTTGCACGGTGGAGAAGCTACACACATAATGTACAGGGCCTTTCACTATATATTGACCCCCTCCTTTATTTCTGTTATTATTGAAAATAAAAAAAAATTTCTTGTAGGTTCTTACAGTTCTATGTTTTATTGAAACGTTAGCAAAAAACACAATATCATGTATAGGTCACGTGATACGAAATAAATATATGTTTTTTTTTAATGGAACACCCTATATATTATTGCATTTTTGAGAAGCCCTTTTCTCCTGATTCCAAATATATAATATTGTATAGGTCTATCTTAAATACTTCTTGACATATTTGACATTCAAAATGCAAATGAGCTGCTTTATTGCAAGAAGAGTGAGCCATGCGTGTCAAAACACGAGCGAAACAAAAATAATAAGGTAGGCCACAATAGTACATTATACACAAAGGGAGAGAAACGTCTTATTTTTCCTGAGGTGTAATTTGAGGCCCGAGGGCAACAAATACATCGAGGGAAAAATGTCGGTCTCTCCCGAGGTGTATATACTATTTTTTCCACGTTCGGGAGTAGAAACATTTATTTCATAAATAAAGAATTATAATAAATTGGAGCGAAATTACAATATTTAGAAGCCTTTGGGATATTTCCATTCAACGTATCATGGCAACAGATATTTGTTTAACTATTGGGCATGAAATAAAAACTCCCCTAGGAAAATTATTGTCTTATTTCGTCCCTAGGGAGTAAATGCTTTACTTCTGTCACAATTTTGATGCCATAGAAATCGATTTCTACTCCCGGTCGTGGAAAAAAATAATTATTTTATTGTTTATTCAATTTGGACATTTCAAACCGTCATTATAAACTCCATAGCAACAACCGTAAATAGTTGTTTATTCACTAGTAAAATAAGAAGTTTTTTCTACGACTGCTTTGAAAAGTGCTACTAACTACGCATTACCGCTTTACGCTTGAAAATTATTGATTTAATTTAATTTAACGCACGCTAACAATATGTGAAAGCGCTTTCACGTAGGAAATGTGCTATTTTCAACATGTAAATTATATAATATGACCTAACTATAATCACGTGTAAATAATTAATATGACATTAGAATCAACTTCATATTTAATTTATTAGAAAACAGATTGAGAAAAGCAAGAGAAAAATAATACTACATAAGTAATCAATTAAAAAAATTGTTCGAAGTGATCACCATTATTTTCAATGCAAAGCTCATAGCGTCTTCTTAATTTTAGAAAAATATTGCAAATAGCGTTATTATGGTTTCTGTTTAAGTAGTTAATTTCTTATAAAATTTTTGCTTTAATGGCCTGAAGATTGTGATTATGATTAAAATTGAGTTTGTCTTAAAAAAAACCATTTATCTAATGGCGTCAAATAAGGGGTATTTGGTGGCCATCGAATGGTCCCAGCATTGCGTATCCAAATGGGAAATTGATTATTGAAAAGCTCCCGAACTTCTAAAACGCTATGTGGAGTTGTTCCGTCTTGGTGCCAAATTATTCTAGACAATACGTTCATAGGGAATTCTAAGGGACCTCTAACAAAATTATTTCGAGATATATTTGTCGTGTCAAACTAAAATCATAAAATATAGGCCCAACTGGCCCCGTGACTGGCACGAGAGCTTCTTTAAGTAGGATCAGTCTTTCGGCTGGTGTTTGTTGCAAATTGTTACACTTAACGCGCCAGGCTTGTAACTTGTAATTCAGCGCTCGGCGGGGCACATAGCCCAGAAAGTAGCTGTTGGTTGTAGTCTGGTTACGTTCCTTATAGTAAAATAAGGATTTTATAGAGGAGTTTGCGACTAAAAATATTGTGGTTTACCATTAATCTTTACATACATTTCGATGTCATCAGCATATAGCAAATGTGTACCTTTACACAGACCGGTATTATTAATTCAAATATAACATAATGAGGGTCCCAGGATCGATCCTCAAGGAACACCAAACAGAACTTCGAATTTAGTTAGGACAAAACCTCTGTAACGTAGATATTGTAATCGATCAGATAGATAGGATTTAAAAAGACTCAGTGTATTTAGTTTATTAACTTAGTTGAGTAAAATACTATGAAGACGCCTATCGAAAACTTTGAGGAAGTCCGAATGGACTACATCTACCTGTCCTTCATTTTCAATATTCAAAACTTTCGGTATGAATTGAGTAATGTATAACGTACATTAGGTTGATTATAGTCGACCGACCCTTCATGAACTCATGTTGGTTTATACTGGTACTGTTTTTGACGTCGGCATAAAATGTCGTGGATATAGAATTCAAATGCCTTAATAAAATTACAGATAACTGTTATGGGATAAGAGTTCCCAATATTGTTTAGATTTAGAGTGGACCTATGCGTTGCTGTTTTTTTACGCTTTTTTTGACAGTTGTGCGTTTACAGTTGAGCAGAAAAAACTAAATCCACTAATAGTGGAAACAAAAAGAAAACGTATTTAATTAATTGACTTTTATTGATTAATTTAGATTAACGTCCTTGCAGAGATTGGCATTAACTTATCTACTACTCAACAAGGACACACAGAACTTGAATAACGATCATTTCTTAGGACATTACCATCTACCTCAGATGAGACCTCAGGAGTGGTACACCGACTTGATGTGTTGCCTCTCACACAATCCCGTACAGTTGAGACTTTCAACTCTGTAAAACATTTACAAACGCCACTAAACATACATACCCTAGCCGGGATTCGAACCCGAACTTTTAGAAAGTTAACAAGCCATTTTTTCAAACAAATATGTTTTTTAATAGAGACAATACTTTCTCTAATATTAATTGTGTGAAATAAATAAAAAATCATACATAAAACCGCTTTAAAATTAATGTATCCAGCTCTACTAATATTTTGTCGCCGCCAAGGTGGATGTACTTGAAAGAGAAGGTCCACATGGCCAAACCACAGACTAGAGGATGATAATGGCCAAGTTTCAGCCAACATAACATAACACAGTTATGTTAGAATGTTTATTTTTATTTTAGTATTAAATACCGCAAAACCACTGACAAATTAAGGTCTACAAACAATCGTATTTATTTTCAATTCTCAGTTACACACAGTGAATTTCTGGGCCAAACTGTAAAAATTTGGCATTGACTGCATATTTGTCTTATAATACGTTTTTGTTTTTTAATCCTTTTTTAGATTTAGTCTATTCCTAGAGTAAAGCCGCGTCCCAACTATACTTAAAATTACACGTTTTAATCCAGACAATAGGTAGTTTTACTAACAACTGTCAAATGCTGCTTTTGACATCGGATTTGAAATCAGTGACCCGAGAAACCTCCGTAGAACACTAACGATGCCGCATTGAAAGGACAATGGCTCCATACTATTAGTAAAAATTACAGTTTTCCAACCTTGTGGCCATGACAACTTTTGATCAGGAGCTCAAGAGGAATAACATAATCGATTCCAGCGAGTTTCACCGGAGGCCATTTCCCATAAGAAATGTGCGGAGGCCATTCTTGCGAAAAACAATAAGTTGCTTAAAATCATTGAAATTTTCCAAGATCCATACGCAGACTTCGATACACTAGCCACTGCGGAAGCAGCAATTTTGGTAACGCTATATGGTGGATGTTATAAAGCCGATACCTTGGGTTCCCTGTGATACAGCAATTTCGAACAATCGGTGGTGAAAAACAAGGTGAACTTGATCCCACTGCCACCAACATTGCCTAAGGACTTACCACCAAGTACAGTTATGGCGTGGGATTGAAAAAAATGCAGTGGAGTATGGTTGGCGGGAAACCCAGACAGGACTCGATGCTGTCTGAAACACTAAACAACCTACTCCGGATTCCATGCTTCACAATATTCCGTGCAAGTGCAAAGCATGCACTTTCCACAAAACAAACCTAAAATGTTCCGCCATTTGCTATTATTGCAATGGATCCTCTTGCGAAAACAATCCCGAAGTGCTTGGGGAAGGCGAGGTGAATATAGAAGAGACGAATCTCTTAGAAATATTAGATGAAAATGCTATGGAAAGTGACTATAACGGTGAAGAAGATTCAGACGACAATGCACCAGTTCTTCCACAACAAATGATGCCTGATTAATAGAACCCGAGATATTTAAAAAAGAACGAAGCAAAATATTTATCAAAATTAAAAGTGCCATATGTGCAAACTTACTATTGATTTAAAAATAACTTGCATGAAAATTTGCATTTACTTTTGAAAATTTGCAAAAAATTTGCTACAAGCCAACTTTATTTAGTGGGTGAATAGATAAAGGTATTACGCGATATTAATACCTTATTAATTACAGAGACACCACGCAAAAAAGGAAAAGAACAAGGTAGATCCCCAAAAAAGAAATTGTCGTGAATCGTGGAACGCACAACAGAAGTTTGGAATGTCTAAGTTTTTCAAAACCCACATTAGAACCCAAACTGCACCCCCCCCCCCAAAAAAAATAGAATGTTTGAAGTTTCGAGTAAATTATTTAGATTCATTTAGGGAAAAACTAGTTGCAAATCAAAGTATTCATTTATAACACTTATAAAAACAAAAACTTCTAATAATATTAATTCTTATTTTAATATGTAGAGATACAGTATGGCGTGGTTCATTTTCGCTGGCATTAAAGGGAAAATACCCAAAATGTGAGAGATAAAACATATTGCATATTCCTAGTCTATTTTTCCAAAAAGAATTGAAAGATAAAATTTAATAGCCTTAGAAGTTTTCCAGTTATAGGTCAAAATTTTCACTTTGGGCATTTTCTAAAAATTTAAATATCTCATTTAAAAGTAATGATTTAGTGGATTAGGCCTACAGGGATACCACGTTAAAAAACTCACCGTTAAGCTCTACCTCTTGGGTGGTGTGCAAACGAATTACAAAATGAAATGATATAATATCGTATTCATTAAGGAAGTAGGCGTATCACTACAAAATATAATGCAGAAAACTATGTCAATACGTATGATAATAATAGATATTTTTTATGTTGAAATTACTTTGCGCATATCACTTAGCCCACATTTAAGGAGACAAGCGCAAGACGCTCCACAGCTACACTATCATTATTTGCTTGCGTTTGGGGTGCTGTATCTTGATGACGGAAAAAATTTATAGAACATATTTTATGTAAAATTGTTATTTACTTTTCTTCCTAGGACCAATAGGAACGGATATATTTGCAAAAACTTATTTTGTGCCATCTTTCTAAGATGGCGGCTTGAGCGGTCTTTCCCCAATATCGCAATCTCAGGGTTATGATCAGGACGGTAAATTTTAAGATCCCACCAAATTTCATCTCCTTAAGACCTTTTGCGTGGTAGACCTCTTTTTTCTCCCCATTGCTTGGATTATTTACGTTGTATGTCAAAATAGTATGCTAACGATGTAACTTTCAAATTATTTGTTAGATATACAGGGTGTTCCGAAAATCGTGGGCAATCTCTCGGATTTGAGTAGAACTAGTGAAAATAAGGTAACAAGTTCGTATACTTTTCTTTCCCCCGAGGTACCCCTATGAAGATATTCGCTCTTGATGTTGAAGGTTAAAAATCGATTTTTCGCGATAACTTTTTTATTGTTCAATCGATTTTAATCATTTTTGGATCACTATCATCAGTTAGGTCAGTGTATTAGAACCTTGGATAACATTCTTGGGGGCTCGGGGGCAGAGCACCCATTGCCTTAATAAGTTGAAAAAAAAAATTCAGCCTATTTTCTTTTTTTTTTCTAAGGTTATTTTCAAATTTTTGAACCTTTTTACGTAAAAATGTATAGCGGTTTGATGTTGGTAATATGAACCGTTTTCGAGATAAATGCACTTAACGATGAAATTGCGATTTTCAATCGCACAAATAATAGTAACTTTTAAAAATAAATTAACAAAGACTATTTACTTAGTATTACTTTGTCATATTATGTATGACCTTCCCGTCGATTAATTGAAAAAAAAAACGACAAAAAATGGTGCCGCACATGCTAAAGCGCAAGTTCTGGGGTCAGCATTGAACATGTTAATATTAATTTTTTTTTAATATTTAAAAAACAGCTACATCGTCTTATTTATGTAGAGATAAGACGAGTGTTATTTTTATTTTCGAATCAATGCACATCATAGTGACAAAAAAGACAATCCAAGCACATTAGTTTCAATTACCTGCTTGTTAGAAAGAATTACCGCCTCCTCATATAACACAGCACACTTTACGATCCCTTTTTGGCTGTTAGAATATATGGCATTAAATATACATGAGTCTAAGATCATCATCATCCACACCTTATTGCCTTGTAATATGTAGGGTTGCTGGACGGGACCTTCGCCATAAATAACGCGCTTCAGACAAGGAATGCTCTTCGTCTTCCGAAAGAGATGGGTGCGGGTACTCGACAGGCAGTCGGGCGGCGTTTGCGTGGGGGTAAGCAATACACACTCGCACCTCTTGGGGCTACCACTGCATACTAAGGTACGCAAGAAAGGACTGATAGATCGGGAGGTGTACCTGAAAATTTGGATGGTGTTGGGAATTAATTAGAATTGCAAATAAGAATATCCCATTTTTAATATTACTTATTAGATTCATGAACACAATACCGTATGTCTATTTTACGAGAGCCACACCATATATCTCGCATAATATCTATTGTGGAAGAATAAAGTTTTAGAAATAGTTACCCCATTTCTTGTGAGCTATATTTCAGTAAAAAGAAATTTGAAATCCATAGCCTACTTTGTGAGATATATTACAAAAACCACAAACGGTTATAGCTTCCTTATTTGAGGAGATACGAAAAAAGTTGAAGGGATTAAAGTTGGCGGCAAAGACAATAAGAACAATAATGTGTATCAAAAAATTCGAAAAACGCAGTTTGCTTTGACATACGCTCTAGTGCAACAATGAAAAGAACAAATCTTAAAATAGACCATGACACCATCAATTCCTTTTATTTTTCTCTTTCCAACGATATAAAACATGTCACAAAAATTTTAACTGATGGTGTCAATATTTAATATTTTACGAAAACCACAATTCGTAAAAATCAGCTGTGCCATAGTAGTAAAAATTCTCTTTATAATAATTATAATTCAGTAATTATTTATCACAATTTGTACATATTACAGCAGTGTGAGGTAGAGCCCCATCTTGTTGAAAATAGTTCGTTTTGCAGGACATTTAGCGTTTAGCGTTTAATTTGCCATCATAAAAACAACGTCCAGTTACTTTAGTCCATAAAAGACCCACCCAAACATTCGTAGAAAATCTTTCTTGGAAAACAGTCCTCTGCACCAATGTTATTTTCTCGTGTCCACTTATAATGCATATTTCCATTGAAAAATTCATTATTAGAAAAAGATTCGTCCGACTTTCTTTCTTTCTGAAGTAACGACAGCTCTTCGTTGATATGGTCGACGTCTGCCAACCTCTGAGAATGTATCACTAGAGTCTTTACCACTTACTACTACTTCCCAAGATTCATGAGGAAGGAGCCCCACTAAGGCCTATTGTTAGTTCTGTAGGATTACCGTTACAGGAGTTAGCGAGATATCTGGCTAGATAGATACAACCACTAGCAGAAAAAGCGTCTTATGTGAAAAACGCACAACAAAATGGATTTTCGAGGTACACAATACAGAAATCGCAAAGGTCATATAGACAAAAAGCCCAGAAGAATCCGAGAAACCAGTGGCAAAAGCATATCTACATGACGTGAAAGGGACGACAAATAAAATTGGCAAACTTCAACGTAAACATAACATAGAAACAATATTTAAAACAGACCTAAAAATCACTGCAGTCCTCCGTAATCCAAAATCAAGAACTACTATAATAGAAAACCAAGAATTATACGAAATACCGTGCCAAGATTGCAACAAATCATACAATAGACGTATTAGTGTAAGAAAGGAAGAACATATGAATGCAGTACGAAAAGATGAGAAAACATCGTCCCTAGCACAACATGTTAAATCCATAGGACACAAAATAGACTTCGACAACACCAGAACAGTAGCTAATATCGAGCATTAGGTCAAGGGTTACCAGAGAGGCCATAGAGATCGAAAAAGACCACAAAATCTTAATAAACGAGATGATACGCAGAGATTGTCCAGTTCTTGGAAGCCCGCTCTTGTGGGTAGATACGTAACCGAAAACACATGACTATCCACCGTGTATGAAATAATCACGAGGAGGCACGTTCAAGTATTGACAAATAGTGAAGAAGCACAGCAACCTGCCCGAAATGGGCCTATCACGAGGAGTCAGAGCTGAGCGCTGACCAATCAAGGAGAACCACGGCATTCTGCGGCAACGATTGGACACGAGGATGCCCGACCACCATCGAGAAGTCACGTGGAGCGTGAAGTTTCAGCAAAGCCATTTGTCGGGTTGGCTCAGGCGCCCGCTACGCCTCTCAGAGGTGGTGGGGGACCGGTAACACGTAGCCATTCGCGCAGGCGCGCCTTAGACTGCAGCATGTATAAGGAACCGCACAACGCGGAGAACGTCAGTTCAGTTCGAGCAACAAGGAGCAGCAATAGGCAGCTTTCAGTGAGAACCTGAAGATGGCAGATGAGATTCTGCCGAAACATCGTTTCGACAACCGTGACTCCATTCACATTTCATTTATCACCCGTGAAAACCTAAAAAAACAACATATATATATATATATATATTGTTTTTTTAGGTTTTCGCGGGTGTTAAATGAAGTGTTATTGTACTTCCGGGTGCTCTCCCTCGTCGATCACGATTGTATAAGCGACGTTTCAGCTCAGTTCGAGCAACGAGGAGTAGCATAGGCAGCTTTCAGTGAGAACCTGAAGATGGCAGATGAGATTCTGCTGAAACGTCGTTTAGACAACCGTGACTCCTGGGGGAGTCGACCATCGACGCTGGAGAGCACCCGGAAGTACAATAGGACTTCATATATACAGGATGTAACGCAACTTACCCGAGAAATTTTAACCATACATGCAAGTTTAAATAAGAAGTCGATTTCTTAAAATTTTTTTAAATAAAAGTCCAACACAGAAAAAGATACAGGTTGTTAAAATTACAAATTGATGTAAATGTTAAAATAACATATTATTTCTATAAAACTCTTCAAAGTTTTTTCCATTGACATTCAAGCACGCCTGAACCCGTCTAATCCAATTTTGTCACACTAGCTGAAGTGTTCTCCCTTCCTGCTGTTCCCAAAGACGCAGATTATGGACAGCCGTTGTGATACGTTCACGTAATACATCGATATTGTCAACTTCGGTTTGATAGACTTCATTTTTTAAATATTCCCACAAAAAGAAGTCAAGAGGATTTAGATCCGGGGACCGCGGAGGCCAAGCTACAGGCCCATCCCGTCCGATCCAATGTATTCCGTTTAATTGGGTCAAATAATCTCGGCTAAACGATAATGTGGTGGCGCACCATTGTGTAAAAACCACATCCGACTTCGTACCTCCAAGGGCACATCTTCAACAAGACCAGGAAAATCATTACGGAGAAACTGCAGTTATTGCAGACCATTCATCCGATTTGGCAGTATGAACGGACCAATTAGGGGTTCATCGATGTTGAAAGTATTTCCGAACTACTGAATGAGAATTCTCAATGGCCCAAACGTGCATATTATGTAGATTAGTTATACCATTACGCGTAAAAATAGCTTCATCAGTGACCAAGACATCGACAAATTTTCATTAATTTGTAACTTTAACAATTTGTATCTTTTTCTGTGTTGGACTTCTGGACGGGGGGCATTTTTGGGGACCATAATCGAAGAAACTATAGTGAAATTTTCCCAAAGTTGTGACATGCTGCACTCTGCAATATGTAGATGAGAAATCTACCAAAGAACAGGGAGCTCAAAAGCGATGTAAATAATTAAATGTAATTAAAACATCAAAACACCCTTTAAAAAAAAACAAAAGAAGGAAAATGTCTATCGCGTGCATTATACTACTAGTTCTTGTAGAGCAGGAAACTTGTTTTCGCTCTCCTGAAAAACTGTAGAATATGAGTTACGTCTTTCTGTCAGATAAGCGACGATATGTAAGAAATATGTAAATATATGAAAATAACGATGTCTGAAATTTTATTACTAACGGGCTGATTTTTACACTGTTGTTTAATTAACGTTTTTGACATCGAATGGTCGAATTGTCCTACAAATTTTTTGGCAGTCGTACGCCAGGAAGGTATCAGTTGCACAATCAACATGTTTAGCCGCTGCATAGAACGTTATCCACCTCTACCGAGAATTTTTGCAGAGAAAAAAATTGGAAGACTCGACGAAGTCACTCGTAAAAATTCACTTTAAAAAAAGGGCGTGGGACCCCGGACCACTAGTTTTGGTAAATATTTTCCTTATAAATTTAGCTTTTGCTGTTTTGTTCACATTCACTTTTAATTCATTTGTATTCACTTTGATGAAGTTCCGAATCTATTTATTTTGCACAAATCCCGATTAAGTCATTCAATGAAAACGATTTTTTACGGGAAATTTTAGTTTTGATGAATTTACAGGAATACCCTTAATTAAAAATAACGCTATCATCTTGGTATGATATAACAGCACACTTTATCAATATATGATAGTCGTGCACTCAATAAAATCATTTATATCTAACTACAGAAGCAGTAGCCTAGCATTTGATCCTTGTGGTTCTCCTGTAGGGGCGATAAACAAAATTGTAATAAGAGAAATTCCCTCTCCCTGTCCCTCCTCTCCCTCCATTGTTCCCCATCTTTCTACCTGCTTTTCTATTTATCAATTAAATCCTGAAGGAAACTACGAAAAAATAGTAAATACGTAGTTTGATAAATACTCGACTTGAGCCAGTAGAGCACCTGGACTAGAATAATCACAATTGATACGTGTAATCGAATAATAATTTATATAAAACATAATAATAAGAACAATCGTCTATCGGCGATGATTACTAGCGTGCCCACTCAAGAAATGTTTTAATCAGAATAGTATCCTTTGAAGCATGCTTGTTTTGTACCAATTATGATGTCTGCATTTCATTTTCTATTTGACATTGTTTACCTCTTGTTCTCGCTTATAATAGAGTAGAATTAATACAAAGGAATACTTAGTTCTTTATAACAATACCAACAAATAACAATAGCGCTTCCAGAAATGATTAATTTATGTAGTGGGCTGCATAGACAATAACTTTTCTGTTAGAAGTATGGTTCACATAATCACAGTATACAGGATTCGCATTCTGATTTCTTAGGCTAGACTGAAATAAAGACAAACATCGCCCTTCGCCCTTAAGTCGGTGAAAATATTTATTTTGGAGAAAGAGAAAATAATTTTAAGTCCTAATTTTGGTGGTACCTTTTAGTAATAAAATGTATTGTACTTAATATAATTGAAAAATTACCAAAGGTTGTAAATTAGAGGATGTCAATTGTTCACCCTCTTTTAAGCATAACATTTTAAACCTTCGCTTTTGAAAGTAGTTAAAAATTTTCTTTGAAAATAAAATACATTATACGAAGTAAAGTAGTTACTAAGATATAATAATGATGATAATAATAATAATAGTAATACTTCTGCTGAGATAAATATCACCTTGGAGAAAAAAAACTAAATACAGATATCTCCGAAATGAGCTCATGACCCAGGCTACTCGGCACACTTGATAATCGCTGTATTCGGTGGAATGAGGCCTGCATTGCTCTCAGAATTGAAGACTATATTGGTCTGCCAGAAGTCAGTCGAATAGTTGGCAGACCAAATACAGAAGGCAGTCACCCTGGGATCCTTTCGGCTACTTAAGTCACGTAATTCTGAAACCTACAGTCACTAACTAACCTAGCGGGATGTGGGGAGTAGCTGTAGATAATTAGCCGGCACTTCTTCCGTTACTATTTGGAGACATGGGAGAACTATTCAGTATCACTCTCGCGAAAAAACAGAAGACAAAAAGTGTTTTTTTTTTCTTTTAAACAGGCATTCAGAAGGCGAAGTTTAGCCATGGAGACTCTTACACTTAACCCTCTCATTTACTATGGCATAATACAATAAAAATAATGTAATTATAGAAATAAAATAAATGCCGTAAGAAATGTACGTAAAGCAGTATTGGCCTATTCAATATAATTTACCTTTACTATTGTTATGTGCTGCCCTCTGACGGGGAGAGATTTAATTAGGTCCTGGTACAGAGTGAAGGGAGAACCGCCAGAAGATCCCCAGAAAACCGTAGAAATATCCAGGCTATTCGCGACGAATTCTGGAAGGAGAATTCGAGTACGATCGATACGTATATATAAGAGGTGAATCTGGCGCACGGGGACAGTTCAGTTCAGTATAGAGTACAGTTCAGTTCTGATATGGGAGATCAGATAAGATAAAGAACAGTAACAAGTTGTGAATTATTATAGTAGTGAGACTATGGTAGATGAAACTTGTAGTTAGTATAAGAACTATTTATTGTAATTTTAAAATGATTAATAAAGTGTAGTAATTAGTGAAGATTCTTGTTCCAATTTATTGAACCTACGTACAGGGTGTTTACTGGAAGGTGTAAACACGTAACGCTATTGATGCAAAAGACATGTCTTTAACCATTTTTTTAAGACGAGATTTTATTGTAAACAGCTATTGTGGGTAACATTTCTTTGAAACAAGGCCGTCGAATAATGATGCATAGTAAACTTAGTTTATCTACCACTAACAGAACATATCAATGTGCAAATTTGTCAACTTTACTACTCCTGTAAATTAACATTATGTGCACAAAAATATTAAAATGCAATATTCTCCTATTTATCATAGAACCATTTGAGAGAATTAATTTTATGTTATTAGACTTTTCCAAATCAAAATTAAACCCAACCCAAGAACTTTACACTTTTTGACTACTTTTATAAATTTTATCAAGACAATGTCCATATAGAAAGTCACAATAATTAATTAAATGAAAGAAAGAGCGATTTTTTTTATACATTTATTTAACGTCGGCCTATTTCCGCTACTGAGGCCTAACACCGACGCCTGTAGACGAGCTACCCCCAACCAGGAATTTTGACGAACCTCTTCCCATAAGAAGAGTAGGGATCTTTTACTTGCCTAACATTTAATAGACAAGGGACCGACGGCTTTACATCCCCTCCGAAGGATGGTATATCCCCTATACAACCCTCGCCTAAGATTGTATAGCTTCTGCGCATACACTGATATACAAGACGCTGGAAGATGTGTGAGGCGAGGACGCGATCTGTGTGAGGGGAGGACGCGTTCTTCGTTGGAACGGTCACCCATCCAACTACTAACCGCGCCTAACGTTATCTAACATTTCTTTACATCGCATATCGAAGTATGTACATAGTAAAGACGCACCTACGCTCGCCCCAATAAAAATATTAAAAATATGCTTTCCTTCAAGAAAAACGTAAAAAATTGTTAATTAACAAATGTTACTACAGTGTTCAGGAATACCTAAGCGACTTAAGTATCTATCTGTTCTTTTATTTCTTCTGATATATTATCTTGTATTTTAATTTCTGTATTATTAGTGTAACTTGGTATTATTAAAATGTATAAGTTTATATATGAGATTTTTGTCAATGTTAATTGTAAGTTTATCATCTATGTTTTATATTTGTTATATTACGACAGTTTGTAACTTGTAGTTTTAATGACGTTCCTATACGATGTAACATAGTCTACTGGAATAAATATTATAATCAGGTATTAATACACAGTATACAGTTTAAATTTTGGATAAATGTTTATGCTTTGACGCTAAACCTGCTGTCCGTAGAATGGTTGCACTAGCGGAATTTGTTAATCTGTTCCATATTAATTGTTAATGCCGTAATAACAATATCATAAAAGTAAATGGGGTTATAAATCAGCAGTCAGGTCGCATTACGGAGAATTAAAACCACAATCCTTTTGGGTCGAAGCCTTTTTGGCTGAACTCGTTGTAATAAGCCGGTGAGCATTTCGGATGGGCAAAGGAGGAAGGGTCGGTCGGTAATTTATTACATTTCTCTTGTGTGTACACGCACAACAGCAGACACAGGTAGGTATATCTTCTTACAGAAGAAGTCAACTCGAGCGCTGACGATGTTTACCCAAGCAACCACACAAAGATCACCATTGTTGACTTGCTACATTTCCCGAAGTGCCCAGTCACGGCATTAAGTGAAGTGCGGAGAGTTTTCATTTGCATAATTATTATGGTGGTTGCGGCATGTTCCGCTAATTTTTTTCTTGATTGCTGTGTTTAAGATCGTATCAATTTTAAAAAGTCTCGAAAGATTTAAGTGACTGTGTCAGTTTAAAACTAAAAAGTGGCGCAATCTTGTTCTTGGGCTGCTTCTTTGTAGGAAGAACTTTATAAAATATGCAAACATTTCCAAATTTTTTGAAACACATTTTCTTTGACGATGCTTAGTCAAAAGTCCTCGATAATAAATTAGAATTGTACACACAATAGATATATAGATAGATACAATATATACATATATAAAATACGTACACAGGTCAGAAAGAAAACAAACAGTATATATAAAAAACAAAAATGCGACACAAAATATTTATGGTATATAACAGTATACAAATATTATTTAAAAAAATGTATAAGTATAAAAAATATTGTTAAAGTGATAAAATCTATAAATATACAATCCAGATAATTAAATAAGGCTTAAATTACTATTTAAAAACTCTGTAACACTATAAAATGCTAGACAAAAGATTTTTTTATCCCAAATTTAATTTTTTTTAGATAATGCATTTACATGCTTTGGCAATACGTTAAAGAATTTAACACAGTAATAACCCGTTCCATTTCTGGTTTTATTGAGTCTTAAACAATTTATATTTATGTTATCCACATTTCTCGTAAAATATGGATGTATTTGACCTCGTTTTGAATATGTTTCTTCATTGCCTTTGTTATATAAAAGACACTGTAGTACATAAACTGACGGTGATGTCATTATATTTAGTTTTTTAAAAGAATCTTTACAGTCTTCCCTAAATTTTAACCCATCAATGATACGAACTGCAAAGAAGGGCTTTTTTGCAGTCTAAAAACATTATCGCGGGAAGCAGCATGCCCTCAAATAAGAATGCCGTACGATATCCCGGAATGGACAAGGCTAGGATATGTAGAAAGGAGAGTTTGTTGAGATACATCGCTTGACAAATTTTTTAGCAGGTATATTTTCTTTGATATTTTATTACAAACGTAAGTGGTGTGTTCATCCCATGTTAACTTAGAATTTAGGTATAATCCTAAACATTTTCAGAGTCAGTTTTATTAAAGTTAGGTATATTTCGAAGAGCAACATCATTGTTTCAGTTTTTGTGTTATTTAAACTCAATTTATTTGAAATAAACCAGTTGATGGAGTTGAGTCAGTTATTAAATTTTAGAGGTCATTTATATATATTAAAAATAATGTGGGTCCCAAGACTGATCCTTGTGGGATTCCATGTTCACTTAGTACATCTTATTATAAAAGACGTACTGTTTTCTATCGATAAGATAAGATGATAATAAAAGTTTGCTACTGGTTGTAAAGCCATAAAAATCGAGTTTATCAATTAATATTTCGTTTGATACACAGTCAAATGCCTTTAACAAATCCAAAAACACAGAACATGTGAACTTTCTCTCTTCATATGATTTATTTATGATATTTGTTAAATTATCAATCGCCATTGTCGAGAAAGAGTTATATAATTTTAACGAAATCTAAATTTACGACGAAGCGTATCAGATGCAAAGGAAATAGAAATAAATTAAATTCTTTTTACATTAATAACATATATAATATTATTTCAGACATAGATATAAGTAACCAAATTCATTTTATTATCGAAATTAAAACATCAGATAATACACTTGGTACATTATAATTCATTGGCTACAACAATGAACTGCAAAAGGTAAAACACGAACTTTTGTGACAAATAATCGCACAAGTGCGATAAATAGCAACTTACCACATGACTGTAGAAAAAATACATTATTTGCTGTTCTTGTGAACGATCCACCTTTTCGCATCTGAGGGACTTCTGCTATATTTTCCAAAAATTAATATTAACGGTCACAAAGAAGGGTTCAAAACGACTGTTTCAAACGGAGAATAATGCAAAATTTATACTTACTGTTCATGTATGCTTAACTGCTTCTCTGATGGTACCAATTGGAAGTCGTAACACTATAAATCTAACACAGTAAGTACTAAAACTTTCTTAAAATTAAACCTGAAACGAATTTTTGAAAACACAAGAAAAAGACAATATAAAGTTAAAAAATATATATTAAATCTCTTTAAAAAATTATGTTTTACAATAACTTCAAGAAAAATGTTTTTGACAAACTATAGTCTGGCCCGTGTACAGCACATGGTGAGGAACGGACGACTTATAATGTACCAACTACCATCCAATATGCGGTTTTTGAGCTAACGATTACACAAAAAGATTCAAGAAAAGTTCAATGTTTATAAATTTTTGGTGGGCTTTTGCTTGCCTGTCTATTTACGTATTTTCAGTTCAATATCAATTTTGATCGCTCCTCGGAGCTTAAAAATGCTTGAATTATATTTTGCAATTACAATTTCATACGTTCAGGCAAGGCGGTCCCATGCACATATGAGTACATGGTAACTATACTTTTCACACCGAATCACTGAGGAACCGGTTTAGGGCAAATCCCGTTAAAATCCATCATTTTCCCGTCAAAATCGACTGCTAGGAAATGATAGGGGACCCTTGTCGCTAAAGGCTATTTTCGCTAAAACTCTCGATATACTTTGAATACAGACTGGATTAACTTGTCCTCATATTTAACACAACGCATGAGTTGCAGTACTTAACAACGTGGATTCGTAAAAGGGTTTTTAATTTTGAAATTTCCGAAATTCGATCGATTTTTGTTACACTTTCTAAATTTTGGTGGTCGGGGCGACATTACGTCCCCGAGCAGCGACATTTACTACACTTTCTAAAATTACACTCCTTGATGAGTTTCTGAAATTTTTGCATAAAAAAACGTTCCGTAGAGCGAAAATATGATTTAAAATATAAAAACCTCTTCCAACGGTATTTTTATGTGAAGCACGCTTTTCATGTCATGTCGGATTTTGTTACAGTTTCGAAAAGTTTATCGAGGGTTTTGGCGTGTTCTTTATTATCTCTGAATTTGATTTAAATCAATTAATATTTGTTTATTTAAATTTTATATATATAAATGCACTCCTTAGAGCAATGCAATTTCCAGAGGGAAAAGTTTGATAAGTATTAAATTTGTATTGTACCTATTTTAGCTGTTTATTCGCTTAATATTTGTTTTACTGTATCTTGTAATTTCTAGAAAATACGCTACACATGCAATCAGAGCAAACATAATCGCCCATGTTTTCGCATAGTTCAGTTACAATAATTAATTATTACAATACGTGCACATACTAAAACATGCAATTTAAAACTTAACGACTTGTACTCGGCACTGTTTCTATAACTGTAACAGGTGTTTGCCGATAAATTTATTAGTCATCGCTAGTGTTTCTTGGTAGAAACGCATTTCTAAGAGCGTGCATAAATATCTTACTGTTTATTATCGACATTGCAAACATATCAAATTGTTAAGCAGAAAAATATTTTTTTAAGTAATACGAATAATAATAATGAGCAGTCATTCTGAAATCCTTTTGTTGCTGCCGAGAAATAAACATAGCGCAACATTCACCCGCAAAAAATACGTAATTTAAAGAAGTAATGTTTCAACAAACAGTTATATGGAAAACGCCCTTTACAAATTTCTCGTCTGATTACACATTACTAAAAGAAATTCAGTTTGAGTTAATTTCACGTCTTATCAGAAAGTCTTAGAAGGATCAAAATCTATTCAGGATATGGGACTATAAGAAAGTACTATCGTAACGCATCTACCTAAAACCGATTTATTTCTATTGGCAGTTATGATAATATTAATCTTAAACTTAAGCTATGAAAAAAATTAAATCTCAAAGGACTCCGGGTCAATCCTCGTAAAAATTAAATTTCGGCAGAATCGAATAAACAAAAATCGCTGCCCAAGGAATTACTACTTCCACAACCAGATTTTGTATCCAAGTCTTATACACACTAAATCTCAATGTAATATTTTACTCCCTTTAATAATAATATGGCGCGGGTGGCAATGGGGTGGTAGAGGGAGTGGCTAATGTAAAAAAAAATTACAAGCTCTTGGTTCTCGTATATACACTAAATTACAATTTAATTTTTTTACCCCCTTTAATAGAATAGAATAGAATAGAATATATTTATTAACCTTTTTTGCCATACAAAATATGAATAAGGTAAGTCAGTGTTGATTATCTAAAATACATAAATATAAAATCCTAAAAATTGGACATAGTAAAAACAAACCAATTCGATTTACAGATAATAAAAACATTTCATAAAAACACCTGTAAGCATAAAGTGTACACATATACACAGATTTCATGCAAAAGTGAAGATACCTGGGAGACAATACGTTTATACAATCTATGCCATGTTACAACACTCAGTAATAAACTCTTCCAAAGTATAAAAACAACCTTCGATTAAAAATGATTTTAAATTTCTTTTAAACTCAGCAAAACCGCGTGACAATTTAATTGAATTAGGTAAAATGTTAAAGAGACTACAACCTGCGTAGACCGGCGACTTTTTATATTTCTCGTGCAAGCATTTACCAAGACAGAACTTTTCTTTATTTCTTGTTGGGTAATCATGAAAGTCTATATTTTTTTTAAATTTGGTTTGATTTAGATATACAAAACATAATATTTTCAGTATATAGATTGATGTAAAAGTTAATATGCATCTACACTTAAAAGATTCACGGCATGACTCCCTGTAATCTAAGTTAAACATTAGTCTCAATATATGCTTTTGTATTATAAAAACACGAGTAGATTCTGTAGATTGACCCCAGACCGTAATATTATAGCTTATTGCTGAGTATACTTGGGCATAATATAATGACAATACGGCAGTTTCATTTAAGTCATTTTTTAAAGAAGACAGCGCAAAGAAAGACTTGTTCAACGTAGAGCATACCTGGTTAACATGTTCAGAAAAATTAAGATTTTCATCTACCTGAATACCTAAAAATTTTATTACATTTATAATTTTAATTTGAGTATTATCTAGAGAGAAGTTTATGTCTGGTACAGCGCGGTTCCCATAAGAAAATTTTACACATTGAGTCTTATTTAAGTTTATAATTAATTTATTTCTGTTGCACCAGATCTTAAATTCCTCTAATACGATATTGACTCTGTCGATAGCACCTAAGATGTTAACCGCTGATACTACAATTGTGGTATCATCGGCGTACATAAATAACCCTCCGTGTTGTAATATGTAGTCTGGTAAATCGTTAACAAACAAGAGAAATAGTAAAGGACCCAATATACTTCCTTGTGGCGTACCAAGGTCTGTATTATATAATTGGGAGTCCACCTCTCCTACTCTAACAACCAGAGACCTGTCCGTCAAATAAGATTTTACCCAATCATTAATCGATCCTACGATGCCTATTGCTGCTAATTTATTTGACAAAAAAATTGGGTTAATAGTGTCAAAAGCCCGGGAGAGATCAAAAAACACACCAAACACATGCTCGCTGGAGTCTATCTTATCATGAACGTACTGCACAAAGTCAATTGTGGCTGTTTCAGTTGAGCGACCAACTCTAAAACCATGCTGGCAAGTTGTTAATAATTTATTTATATTTAGAAAAGAATATATTCTATTGTAAACAGCCCTTTCGATTAACTTTGAGAAATTACTTAAAATTGAAATGGCCCTGTAATTTGACATTTCAAGACAGTCGCCTTTTTTAAACACAGGCACAACTTTAGCTGTTTTAAGTAAACTAGGGAACTGACCAAGATAGACAGAATTATTTATTAAAATGGTTAAATAATGTGCAAACTCGTAACAACACATTTTAAGTAATTTTGTAGGTACTTCATCAATCCCAGTAGATTTTTTGTTAGACAATTGATTTATAAGCTCAACTACCGAACCCTCCAACACTGGCAAAAAGTACATAGATTTGATGCTTGGATTTTTAGATATTGTACATTTATTGTTCTGAAGTGCAGAGTTTTGATCCGTAGGAATTGTTACTGGGTTTGAAAAATATTCCCCAAAAGCATTTGAAATCTGCAAAGGATTGTTTAATGTTCTACCATTTGACATTATAATTTTAGGGATAGTTTGCTTACCGGCATTTCCCAAATTGTTGTTAATTATTTTCCACATAGTTCTGCTTTTATTACATGAGTTATTTATAATTTGAGAAAAATGATTTTTCTTTTTATTTTGAACCGCTTTATTTACATCTTTTTTTAAATGTCTATACTGAATATCAATATGTGGATCATTAATATTTTTTCTTAACCAGTTTAGTGATTTGAGATTATCTGCCCTCTTTTTTAACTCAGATGAAAATGTAATTTTTCTATTATTAATATTTTTATTATTGAGCAGAACCTTTTTTTTTGGAAATGCTGCATTAAAGCACCATTCAAAATGATCCCAGAAACACCCAAATGCCTCGTCTATATTATTATAATGGGAAATATCAATGTATGCCGAGTTGAATAAGATCTTAAATTCGGATATTGCAGCGTCGGTAAAACATCTCTTTAAATTATGAGAAGGTATTTCACTACCAGAACAAGGGGGCATTTTCCAGGTTATAATCTGAGCAGTATGGTCCGATAGACCAGGATCAAATACCTGCCATTTTAATAAATTATAAGGTAAATTTGTTATTAAATGATCAATTGCTTTGCATGTAATGCCGTTCTTTTGTTTAGATATACGGGTTGGTACACTTATTAAGGATGTAACTTGAAAAAATTCAAGAACGTCGTTCAATTTATTTAGGTCTGAACTATTAATTAAGTTGTCTACATTAAGATCTCCACAGATTATAGTCTTTCTAGCATTTTTATTTATGAATGATAACAGATTAGATAGCTGGTCTAATAAGACCTCAAAATTACCCTCCATAGACCTATATATTACAGCCAAGCAAATACTGTTATTAAAATTCAAGGCAGAACATTCAAAATCAATTTCAATACAGAGGCTATTTACATAAGATAAGCTTTTATATTCGTGGCCAAATTCGCTTTTAACAAAAATTACTACACCTCCATGTATATGGGACTTCCTAGAGAAATCAACTACTTTGTTGTAGCCCAGTAAGTAAATAGTATCTATTTTTTCCTGACACATCCAGTGTTCAGTGATACACAAGAATATAGGTTGAAACTTATCATTTAAAATATCAATAAGATTTATTTTGGTTGATAGGCACTGTATGTTAATATGACACAAACTGTACTCATTCTCGTCTGGTAAAATCTGACCTCTTTCTGTTATAGCGTCCTCGATGGGCTCGAAAGGGCTGCTTGTTTCTAAACGAAAATTCTGAGACTTCTATACCTCTAGGCCACATTTCAGGATTAAGGAAGGTGTTAATAATAGTGTGGGGAGGGAGTAGAGGGGGTAGCTACCGCCAAAAAATTTTTTTGAGATGTATAGTTCTTGTATACACGCTAAATCACATTTTAATTTTTTTACTCCTTTTCGTACATGTCCAAAATTGCAATTTTATGAACTTATACCTGTTTGCTTTACCTATTTAGCCTTATTTATCCCATTTACCTCCGAACTCTTCAACCGAATTAGATCAAAATATAATCTAGATCCAGATCCCGTTATAATACCAAATTTCATATCAATATCTTAAACGGTTCCAGAGTAAACGTGCGCACAAAATAAGTTACAGACAGACAGACCGACAGAAAGGAATTTTTTTCGCTCAATTTTAAAATCTCGATGTTTCATGACATTTTAAACTTATTTCAACAAAAAAAAATGTTTGCGTTACCATCACTGGACGTGGAAGTAAACATACCTTTTTTGGATAAAATTGATCAGAGAAACATATTTCAGCATCAAAATTCTAAGAAAATGTACAAAATTATTTTTTATTAAAAAGCACTGCACTTGAGTTGTAAAAATTAAAAAAGACTATACGAATTAAACGCATCTGGTAATCAAATATCTTCAATATGGAATAAAGCTCACAGAGGTTGAAATATAATAAACAAGTAGATGTAATACGTAAGGAAAGCATAAACGCACGGAATGATAAAATTAGATGAAGTTTATTTAAAAGATTGTATCGGTATATGTATAGAACGCACAGTGGTCCAAAATATGACAATCTTATTGTGAAACTCATCCAAACAGAGATATACATTCATGCAGCCCAACATCCCATCTAAACCATAGCATGGAGACTTAGACATTCCGAGAAAGTACGTCACTATATTAAACAGATTAAAATTTGGATGTGCTTATTACCCTTCCTTCCTTGTAAAAATATGCATCATTCAATCAAATCTTTGTGAAGATTATCAGATGGAGGATAATCTTGAACACATTCTTTCCAGTTGTTAGAAGAACCCTAATAAATGCATCCTTCTATACCTATAACAATATCCTACATACTTTCGAACATCATTCAATTCATTAAAAATAAAACTCTAAAACTCTAATCCCTTGAATTATACAATTTTAGTCAAGAGATGCAGATGCATTTTATTTCATTCAAATTATAGGTCTGTCATTATCCCAGATCGTCCTGAAATGCAATGGAGTATGTCCTCTGTATTTTTCCTACTGTCTTTCCCCATTCCGTAGCCCGATTACTGTTTGCGATAATTTAAATGCCTCTACGGGTCCCAAAGCGAGAAAAAGTTGTGTCTCTGTGTTTTCCTAATATTTTTCCATCCTTATTTCATTTGTGTACGCCTGTCTTACGTTTGTACGGGACCATTATCTAACCTTATTCTCTTTCTGAAAATTGTGACTTGCTGTATGTATTCCTAAAGCCACTATAATTGAAGGAAAAAAAGTTAAATTATCTCAGCATATATGTATTGCAAAAAACTGCATTTTCTCAAGTTGATCGTTTTTTCATAATTTTTAAAGCGTGCAGGAATATTTTCTATTTGAAGTCTGTTTGCATGTTAAAATTTAATTTGTTTATAATCATTGTTTTTTAAATGCAAAAAAAGAGGTCAGAAATGATTTCCTTAAAGTGCTTTCTGAACGATTGCGCTGGTTCAGGGGCTTACGCGTTAGGATTTAGACCAAAGGGTCCCGGGTCCGAATCCTGGCTAGGGTATGGATATTTAGTGGCATGTTTAATGTGTCCGTAGCAGTAGAATAGACAGGATTGTGTGAGAGGCAACACTGCTAGTCAATGTACCTCTCCTGAGTTCGAGTCTCAGCTGCGGCAAATGACGATGTCGTAGGAAATGGTCGATGTGCAATTGTCTGTGTGTATGTATCCTGGTTGAGTTGTGGAATAGTTAATGCTACTCTCCGCCAGGACGGTAATTTTTTTATTTTCAATTTTTTCCTTTTTTCCGTGCAACTTTACTTGCTTCCCCACCAATTGCAAAATTCATAAATTTTTATCTTTTTCATACTAACGTCTCATTATGTTCCATCCAGTCATAGATGCATCATATTAGTTAATTTTAATTAAGCACATAGTGAGGCAGTTTTTTAAATAGCGGGCATTTCATTTTAATTTAATAATTGCTCAAAATTCCGCCCTCGAACTTCGACACATTTTTCGCACCTTCGGATTAGTTCCTCATGGGTAGCTGTTCTAATTGAATCCTGTGATATGTTTTGAAATGCATTTCTTACTCTTTGCGTACAATCTTCAATGGTTGTTAATGGGCTCTCATAAACTTTATTTTTAATAGTTCCCCAAATGAAATAATAACTGATAAATCGGGCGAGCGAGGAGGCCATAAGAAAGATCGATTATTGGCAATCCATTGATCGTAAAAAGGTTTCTTGTAAATAATTATTAATTAAATATGCGTTATGTGGGGGAGCACCGTCGTGCTGATAAAAAATGTTTCTATGTTCGGCGAGAGGTAAATTTTCTAAATAGTTATTATTCAAATTTTGTAAAATATTCAGATATCTTTCACCTAAAAAAAACAACAATAATTTACCTATACATATTAGCAGAAGAGAAAATTTAATTTACCGTTTACATTTTCCCGATAAAATTGTAATGCCACCACTCTATCGTTTCTTATGGCACAGTAAACATTGAACTGCCAACTTTCCTGAAAGTTTCGCTCTCTGAACATATGAGGATTTGAGTCACTCCAATAATTGTGTCTATTAAAAAGTCCATTTTTAATAAATTTTGCTTCATCTGTCCATATAATATTTCCCAAATAAGAATCGTGACCCTCAGACCTTATTAGAATAAACTCACAAAAATACTGTCTTCTTAGGAAATTGTTCCTTGAACCATATGGAATGAAAACGGGTGAAACTTATGTTTTAATAAGATTATGTGAATTGAATCCTTGCATAGTCCCGATTCCAGAGCAGCTCGTCTTAATGACATCCTTGGAAATGCATGAAAATATCCCAGCATGACTATTTCAATGTTTTCGTCATCAACAATTGGCCTTCTTCTTTGCATTTTTGCCTTGGCAGAGCCATAATTTTTAAAATATTCCAGTATGCGTTTTACAGTGTTTGGTGACGGTTTCCGTTTTTCTGGATATCGAGTAGCAAATGTGCTGCAAGTTCTTGATATTACTTTATCACATTCTCCATAAATAATAAACAAATTTAAAAAGTTTTCGTGGGTGTAATTTAAACGTGCTGGCATTTTTTGACCTAAGATAATGACTGTTTCTAATCATGGCTAGTTTGATGAAATGATTACAACAATTTATGAATTCCTAATAAAATCGCAAATATTTCAAAAGTTGTAACTTTAACCCCCACAATGCTAATATCAGAAAAAAGG
Organism: Leptura quadrifasciata; assembly: GCA_963675555.1. Classification (NCBI taxonomy): domain Eukaryota; kingdom Metazoa; phylum Arthropoda; class Insecta; order Coleoptera; family Cerambycidae; genus Leptura; species Leptura quadrifasciata. The sequence continues at coordinate 141,955,808 of OY776675.1, read as the reverse complement.
GAATTCAATTTTACACAACTTGACTTAAAAAAATACAGGGTGTTCCATTTGACCTAAACATGTTTCCGCGGTTTGAAGTTGACAAAATGTAACGCGAAAAACGGAACACTTGGTATGATATTATTGAATTTATTTAAGTTGTAGAACGTAGTTCTCCGTGTGTTCTTTTTATGTGACAAGAAGCAAATGAGGATCTTTTACACGACTCAGAATTTTATGCTCTTTTCGAGAACCCTAAAATATATAGGGTGTTCCATTTCAAATAAGCAAGTTGTATCGACTTCCGGTATAAGCGCAAGTGCCAGCTGCTTGTAATTATTTTAGTTAGATTGGCCACACCGACATTAGTAATTATCTAAATTTTCAAAATTTTCTGATGCGTACTTTTCTCTATATCGATCGATTCAGTTCCCGGTGAAACACCCTGTATAATGGTCAATATTGGTAGCCTTGGAATCCACTATCATCTTGTTGCTTTGGGCGTTTATATAAGTAACTGTGTATGTTTTAACCATGAAGCTTTTTTATGTGTCTCTGATTTATTAAAAAAACATGAAGCAAATTTCAGCCTTCTAAGTGTTGGCATTATTTTAATGAGTTAAAAACCATTTATAATACTTGTGTATAGCAAACATCACGTACAAGTGTTTAACTGCTACTTCAGTGTGTTAGTCCTTGCTTATTTCTAATTATTTTATGGATAAAGAATATTTTACTATGTGTGATAACGCTTTGATCACGTATTTTTGTACATTCTCAATAACAAAGCCCTCCTTATTAACGTTTTTTAAATTTTATCTATGTTTGATATGACAATATTTGACCAAAATATAAATTTCATATTTATCGAGTCAGATTAACTAAAACCTACATTGGTTGTCCTTTTCATCTAAGATCAAAATGTAGTTTAGTCACGAATGATTTATTCATGTACATATATCAAACATAACTTCATTACACAACAAATAAACAAACCCACGCGGGTATTTGCAACAATATAGTTTATAAGTAGTGAGTCAATGTTTGTATGAAATTAATTAAGATATCCTCGCACCGTTAATGATGTCAATAGTAAGTAGCATAAAGGAGGTATATATATATTGACTTAATTAAGTAATATTATTACATGAGTACTTGTATTATGACATCTATTTCTGTTGAATAAAATTATTACAAATAGTATATTATGAAAGTGTTATTCATGAGGAAAAATGTACGAGGCGTCATATTTTTCTGTGTTTACACGAAAATCGCTTGGTTTCTCTATAATTTTTTCCATAAATGTTTTCCGTGCTTAATACCAAATTGCCCGTTTTTTAAAGCTACTTCTAATAATACTTAAAACGCAATATTCATTCGCTTATGTCACCACGTTTCAGCCATTTCTTTAGAGTGTCCATTTTATATATTTTTTGCTACACCACAAAGACTACTAGGGAGATCGAATTCTTTGATGACTATATTACATTTCAGATGTCATGCGTCGGTTGTCAGACCATTCAGTTTAGATTATCCCAAACTGTTTGAATTTTATTCTCTCTCAATTCAATTCAATTCATTTATTATAATTCACTGGTACATAACAGTTGCCTAGCCAGGATCTGCCCTGAGGCCGATCGTGTAACCACCGCGCTGACGCGATGGCGGGTTGCAGAATCGGGCGGGACAGCCTGGGTCGGCGAAAACAATAATTGGGAACTAAACCTAAACACCTTTTGTACAATGGACAAATAAAAATAGGTAATACAATTAAAAATATCAAAAAAAACAGATTTAACAAAACTTAAAAACTACACTACATTTAGGGAACTCTCGCACAAGACACTTTTTAATTACGTAGTTGACGCTAGCACCTCAAATTAAAACGAGGAGCCTTCCGCGAGGTGTGTAACGATAGGCTGCGCATAGGCTGGCCTAAACTGTGATTTTAAAAATTTGGATTTCAAGAAAGTTATAATTTATTTGAAATTTTGATGGAAACGAATTTAGAAACAAAAATGTACAAAAAGAAAACGAGAAAAACAAATGCGACAAAAAGGTTACAAACAAAAGGGAAGAAGGGGACAGGAAAGATTTAAAGATAGACAAAGGTATGAAATATCAGTAAAGGTGGATAGGGTAAGCGGAAGTTATAGTTGGTGAAACTTGGCTACAGAGGTTGCTGGAAAATCGGTAACGTCTGGTACGGTAAGGGGTGTTTAATTCTAAATGGGGCATTATGCTGTCTAATTTGTGTTATGTGTCTTGTTAGCGGACTATCGCCCAGCTTGAACGAGTAGAAGTTTTGAGAGATGCGCTGGACGTATCCGCTATCGGAGTTATGTCGTGGCAAAGTGCGTATAGATCTCTGAGGGAGGTGTACCTTCCAGAATTAGAAATGAGGCGCATAAATTTGTGCTCAAGCGCTTGAAGTTTTTTCATTGTCGTGACCGGTATGCTGCACCACACCGGCGCTGCGTATGTGATGGACTGCCTGATTACCATTGTGTACAACAATTTCTTATTTTGTCTGTTAAGTCTGCTACCCCTGACCATAAGCGGATACAGACTCCTGGAGAGGGAATAGACCGTCCGTATTGTCTCGTTTATGTGGGTGTTGAACGTCAGTCTTTGGTCGAGTCTCACCCCCAAGTACTTCACGCATCTCTTGGTTGGAATTTTGTTTCCCCTGATCGAAATTGGTGTTATGATTTTGTTCTCAGTGAACCGACGCGTGAAGACTATCGCCTATACGCTGCTTGTGCGTTATGAGAATGCGCGTACATGGCTGTGTCATCGGCGTACTTGGCCAGCTTCGTATTCGGGAACTCTGGGAAATCGGAGACGTACAAGTTGTACAACTTCGGCGACAGGCACGACCCTTGTGGAACTCCCGCGCGAATGTCCCGCCGTGTTGACAGTTTATTATTCATTCGAACCTGCAGGGATCTGCCTGTCAGGAACGAATGAATGAATTTGATGAAGTGAGTCGGGAAGTTATAGTGATGTATTTTGTACAGTAACCCCGGAATCCAGACGGTGTCGAACGCCTTCTCAATATCGAGGAGCACCATGGTGGTGTTCTTCCCGAGGTTGTATTGTACTTTGACGTCGTTAACTATCCTAACGACTTGTTGCACCCTGCTCCTGCCCCTCCTGAAACCAAATTGGGACTCGTCGTCGATGTGGTACTCTCTCTCAGAGCAGTACCGACACCACTATCTAAGTGCTACACTTGATGACGTTGACACCCCGAACCATTTTAGCCAACTATGATTGATTTACCACTGACAAGTTTTTCCCATGTAGCTGTGGACTACGGTGGTCCTCTCCATATTAATAGGCTCGACTGAGAGGTGCGTAAACATATAAGGCAAACGTATATTTTTGTCTATATGATTACTGAGGCACCGCGCTTATACTAGCATCAAGAAACCTAGTTGGTTTTCACAGATATTTTTCTTTCTCTTTCTCTTATGCGAAAGCGAAGCGAGATCCGGCTTCATATATAGCAAGATATTGCTTTTTGCGCCATCTGGATATTTCTTTTCTTTTATAAAAAACAATCCTTTAACATTGGTAATTACATGCCAAATGAGTTGTTCATCGTTTCATCTTTCAAATAAATACCTGTCTTTAACTTGTCAGCTTATTGCGCATTGCTATTGATGTTTGAATTTTGAAAGCTGTCAAAATAATTCGGAGTTTTAATCACTTTTGTGCAGTTTTGATTTCAGATTTTTGGCTGTTATAAAAATGTACTATATGGAAGTGACGTCGCTCAACGGATACGGAAGTTAAGTCGTTAATTCAAACAGTGGATAAATTTACGGATAAGTAAATACAAGTGAATATTTCTTTTCTTTTATAAAAAAACATATTAATTTAGTATGGGCAATTACATGCGAAATGAGTTGTTTATCGTTTCATCTTTCAAATAAATACCTGTCTTTAACGTGTCATCTTATCACGCCATTTTTAAATTGATGTTTGAATTTTGAGATCTTTCAAAATAATACGAAGTATTAATCACATTTGATTTCGGATTTTTGGATCAATCAGACACCAAGATACGAATTGTGTTAACCTTAGACATATCCAAAATAACAAATTTTTAATTATCTGACGTAAAAAATGGAAATGTTTAATCGCAAAAACACATTAAGTGACGTGCCGGATAAGTTGTGAAATAGATGATTTCTAAGTATTACATATATTGTTTTACAAATTTTTAGGGGACCGTCGATAGAGTTTAAGTTTGCACCGGGCATTTACGTAAGTATAAAAGTTCAGTTCTTTTTACATTCGGAATTCGTTTTCATTGTCAATATGAATAAAGAATTTGTGTGCAGAGAATTAACGAAAACAGATATAAAAATTATCAAAGGTCAGTGGTTCGAAGATTCTTACTATTCTTTTTTTCGTACATTTTAGGTACAAATGCTCATTACGAAATACGAATTACAAATTATGTGGAAAATTCTAATGCGATTCAAACTATCCCACCTGGAAAACACCATATACAACTTTTGTATCGTCTAAATTATTGGACATGCATTTATTATGATGGTCGTAGTATTTATGATGCTTACACAATAAAGCTGCTATAAAATTTCAATTGATTGTATGGCAGATAGATTAACGAGTGCGATATTTTACAGCGGCGAATATGTGTATAATAGTAAATACACAACTTTAATTCGAGATGGAAAAGCCGGTTGGCAGTGTATAAAAGACGAAAAGGTAACTAAAGTAAAATGGCCAAAGAATGCGAAAAATATGTATATTACATTTATATATAGAGATAAATGAAACACGTTCTGAAAAATGTAATTTAAAAATACAAATAAAATATTTTTTACTATATGTATATGTCCAACTAATTCACATTATCAGTCCGAAATGTTAAATGACTGTACATGTATAAAAATGAACTACTAATGTTGTTTGTTAAAAAATATAATAAGAAAAAACATTGTAGCCATACCAGTCAGAAAGACATGACTGACAGTTCTAGGTTTCTTTCTACTTATCTGATCCAAGTAGTGAGGACGAAGAGCATTGCTTGAAGCAAATGGCAGAAGTATCCTATGGTATTGTACTTTACTGCTACTTGCAGTGCTTTCCTTCTTCACCTGTTAGAAATAAATTTATAAGTATGTCTATAAAGTCGAGGCAAGAATTCAAGCGATGCATGTCATGAGTAATCTCATTAAAGAAATTTTAATACTAATATAATTTTTAATCATTAATTACGTTAAAAAGAGTAATTCTTGACATCCAGTTATTAAGCTATTTTCAAAAATAGGTACAGTTTAATGAGGCTTCATGATTCTTAGTAGTATTGTCTTATTTATAGAATCGATCTGTGACGTGCATCGCTTGAATTCTTGCCTCGACTATATTAAAATTTCACGGTACTTTTACATAATCTATCTTAATAGCTAATTGTGAAACCACGTACTGTTTCATAATGAAAAAAAATAAGTGAAATCAACATCCCCCCCGCAACACTGCCACAAGTGAAATCAACCCTCCGCCCAACACTGCCAATGTGTACTGCAAGCTAATTTTCTATGTGGCTTCCCTGCACCCCTTGACCATCCCCATCATGTTTATCTTTTTAACTATATACTGTACGATAAGCAACATAACCTTTGTCTAAACCAAACTGGAAGACGATAATAAAAAGCGCTTTACCGTTATCGTAGTCCCCTGCAGCTCCTGACCACCTTTACTTTCTGATACAGATTAAAAATTCATGAAATCGTGTAAAACTCATTTTTACCCTTATTTATTTTATTTTAACAGACTAAAATTTCTCCTATTAATGTGCATTGGTGGTAGAGAATAAAATATAACATAAATCGCTTTACTGTTACCATAACAAAATAAAGAATAGAAATTTATGTTTTTTTTTTAATTTTTCTTATCAATATACACTGATTGATGGTAAGGAATAAAATGTTATCGATCAGAAATTTCTAAAATCGTGTAGAGTTTATTTTAAACCTGGATTATTGTGAAATATATTTTTTTTTAATACACAATGATAGCCACAAGCAAAATATTACAGGTTATAAATTGTTGAAATCATATACAGTTAATGTTTCAACATTGTTTTCATAACAATACAACCAAAAATCTGAAGCTGGATTCCATAATTGGAATCTAACACGGGACTTATTGGAGAAAAACTTTATTTTCCAAATGTAGGTAAATAATTGATTACTTTACTTGAATTTCTATTTTGTTTCTCCTTCTAGTAGTACGACCGTAGTAGGGGTAACTTTTTGCTGGCTGGGATAACCATTGAATTATGCAAGAAAAGCAGCAGCACAAAATACATTCCATATGCAATAGAAAAAATTAGCGCCACTCATTTTTTCCCTGTAGTTGCTGACTGGATTAAAGTATTATTTTTATTTGTAATAAATTATATCCATATAATTTTAATTGGCCCACATTTATGAGTATGGGTCATATGCGTATTTATATTTCTTGTAACTCGTGCATTGATAAGGGGTCATTGTAGACCTGATCCATGGGCTGAAGGTGTCGGATTTCAGGCCGACGACGATATGACGAATGAACAGATACAAAAAGTCCTACTTTTTATGCTTGTGAAGCGGGCATAAAAGTGTAGCTGAAAAACATCCAGTTGGCTTTTCTAACTGAAACACTGTTGAGTCGAAACACTGCCGACAAAACAGTGCCGCAGTTCCGAAAAAGACACCAAATAAGAGTAATTTACTGTTGATTTCGGAGCTGAAACACTGCATTTCGCTAGTGTTGCGTGTCGGTAGTAAAGTGCCGACGCCTCGATATAGTGTTTCACTGTTGAATCTTCAATATCGATTATCGATACTTTACGTACTCCCGATTTGAAAGTGCTGCAATAGTTTATTTTTTCCCGTGCAGTAATGTCTGGTACTTTCGATATTTTCTTTCCTTTTCTGGCATTAAGGTTCATATAATGACAGAAAAGAACGGAAGATATTGAAAGTACCAGGCATTATTGTACTACACTGTACATGTATTACACTACATGTACTCCCGTATGTAAAAGAAACTCTTTGGAATTGTTGGTACGTGGAAAAAATGAGTAGCGCTAATTTTTTATATTACATACGGAATGTGTTTTGTGCTGCTGCTTTTCTTGCATAATTCAATGGGTATCCCAGCCAGAAAAAAAGTACCCTTATTACGGTAGTACTACTAGAAGTAAAGACAAAATAGAAATTCAAGTAAATTTATGGTAACAGTAGAGCGATTTTTGTTGTATTTGATTCTCTAGCATCAATGCACATTAATAGGAGCAATTTTAGTTTGTTAAGAATAAAATAAATAAATAAAGGTACGGGGGGGAAGGGGGGGGGGGATATTTAATCGCAAATTAAATATGATAGGTTTGTGTTCTTATTTCACCATCTTAAGCGCTCTCAGTCATTTTCACTTTAGCCTCTTGTTGAATTCTTCATCTCTTTTGTACTATTTGACTTCAACAATTTCATTTTTATATCACTTTATTATTGTCTTTCAAGTTCATTTTACATTTTTTAAGTATATATAATGGAATGTTGAAAAAAAATACGTAAATTGCCATGGAAAACATCATATGATTATTTTCATCATTATTAATTTTATAAACGCGGAGAGAACAGGCTCTCGGTTCGGTTTGGTTATTGCTTCGCTTGTAAACGTATCGTTACAGTTAAATGCCCAACATACTTTGCATTTAACATAAGAAACGCAGTGACGGTCATGTCGGACTCAAACGGAACATATTCACACGTCAATCCAAACCTAAATATCCGTACATACAATAACCCACTGATGCATCATGTTCCTTCGGTGGACCGTTGTTGTATTGCATCAAATAGCGATATGGTGTGCAAGGTGCCGCTTTCACTGCAACCATTCACGCGGAACAGGCAGATTAGTTTTGCCGGCACGGTGTCTGCTTGGACAAATTGTTGGCCCCTCTGGTCTGCTGGCAATTGTGCCGGCAAGGTGACTGGCAGGAAGAGGAACTTTATGGCCCGCTAAACACCACCACTCATCAGGCCGTCTCAAAAACAATAATCTGGTTTCAAATGATTCAAACAGACTACCCCATAAACAATAGCATAACTCTTCATGCCTCGGATAAGATAATGAGTTATAAACGGTCTGAAATTCAGCTACCTTACCGGTTCTGTATTGACTAGGTTCACCTGCAGCGAAAAAGTATTAAGCGACGCCGACGGTTTTATTGCATAATTTTATGATACTAAAGAATAGATTTCCTCTTAACTAGGCTCTTCACACTGCGTCAGCGTTTTATGTGCCACCAGGACTGCCTCACAAGATGTCTCCGTATAATCTTTAAAAGGAGAATTTTCAACGAAATTATGAAGGAAATTGGAAACAATATGTTCTTATAAACACATACAATAAATTAATGTGATTTTGTTCTTTTTGAATAGTCAATTGCAACAATAATTACTGTTGCAACTTCCAACATTAAAAAATAAATATAATGTTTATTGTGCAAGATGAGAAATTTCTACATAAGGTTAAGGTTTGGTAGTTTGATCTTCTACCTTGCATGGTTATTGGACTTTACAGTTAAACTTACATCATAGTTATTAACTTAATGAAACAGAGGTAAAGATAATTGGTAGATCTTATATAAAATAGGAAGAAGAGATAAATAGCTGAAAATACTAAAAAAAAGACAAGACAAAAACCAATAACTATCTGAAGTATGACATTAACATTCTAATTTTTAGATTATCCAAAAATAACAACAAATTTATGTTTAATATTTTTATCTCATTCGTACATACATGGTGTCCCGTAACTAATGGATAATCCTGAAAATGGTAATAGGCCAGACCAAAACCCATCAGAATATCATAACCTGACCTTATTGAAAGCCCTACGGTTTTCGAGATATGGGCACTTTTTTGAAATTTTGACAATTTCTACTCTAAGACGGTATTTTGCATTCTACTGTCTGCCACTTATTATTATTACTATTATTATTTATTTACTTCTTTAAACTAATTTACATTTGTGTAGAAATAGTCAATTTTATACATAAATGTATGTGTACGGTCTTATAACGGTATTTTGCTAAAATCTAGTTGTGTACATCTAACTTTAATTTTTGTGACATTGTCAGTTAGTTGTCATAATTTATTGCAAGTGTGCAAAAAACTAATATGCCTCATATAAGCGATTTAGTTAAATCAGGAGTTATTGCTAAAGCAGAAGATGGATGGTCAATGAGACAAATTACACTGCATTATAATATTGACAAAAATTCGGTGTGTAATATTTTAAGAAAGTGGAGAATAAACGGTACGATTAGTAGAAATCCTGGATCAGGGCGACGAAGGATATCAATTCAACAATAAGATTTTCAATTGTTAAATGCTTTAGTAGAAAATCCATTTTACTCGGTTATTCAGCCTACTGAAGAAACGAATTTTCCTGGATCGAGTAGTACTGGTCTCCGGCGAGTAAGAGAATTGGAGCTACGCTGTCATGCAGCAGCACAGAAATACTTACTTAAAGCTGAACAAAAAGAAGCTCGAGTAGGATTTGCGCTTGAATTTTTAGCGCATGTTGTAAATTTTTGGAACAATGTAATCTTTATAGACGAATAAACTTTCCAGTCAACACACAGCGGTCGTATTCGTGTTTACCGCCCTCCGAATACCCGATTCGATGAGAAAGATATATCTAACAATGATAAAAGTGGTAGATTTTCCGTCAATATGTGGGCTTGAATATCGGCACGTGGTCTTGGTGTTTTGTGGCATATTGAGGAACGATTTAATAGTGAAACGTATATTAGGATTTTAGATAATATTATGCTCCCTTCTGTGTCACAATTATTTCCTAATAATGAGTTCATAATCAACAAAACGATTGTTCCGTTCATACTACTCGTACCGTAACTAACTGGTTTCAAGCTAACAATATCAATATTCTTAACTGGCCTAGTCATAGTCCAGATCTTAGCCCTGTGGAAGAAGTATGGGAACTACTCGTAAGAAACATAACATTTTTAGTCGCAAACTCCTCTCTAAATCCTTATTTTACTATAAGGGAAGTAACCAGACTGCAACCAAAGTTACAAGTCTGGCGCGTTAAGTGTAATAATTGCATATTACCATCAAAACGCTAATGCTTCGATTGCAACAAACACCAGCCGAAAGACTGATCCTACTTAAAGGAGCTCTCTTGCCAGTCGTCACACACCACTTGCATTGCTGGCTATTTATTTTATTAGAACAAGTTGGTGTCTATCCGACAAATATGATTTTATCCACCCGTATGCCATATTTATCGAGTTTCGACAACAACAAGCCATGGTTTATCGTGTCGAAAGCCCGACTGAAATCATAAAACATACTGGCACTTTTTTGTTTATCATGTGACTTTAAAATGTACATATATAAGTTATTTATCGCATCCTGAGTTGAACACCTCTTTCTAAAACCAAACTGTAAATCTTTTAAAAAATTGCTATGTTCAAGAAAGCATTGAATCTTATAAAGAACGCTTCTTCAAATATTTTTGAAAAACCGAGAGCAAAGCTATGGGTCTATAATTTGATATGTCGTGTTTATCACCTTCCTTATGGACAGGAATAATAATAGATGTTTTCAGCTCGTCTGAGAATTTGCCTTCTTGAAATGATACTGGACTGTCGTTATTATTTTTGTAATAATGTATCTATTTTGTGTTGGCTTATATATTTTGTTAAGCTGGAATTATTAAAGAAAAATAAATCAAAGTCTAATAAATAACAGGAAGGTCAAAGTAATAATTCAAAGCATTCTGAGGAAATAGAACTAATCCTAGGTCTATATGAGAAAGCCGGTCTCCTCTATTGTTTCAAAAGTAAATAATACTAATAATAATAATAAATGCCTTTATTTCCAGTAATATTCTACAGAGAGAAAAAAAGAACATAATAGATATATTTTAGGAAATCTCAAGGGGAAGTTCACAACAAGTGTGCTCTCCCACTTAACTCTCGATATACATTAAAAATGAAAAATTACGCACAAAGTACATTTACAATAAGTGTAAGGTAGTATAGAAAAAACTAAAACATTATATGCATGAGCAATAAATAAACAAGTAAATAAAATAAATAGGCACATAAAACTATTCTGACTAACCTAACAAAGTAGTTTTAAAATATCTTTTAAATTTTGCAACACTAAATGATTTGGCACTAAATGAGACCTAATTATATAATTTGTAAATGCAATATGAAACCTCTCTCGTAGAAGGAAGTTCTGTGCATAGGTGGACTAAGTAAACCTTAAGACCTGATATTGAGGTTATGAACATCGCTGCGAAAAGTTATTTTATGGTGGAGATAAGACGGAGGCTTTCATTGTGATAATCTTGTGAAAGGTACAAGCTGAATAAAAGCTTCTCCAACCTTGCATGTTCAGCCACATGAGTTCAAGCAGCTTATGTGAAACATGTTCATATTTACGTATACCATAGATATATCGAATACACGAGTTTTGCATGCGCTGTATACGACTGCTACAATCCCTGGCCAAACAAGGGCCATAAACTGGGGCACAGTATGTGAACTGCGACAATACCAATGTTTCACAAAGCGTCTTTTTAGTATTTATGCTTAAGTAACTTCTGTGTCGATAAAGAAGCCTTAGGACGGAGTAAGCTTTTTGTATAAATTTACAAACCTGTTCCCTAAATCTTAAAGTTGTGTCTAAAATTAATCCTAAATTTCGGGCATGTTGCGAAAATTCTAAACGACATCCGTTTATTTCAATATTAATTAGATTTTTCAAATTAGCACAATCTGGCTTCTTACCGAATAAAAGCACAGCTGATTTTAATGGATTTAAAACAAGTGAATGCTGCAAAGAAATGTCCGATAAACTTTTTAGGTCATTGTTGACGTGTTGCAAAGCAGCTTCATAATCCTTAGCATAAAAAGAATAGTAAATTTGGGTATCGTCTGCATACATATGAATCGAACAAGATTTAACAAAATTAACAAATTGAGATGTGGAAATTGTAAACAACAGGGGGCCTAAAATAGAACCTTGTGGAACACCTTTATTGGTCGCCCTTGCCTGGGAAAGTTTATCGGATATCCTTACCATTTATGAGCGTCCTTCCAGGTATGACTTGAGCAGTATACAACCTGTATTATTAACACCACATGATTTTAAAATTGCTAAGAGCAGTTCGTGATCAATTGTATCGAACGCCTTACTAAAATCTAATAATATCAAAATAGTACATTTACCTTGATCAGTGGCCTCAACAACATCATCCGTAATATGCATTAAAGCTGTAGAGCAACTATAACCAGCTCTAAAACCTGACTGGATTGCTGGCAGTATGTTAAAGGTATCAACGTGTTCCCTAAGCTGAATCTCAATTATTTTTTCTGCCAACTTTGACAATCCTGTGAGAATACTAATAGGTCTCAAGTCTGAAAATGCCTTTGGATCATTTTTTTTTTCAGGACGGGAGTTACTAGAGCAACTTCCATAAACAAACTATTAATAATATGGGTTAAGAAGTTTAGTAAATACGGACAACACAATTTAATAAAATAAATACTTAACATGTCAGATCCGGATGCAGAATTTTTTAAACTACAAAACTACTTTGAATAATTTCAGTGGAAACTAAGCTGAAACTGAACTCTAAATTAGTGATTTTATTTTGACTATAATAATTCGAAACATCTGCAATACTGTTGTTGTTTTGAGGGATACTGTCTATAAAATAATTATTGATATTATCAGGGTCTAGTATTTGTGATTTATTACTGGACATAATATTTAGTGACTTAAGCTCACCCCAGAGCTTTTTAGAATTATTGTTTCTAGCAATATGATTAAAATAAGCGCGTTTTTCAGCGGTTTGGGTATGGTTTGTAGCATTTCGAACTGTTTAAAATAGTTCCATTTTGCAAGTGAGGGATTTCTCTTATATTCAGATTTAGCCTTATCTCTTTGCTTCATCAACAGCTTTAGATTATCAGTCAACCAAGGAACCTTATTTCTACTTATACGGACTATTTTTAAAGGGACATGTTTATTAAAAAAGATTTAATAAGTGTACTGTTAAATGATTTACTTTAGCATCAATATCATTCATGTAAAACATATCTTGCAGGGGAAGCCCTTGTAAGTCGATATAGAATGCATGTTCATCAAAATACTTAAAATCTCTATAAGTTATGTAAGTTGGTTTAAATTTAGAGCTACTCGTTATTATTTTACACTGAACTAGTTCGTGATCAGATATATCCAAACCTCCTCCTACTTTTAGAGATGAGACAGATTTCAGATCATTGCATAACACAACATCAAGTAATGATAGATTATTAGAGGTAATATGAGTGGGTTCATTGACAATTTGATGGAATTCGAGTGATTCAAACATTAAAGTAAAATAGTGAGTTGCGCTTAGGTCTATATTTAGTAAATTGATATTTACGTCTCCAAAAAATTTTATCTCCATATTGCATAAATATTGATAGTGCCTCCTCCAATTGATTAGTAAAATATTTAAAATTAATGTGGGGTGGCCTATAACAGACTCCAAAAACAAGTGTTATTATTTATAGAGACAGAAATCCACAGTTGCTCAATATTATCACTAGTATCGATAAGGTCAAATTTATACGAATTGTTGAGATTAAATGCCACGCCACCACCTCTAGTTTGCCTATCCTTGCGAATTAGAGTATAGTTATTAATGCCCACAGATGAATTTAAAATAGAAGAATTTAGCCAGGTTTCACTTGGTGCAAATAAGTCATATTTATTTTCTAAGATAAAGCTTTTTATAGAGTTAAATTTTGGTAATAATGATCGAACGTTTATATGTGCCGTCTCCAAAAAAGATTCTACCATTTATTAATAGAATTGAAAGTACTAACTACAAAATAAAATAAAAACAGGAATACCTAATACTAATAATAATAATAAATAGTGAGAATAATATTGGCCCTGATAAACTTCCTTGGCAATCTTAGTTTATTAGACTGACTAACATGCACAAGTATTCCGATAGACAGACAGACGGACGATCATTTTGAACGCCGTTCAGAATACGATTTTTTTTATCCGGCAGGTTTTAGACAAGTGCGCAGTATATACAATAAAATATACTCATTGTAAAGATATAGTATTTGTGGATTGGAAAATGCAGTGCTAATAAGTATGCCATGTGATACGAATTTTCCTTGGAAATTTATTGCCACTAAAAATAATTAATAGTGTGACAATTACACAACTTAAGCCTTACAGCATCCTAAATAACGTTTTTAGTGTTCAGTAGCTATATGCCTAATTATATTTCAAAAGAGTACCTTATTTGTGGTTTAGAGAGCCATAAAGGACGAACAAAGCTCAGTAGGTAACCATTTCAAAAGATATTTGTCAACCCGTGTTTGCTGTACGAGCATAATAAATTACAGTCGAAAATACCGCAAAAGAACCATAAATCTATTAGCATCCCTAATCCGTTTAGTGCTGTATAGGCATCAGGTACCTAATGAGAAACAATATTAAGTGAAAGACAGACTTCTACAATTTCTTCACAGAAGAAATGCATAATCCTTTAAAATATATATTTATTGCTATAATTATAACCTGCAAAAAATCCAGGCAATTATTGTTTAAATATTCTTCTTCATCATAAGTTTTTGTTGCTGAATTAATAACGTTAACTATTAACACTAATAATATAATGTTTATTTACTCAATAAATTAACATTAACATATTAGGAACATAATTAAGTATAATTTCCATTCAATTACATTAATGTAAAATAAACGTGTACAGAAGTAATAATTAATGTATTTATATGTAAAATCAAATATATAACAGACATTTATAATTTGTTATTGTTCGTATCAATTGCCGTGAACTAATTTCAAACATAGTTTAAAAGTATATTGTTATTTAATTATAATCAAATATCTATTTTGATTATCTTATCTAAAATACCAGAAAGAGTGGGGTATAACAGGATTTCAAATTTTGTTGAAAAAAAAATATATATTGTTTTCACATGGTTTTAGGTCGGGGAAATCGGTTGAGATGCCATCCTGTCATCTGCTGAAGCATGTATATGAGTGCTTGGAGGAGGGCAGGTATGTAGTCTCACTGATGTTTGATCTTTCCAAAGCCTTTGATACCGTTAACAAAGAAATGTTGAGCCTTAAACTGCATAGCATTGATATTAGAGGCAACATTCTTTCATGGTTAATGTCATATATGGAAAATCGATCCTTGGTTGTACAACTGAATGGAGAAAAATCTGACGTGCAAGATTGGTGTTCCTCAGGGTTCCATATTAAGTGGCTTACTGTTCATGTTATACGTTAATGATTTACTCTGTCACATGAAAATTGTCACGTGATAATGTTTGCTGACGCCACAACAATTACCGTGTCAGCGGACACCCTTGAGGAACTTCAAAACCATGCTGGTATTACGATTGAGTCACTAAGCACATGCTGCCAAAGAAACAAACTCGTTTTAAATGAGAAAAAACTGTGCTTTTAAATTTTCATCCTCCGAGACCTGTTCCAAATCACATTGTTTTTTATGAAAATATTACTATACCATTTACAACTTTATTTCACATTTATGAAATCAAAGTTCATACAAACGAAATATAAATTCACTTTCATGAAAACTAATTTCGCACAAATGAAAATAGATTTTAAAAAGAAATTTAATTTTCACTCACGAAATTAGAATTCATTGCCATGAAAGCAGATTTCATAGTGCTTGTAAATGACAAAATTAATGCATCAGTCTTTTAGTAGAAAACTAATATTTATTAATATTTTAGAAGAGTAATAATGAAACAATTTAGCAGATCGGTAAACTTATTTAACAATAAGAGGTAACATAATATTTAACAATAACATATTCAACTAGGATTCAATTAAATCTTGGTTTCTTAATACGGCGGCAAAATATCTTTCTACATGGTTTGCATATCTCAAGAGGTGCTGTTATGGGACATCTCTTTTAGAAGCATGAGCAATATTCTCCAAAATGCGCATTCTGTGCTCAGATATAGTTGGTCCCTGATTGTTTAAACGAACTTAATTCAAAATGTTTGGCATCTTGTCTTGTAACTGTCTCCTAACTTTGGATTTAAAGTAAATCCATAAGAGTTCAATAGTAAATAGTATCATTTAGTAAATATGAATAAGGAGCAAGCAGTACAATTTCGATATCTTCTTCAGGTTCCAAAACGGTCTCAAGGTTTGCATGATCAGGCGCATTATCAATAATAAATGTTGGACGCAAAATAACATTATTATTCATTATTATTACTATTCATTATTATATCAAGCGCCTAAGCCAAAATTTACAATCTTCGGCTCTGTGCGAACCCCTTCTGTGCTTGAAAGTTACATTCTGTTGAACTTATTTCTCCAATGCAGTGCAAATTATTACCTTTACTCGCAGGAACAATTACATGAGTTCTGTGGCCAATATTGGATCTGCCTTCTTTTCGTCGGAAATATGAGTTAAAATTGCATTTATCTATCCAAAAAGAGTTCTGCCATTTGCTCTGCTTTCCAAAGTTTTTTCGACGTAATCTCTTCGCTTTGCCTTATTGACGTCGTTATTCATATTTGTAATTTGTGGTCTAATCGCTTTCAGCGTTTCCCATCCAACCAGTTCTTTATGGTGTTTGACAAACTCGCACTCCATATTCATTACGAACACGATCAGCCAATTTTTAAGAGTTAAGGTACTGTCCTCTTCTATCCAGCGTATCAATGCATCTTCTATTGCAGGAGTTTTACACCCAAGTCTTTAGCAGTTTATCACCAAATTTTTATTCGCTTCGTAAGATTTTACAATTCTTACTCTATCATTGCGTGTGACTTTATTATACTTTCTTATAATAGACATATTTTACTAAAGGTTGAAACAAAACTTCACAAGTAATTTGACATTTGTAAAAACTTATGCGTTTCATTGTATATCCAGAGCTTGCTATTAAATTATGCAACTTTATCTGTCTGTTTTTATGACATTAAATTCTGATTTCGTGAGTGAAAAATTAATTTTCTTAAATTTGAAATCTATTTTCATTTGTGCGAAATCTTTTTTCATGAAAGTTAATTTATATTTCATTTATGTGAAATTTATTTTCATTAAATTGAAATTTGATTTCATAAATGTGAAATAAAGTTGTAAATGGTATAAATCAGAATCAGTAAAACTACTTGGCACATTTGTTGATCACAAGTTATCCTGGACTAACCATGTTGACCATGTATGTAACTAATTAAATAAAACGTACTTGGAAGTTACAGTTGAAATCAACTCTTGATAAAGACGGTTTAGTTAATATTTATTATTCTATGACATACATTGTTCAAATGTGCTTTTAGAGGGCGGAATATTAAAACATAATATTTTTAGTCGCAAACTCCTCTATAATATCCTTATTTTACTATAAGGAACGTAATCAGACTGCAACCAATAGCTACTCTCCGGGCTATGTGCCCCGCCGAGCGCTGATTTACAAGTTACAAGCCTGGCGCGTTAAGTGTAATAATTACATATTACCATCAAAACGCTAATGCTTCAATTGCAACAAACACCAGCCGAAAGACTGATCCTACCTAAAGGAGCTCTCTTGCCAGCCGTCACACACCACTTGCAGACTGCAGTTTCGAGCTGTTGGCTCTCGTCAGTGCAAGGTAGGAGAGCTCCTTTAAGTAGGATCAGTCTTTCGGCTGGTGTTTGTTGCAATCGAAGCATTAGCGTTTTGATGGTAATATGCAATTATTACACTTAACGCGCCAGGCTTGTAACTTGTAATTCAGCGCTCGGCGGGGCACATAGCCCGGAGAGTAGCTGTTGGTTGCAGTCTGGTTACGTTCCTTATAGTAAAATAAGGATTTTATAGAGGAGTTTGCGACTAAAAATATTAT
The DNA here is from genome assembly GCA_963675555.1 of Leptura quadrifasciata. NCBI lineage: Eukaryota > Metazoa > Arthropoda > Insecta > Coleoptera > Cerambycidae > Leptura > Leptura quadrifasciata. The sequence goes on along the minus strand of OY776675.1, from coordinate 141,937,842 downwards.
GTTTTAATATGCAGCCCTCTAAAAGCACATTTGAACTATGCTAAGCCCAGTCAGGCTATTTATTTTTCGATTGCAATAGACACTGGACCGCTAGATGGCGCCTGCTGACTATTTTACATGTCGCTATTGTAGAAATACCGGGATCTACCGAATAGTCAAAGGATCCTCGTGCCGGTCGTCGCATGCCTACCTTGCACTGATGAGAGCGAACAGCTCGAAACTGCAGTCTGCAAGTGGTGTGTGACGGCTGGCAAGAGAGCTCCTTTAAGTAGGATCAGTCTTTCGGCTGGTGTTTGTTGCAATCGAAGCATTAGCGTTTTGATGGTAATATGCAATTGTTACACTTAACGCGTCAGGCTTGTAACTTGTAATTCAGCTCTCGGCGAGGCACATAGCCCGGAGAGTAGCTGTTGGTTGCAGTCTGGTTACGTTCCTTATAGTAAAATAAGGATTTTATAGAGAAGTTTGCGACTAAAAATATTATGTTCTATGACATACAGTCATGTATCGTTTAATGTTTTGGTATGGGACAGAACTATAGAATTAGAGATAGTTTCTATAGGTCAAAAAAAATGTATCCCATTGATCTTTGTTTTGAAAGCTAATGAAATTTGCAGAATATTTATAAAAAATACGTACACGTCCGTATCTAATTCTGGCCAATTAATTATTATTAACAGTAATTTTTTGCAAATAGGTTTTGTGATTTAAAGAATTATATAAATAAATGCAATTAATATCAAAACATGTCTACCAAAATATGTTTTTGTTATGAATTTCTCTGCGGCGGCAAACTTCGTATTTAACTGTCATCTCGCAGGAGGACCGCTAGTAAATTATTCGTATTAGATTTTAAGGAACCCAGTTAGGGTGTCGGAGCTGCGTTACAACTAATTAACTGCAGTATCCCGCGAGGTTTGCTTAATAAAATGCAAATGCTCCTCCGACACTTGTAGGAATAATAATTTGAATATAATTGTCAGTCTGATGGTGGTGAGTTATCGGCAGCCGCAGGGGTTCCTAAACCTGCGCCCCCCGCTAGTTCCACTTAACGGCCGCCCGATCATCACTGTGCAATATCACGTGTTAACATGTTGCTTGCCGTAATGTTATACTCCATAAATGAATAGGTTATTTTAATTGTATCACAAATTATGGGAAGTTAATTTCCAATTTAGGACAATAAGCTTCAGTTTCCAACAAAATTTAAGGCCGTATTATGACGTAACTGTTCGTTCATATAGTTTCATTGTTAGACCAGGGCCAATCCTGCTTAAGGCAATAAAAATTCTTAGCAGTATACGAATGGTCGGAAAATGTAGTTAATGATGTATATAAGTAAGGAAAAATCGTCCAGACTGAGTAAAAGTTCGGGAAGGGGGGTTGGGGTTGGTACTGGTTTTTTGCGATTTGCGGCTAAACTATGCATCCTATTGAAAAATGTTGAATGTAAAAGTTGTAGATAATGAAAAAATCTAAAACTTTCTAACTAATCATTATTGACCATAACCTCAAAATTATCGAGAAAAATGCAAAAAACCGTTTTTTCGGTTTTTAATTTATAACCATCGCAAGAATGTTTATATTTTCATGAAAATTGGTGAAAATGTTCTCTTTTGTGTTTCAAACAAGCCCAAATTTTTTCAAAGCGAAATATTTAATTTTCGATGTTTTATGAAAAAAAAAAACCTAATTTTCAATCGAAAAATTTGGTTAGCAAATTTTCGATTAATGAACTTTACTAGTGCTCATTTTTTTCGTTGAAATCTCAAATTTAATAGAGAATTAAAATATAATATTATTTATGTACAAAAATGTCGTTAAAAAAGCGAAAAACTGAAAAATTACTTTTTAAAAATCGAGTTTTCGGTGAAAATCATGAATTTCTTTTTCTTTATTGTAAATAAACGTTTACATTCATAAAAAGCATTAATTCTCATACAATACTATGTTATACAAGTAATGTGCATGTACCTAAATATTCTCGGCTTTCAAAGTCTGCAATTAAATAGGTAAAAATTCAAAAAACACAAAGGCTGTGAACTGAGAAAATTTGTTAATTACCTATTTCTTGTGATTCGTAAGTATTTACAAATTATCACGTTAAAGTCTTATATTTGATTATAAAATACAAAAATTAAAAGTAAAATAATTTTATTGAAATCTTTTTTTCTTCGTGGGCAATTCTTCATCGCCAGAATCGATCAAACTTTCGATTTCTTCACGTTCATTTTCTATATCTTCAATTTCTTGGAGTTCTTCTGGATTGTCCAGTTCAGTATCATTATTTTTATTATTATTTATTAGACAGTGGGTACTGCCTTCGTCTTCGATGTCCTCGAGATTACAATTTTATTCGTACAACGATTTTTCGGCATTAGAACATTTATCAGAACCGTGACAATTTGAGCACAAATTTGTGCACTTTAAGCCATGCTTGCGACACCCACATTTGTTATTACCGCATCCTGTTTCGCAACTGCAGCAGATAATTTTCAATAAATTTTCAGGAATTAATTCTTGTTCTGTAAATATAGGTACGATGCAATTAACGTGATGTTTCCATCCCCAATCTGTAGCTATTAATTGATTACCAAGTCAACTTTGTATTTGAAAATACACCCTGAAATAATTTAGCTTAGCTGGTCCTCCAGTTGGAGGTAATTTTTTCAAATGAAATGAGGATTTAACAGTAGCCGTTCGGTAGAGTTCAAATCTTTTGTAAATAGAAGCTTTTATTTTTAATCCATTTTCGGTAATCGTTTGTTTGTCTGCATTTGTATTGTAAAAAATTTCTGCAAGATTAGGTAAATGTTTATCGGCCAATAATGATTTTATAATTGTTTTTTTTCCCAGCAAAACTGGAAGTTGTATCGCAGCCACAAGAACAATGCAAAAATGCTACAATATGTTTATGTGATTTATGTTTAAAACTATTAGAGGTGTAATAAGTATCATTAATATTTCCTGCATCGGGTTTGTGGAAATAGATATTCAATTCATGTGAACTGAATTGATTTAAAAGAACTAAAAGATCTATGTCTTGACCAACAACTACCACTATTTTATCGGAGTTTCTTGCTACTTCAAGGGATGTAAATAATTTTTCATATCATCTGTGCTGTTGATATTTCGCGAAATTCTCTGAAATAATAGTAATGGATCAATTGTAACAGTCTCGCCTCAGTTAGGTACATGTACATTACTTGTATAACATAGTATTGTATGAGAATTAATGCTTTTTATGAATGTAAACGTTTATTTACAATAAAGAAAAAGAAATTCATGATTTTCACCGAAAACTCGATTTTTAAAAAGTAGTTTTTTCGATTTCTCGCTTTTTTAACGATATTTTTGTATATAAACAATATTATATTTTAATTCTATATTAAAGTTGAGATTTCAATGAAAAAAATGAGCACTAGTTAAGTTCATTAATCGAGAATTTTCTAACCAAATTTTTCGATTGAAAATTAGGTCTTCTTTTTTTATTTTCTTCATAAAACATAGTAAATTAAATATTTTGCTTTGAAAAAATTTGGGCTTGTTTGAAACACAAAAAAGAACATTTTTACCTATTTTCATGAAAATATAAACATTTTTGCGATAGTTATAAATTAAAAACCGACGAAACGGTTTTTTGCATTTTTCTCGATAATTTTGAGGTTATGGTCAATAATGATCAATGAGAAAGTTTTAGATTTTTTCATTATCTACAACTTTTACATTCAACATTTTTCGATAGGATGCATAGTTTAGCCGCAAATCGCAAAAAACGAGTACCAACTCCTAAAAACGTATATACTACCACCCCAACCCCCCTTCCCGAACTTTTACTCAGTCTGGACGATTTTTCCTTAATTATTTACACCATTAACTACATCCGACCATTCGTATACTGCTAAGAATTTATCGTCTATTACGATATTGTAAACGGTTTGGCCCTGGTCTATGTTGAAAATGACAATAAATAAAATAAGAAATTATTATGATTTTTACTTGTGTGTGAAATTTCCGACAAAAGGTAGCCACTAATTTTCCGGAAATAACCGAATGATCCGGCGTATCATAAACTTGACGCCTGAAAATAGCACAAAATACATTGTTATTAAAGCGAAAAGACTCTGGGTGTCTCCCAAAATCCTTAGGAATAATGAATACTTCAATGTCCCCGCTCTCCGACTTAGAATATTCTTGCAAGATCAACGAGAGTGGTTAACAACCCGAGGAATAACTAAAAATTCGATATCTCCTCTCTCCGGCATACAATATTCTTCATTGTTCAAATGTGCTTTTAGAGGGAGGAATAGTAAAACATAATATTTTTTCGCAAATTCCTCTATGAAATCCTTATTTTACTATAAGGAACGTAACCAGACTGCAACCAACACCTTCTCTTCGGGCTATGTGCCCCGCCGAGTGCTGAATTACAAGCGGCAATCCTGGCGCGTTAAGTGTAATATTACCAACAAAATGCTAATGCTTCGATTGCAACAGCCGAAAGACTGATTCTACTTGAAAGAGCTCTCGTGCCAGTCGTTCTACACCACTTACAGACTGCAGATTCGAGCTGTTGGCTCTCGTCAGTGCAAGGTAGACATGTGACGATCGACACGAGGATCCTTGGACTATTTGGTACATCTCGGTATAGTTAGGATAGCGACATGCAAAATGGTTAGCAGGTGCCGTCTAGCGGTCCAATGTCTGTTACAGTCGAAAAATAAATAGCCTAACTGGACTCAAATGTGCTTTTAGCGGGCGGAATATTAAAACATAATATTTTTAGTCGCAGTTTGCGGCTAAAAATATGTTTTAATATTCATCATCCTTCGTCAATAAATCAAAATAAACATAAAGAATGAAGAATGTTGTATGTCGGAGAGAGGAGATATCGAATTTTTGGTTATTCCGCGGGTTGTTAACCACCCTCATTGATTTTGCGAGTCAATCTGGTTCGCCTATTTTAATAAGTATGATCATTCTGATTTGTTGACAAGAATGAAGAATATTGTATGTCGGAGAGAGGAGATATGGAATTATTAGTTATTCCGAGGGTTGTTAACCACCCTCATTCAGATTTCGAGTCAATGTGGGGTCGACCATTTAAGGAGTATGGTAATTCTTATTTATTGACGAGGAATGAAGAATATTGTACGTCGGAGATAGGAGATGTTGAATTTTTGGTTATTCCGCGGGTTGTTAACCACCCTCATTGATCTTGCGAGTCAATCTGGGGTTATTTTGATTTATTGATGAGGAAGCAAGAATATTGTATGTCGGAGAGACGAGATAAATTATTAGTTATTCCGTGAGTTGTTAACCACCCTCATTGATCTTGCGAGTCAATCTGGCGTTATTTTGATTTATTGATGAGGAAGGAAGAATATTGTGTATCGGAGAGAGGAGATATCGAATTTTTAGTTATTTCCAGGGTTGTTAACTACCCTCATTGAGCTTGCGAGTCAATCTGTGGTCGACTATTTTAAAGAGTATGTTTATTTTGATTTATTGATGAGGAAGGAAGAACACTGTATGTCGGAGAGAGGAGATATCGAATTTTTAGTTATTCCGAGGGTTGTTAACCAGCCTCATTGATCTTGCAAATCAATCTGGTGTGGAAGTATGATTATTCTGATTTATTGACAAAGAATGAAGAATTTTGTATGTCGGAGAGCGGAGATTCGTTATTCCGAGAGTTGTTAACCGGTTAGTTCTGGAAAATTAGTCCCTATCTTTTGTCGCCAATTTCACACGAGTATGATTTTTTAACTCATAGAAACATGCTTGTATATTTTTCCAAAGAGGTGTTATGATATTAATTGCATTTATTTATGTACATAATTCTATAAATCGCAAAATATACAATTATGGATGGTTTGACGAGCTAAAACTGTAGGGGATATATCGAGATTATATGTGAAAGGCATGTAGCTTTTCAAAAAACTACAAAAAAATTCACGACAGAGGTAATAAATTCAGAATAGATAATACAAATCAATTAATTTCAAAATAAAAGTAGGTTTAACAAAGGTTCGAAGAAAGAAAAGTTATATTTGCTATATGCCAAATTATCATAACCAAAATATTATATTGAATTTTAATACAGAGTAGAGGAGGAAATCATTGCAAGTATTACATAATTCATAAATTTGATTAAAATGATTTCGTAAAAGTACCCATATGATTTCATTTTAAATATTTAAATATTCAAAATTTTGTTAGTTAAATTTATCTTAGTATTTTTTAAAGTTGTCAAGAATATCAGACTGATTATTGCTTGTTCTAAATGGTCTAAGAGGTACGAAAAAATATCTGTACGATTAACTCAGAAAACAAGTCACTTGACATATTGTGTGCTTTGTATATTCTTAGAGGCAATTTGACTCACACCACTTTGACCCTTGACCTTTTAGAATGGCAGCTATTTAAAAAATATCGCATAAAATCTAAAAGAGAAACAAAATAATATGTCTCCAAGGCTATTTGAAAAAAAAAACATATCGTTTAGTATAGTATCGTTGAAAGATTCCCTGCGAATAACAAATTCAACAAAAACTTTACGAGCTCATTATTACGTTATTAACACCAGCAAACTAGGCGGTATGCTGTCATCAAAAAAGCCAACGTACCAATAAAGGTAAGTGATTCAATTTGCTGGCGGAATAATACAGAGAATAACGGTATTTTAATAAGGTCGTAAAGTTTTTGTTGAATTTTTTATTTGCAGGGAATCTTTCAACGGTACAACCTTTGGTAAAATTATTAATCCAAGGTAAACACTATCAAGGGAAATACAGAATGATGTTTATTTAAATGAAACTAAACGGCAGAGATGCCATCACCTCTAATGAAAAACGTATAATCATAAGAAAAGGCACTCCCCATCATCGCGGCACAATTTAAATGTTAATAAAACGAAAACCTTTGACGGACGACAAGTTAATCTGAACGGCTAGAATGAGTTATTATCACAGTAAATTGGTATTTGATTATTATGAAACGCTAGAAAAATAGACTAGACTAAGAGGTTAATTAGAATATTAGCAGCTTATGCACTGGAGATATAGTCCAAGAGATATTATATACATATTACTTCATTATACATTAATAGTCCGGGCCTCAAACTAGAGTTCAGTACTCAATAATAGGTAGCCAAGATAGCTCTGGGGGAAACGATGGAAAATGATACAAATATTAGTAACAGCATATGCAGCCTTAAGAAATACATCTAAATACTTGTATTGTAATTTTACTGCCAGTAACCATTTGAAAGAATTTAGAGTAAAATTTCGAGATTTCTTAAACAATCTGCATCGAAACAGACACTGGTGGGAGTAATTTCCGTCACTTTGTCAGATGTTTAAGGCCTAGTTTTCATTAGTCGAGTTTTAGCGGTCAAGTAATTTGGGCAACTACCAACTATCCCTCTAACTCTACCAATGAGAACGTAACTGGTCGAGTCGAGTAGGATTACACGGTGGTAAAGTAACTTGCTCACTTACCTTCTACATATGAAAGTAATGCAATAGCCATAAGTCGTTCGCAAGGTATATTTTCTTAAAAAAAGGAGTTCTTAAAAACTGTTTTTGTTCAGAAAAATTGAATAAACATAATTTATAATTCCTTTTTCTGTATATATCATCGTTTCTTTTGACTTTACGAAAAAATTTCATAATACGTAAATGAAAGTTTACAAAATTTTCTACAAAAAACACTTGTTCTTGTACGATTTTCAATAAGTAGTGGCAAGGAACTGACGATTGAAAATGCGGTTGATTTTTAGCAAACAGGCAATTTTCGTCATGTTTGAAGTACATAAAAGTCCGTTTAATAATATTTTTTCACTTTTTGAAGAGTCAGAAGTTATTCTGTGAGCATTTCTGAGTCATTTCATATTGGGCCCATATTCTTTTAAAAGCTGTTATGCACAGTTCTTGCTGGAAAATGTTAACTTATAATAAAAACGAAGTTTTTGCTCTTAGCTTTAAACAGCTGTAACTCGTGAACCATTCATCGTATGAACGTCACTTGAAGCTCATTTTACAGATAATTTAATTCTCTTCAAAAAACCTCTAGTGTCATTATTGCCTAAAGGCAATCAAAAAATAGCTATTTGTCTAAATGCACTTGAAAATTACAATTTGTCATGTTTTTCCCTTTTATCTCCATTCACTCGTTATCAAAACGATTTTGTACATACACCAACATATTCAAAATTTAATTTTCTTTAACTTTCATTAGATACACTATATGCGTACTATATATATCGTTTTCGAGTTTTTATAGAGTTTATTATGAAGCAAATGTTCTGATAGCGGGCTATAAAAGTGTTTAAAAATTCATATCTCTCCTAATATTGATGGAATGGAAATTAAAAATAAAAAGAAATTGTCCGTAATCGAATTCTCTACAACTTTCGTGTGAAACATTTAGCGATCCGAACGACCATTTTTGAGATTTTAGCGAAGAACGCGCGCATTTCCGTTGCGTCGGAAAACTGTCAAAATTTGAAAAAAATCTATCACCTCCAATAGGTCGTACAAAGCTAAAAAAAACGAAATTGTGCGAATTTTTATTGTCTATAATTTTCATGTGTACATGTTTTGCAGTAAAATTGATACTTTCCGAGTTTTTTGCGAAAAACCGATTTTTTTGCCTATTTGAAAACTTTAAAAAATGTCACAAAGTGAAATTCAAGTCATTTTAACAAAATACAGACTTTCATCAAATATATCAGCCACATCACCAGACCCATCACCACACACGCCTACTCCAGATTCTCTCCAATCTGTGTACTTAAGTCATTCTTCAAGTTCTCAGCAAGAAGCTCAGGAAATCACGGATACATCATATCAAACTCAATACTCATCACACGACATTCTATTACAAACTTGAATCTTTTCTTAATTAAACGTATTATTGAATATATTACATTAACTAATAATGTCAAATTAGTAATTATAATAAATAGTGACTTAATAATTTGCTTATTTTATGAGCATTTAGAAATAAAATGAAAACAGAAATGTGTTAACAAATTCAACGCCCTATGTCTCAGAAATGAATCATTTTAAGACCAATGTTTATAGAAGCTTTTATTCTTGAAATGAGGCATTCTACCGGTCGTTGAAGCCTTACTAATCAAAAGTGAGACATCATACGTACTTATTGAACTATTCTTACATTAACTGATAAGGATATTTTAAAACTCACCTGAATGTACTCACTGAGGTTTTCGTAAATACCACTACACACTTCTGGAACAAAATTAGAGATTGTGCTGTTTTAGACACTCTAAACAAATGTTGCAGTGTTGTCTAATTATTTCCTGTGGTTAAATATGTCAAAATGGCTTCTAGTTTTACTCGAGGTATTACTGCATCTCTTATTTGCGTATCACATTTCTGAATTTTTAGAGTGATCATCTCAAGCAGCGTCTCAAAGTTTTCCGGAGTCATCCTTAAACACAATTTATATTCTTCTCTGTCCTCTTCAGCAAGTTCCCCCAAAAGCAGAGCAGATGCTCCGTGACTATGCCTTCTTTTGATCCAATGTTTCGTCCATATTTTCTTTGTTCTGCTCTGTTCCTCCTCAATAGTTAACGTCACTTCCCTCGGCAATATGTTAGCAACATTTATCAGAAATGACTTCCTCACAACACAACGACGACGCCTGATGTTCATTGTTGTGACTTAAATTTTACGACTCGATCATTATTTCAATTTGTGTAAAAACGGGTACTCTCCCAAATCCGGTAGAGTAGAGTAGTTTGGCTAAAAAGCATGCTAGTATACTCTACCGCTAACTCGACTAATGAAAACTAGGCTTAAGGAATGTCAAAAAAATTTATTTTGTACAATTTCTTCCTAAAAAATCATTGAAAACACAACGAACTCCGGTTATGACATTACTGCCGATTTCGTGGCACATTCAAATAGCTGAAGTCTAATATATTTTTTGATATGTTGCATTTAGAATTTATCTCCCAAATTAAATGTGTGCAGTAGCGGAAATAGACCAACGTTAAATAAATGAAAAAAAAAAAAATAAAAATAAATGTGTGATGAAATTAGCTGCTCTCTATTGCATTTAATGATTTTTGAAAATTCACCAACAAACCAATCGCAGTTTATCATGCGGTGGCAATTTTTATAAATTCATTCTAAAATCTGAAAAATTGCGTAATTTTCGATAATACAAACAACAACTTATAGAACAGACAGTAGTGTTGGAATGTTGGCTAGTATGGCTTCGCATTTTATTTCGCAAGTTTTAATGCACTTTTCAATTAAAAAATAATGACAACAAAAGGAAGACGTACTGAAAGATTACTATTAGCAAGTAGAAATAAAAACAGGAAGTTGGTAAAAACATTCCATATAATAGCTTTTTCGCGTCTTCTTATTCTACAAGAGAAATATAAAAGTGGCGTGTTGTCACGAAGCATTTGTAGATTAACACTTTACGACTCATCTACTACAAGTTACGTTATTTTCATCATCAATTGAAAAACAATTAGTTAGCGCAAGTCTACAAATGCGCAAAACCGAAGATATCTCTCATTAACTGTTCAAAAAGTAGCTTCTACAACAAATGTTAATGTACAATGGATTCAAAGTGCAACAAAAAACTGTAAAATATTCGCAAAGAAGGAATTACGGCGAATCACATTACGATGCTCTGTCTCATTATGGGCAACTACCACGTCATTAATTAAAGTACACTATGTGGTATATACAAAAACATAATTATATATTGTCGCAACAAGGCCGGATTGTGTTCTACTGCTTTTGCTAATTTAAAAAATCGTAGAGCTAGTTGTCAGAAAGCGTTGCATCAAAAGTGAGTAATAAATGAGAGGAAGTGACATTATTCACATACATGAGAAGCAATTATCATTTAGTTTTTACAATTTATTCGTTATTCTGGAAAGACAATGTTATTAACAACATGAGAAATTTATAAATTATTTGTAATGGTTATTTTGTCTCAGAAATTATTATAATTTGTGCAATATACCGAATAACACTCTGTAACTTTGCCATTTGGAAAGTTAAAATTTTGAATTTTGGGGGAGTTATATATTACACAATTGTCCTTGTTTTGAGACTATCAAACATTTTGTTCAACTTCCGGATTAAGCGGATGTGACTCAAACTTTGTTATTTTAAATGGTACTCTGTATATTTTTTACCTATCTGATTCGCCCTAAATTCTCTTTTCAACCGTTTATCGCAACATGACATTTGTTTTTAAAAAGATAGTTAATAGCCATTTTATTGTATTAAGTCCAGGTGGCTATGATATGAACCTTGGCAGATATTGATGCTTAGTGTGCCATGATATCGAAAGATCTCAGGTACGCAACTCTGTGTCTCATATTTTTTTGAGCTGAATAGACTAACTAGGTTTTTCTTATTAAAAAAATTCCACGGTGTCATGTAGACCGGCGGTTAGCGACAGATTTTTGGCCGTGATTTTACTCAGTATGCCTTTCAGAGGGCATTATGCTACGTAAATTCTTATGATAAGTATAAGTGATATGAATCAAAGAGCCATTCTGAGTTCTTTCCATGGAAAAATGAGTCTCCAGTTGTTCATAAACTATATAGCCCAATAATATGAGACGAAATTTGTTAAAACAGGCATTACGTTTAACTGTCAAATTTACTTATGGCCAGTTTCTGAAACGTAAAATAAAGTTATCTATTAATAAATGTCATAGTAACAATTGTTATCACAATTGTAACTATGACAGTAAACGAATAATTAACTCTATCTAACGTTTCAGAAACTGGCCATTAATTATATAAAAATCACAATATCGCCTTGGCGAACTTAATTTTAAATGAATGAAATTCTTAAAAATGTACATCAAACTTTAACATTCAAAATAATTCAAGCATGACTGTTACAGTACACAGAAAATAGATATTTTTATAATAATATACCCATTGATAATAAATAAACGGACTACATGAAATTAAATAACGAATTTATTGTAATTTTAAAATAAAATATGATTATTGCAGACGCTCCGATAGGCATTTTTTTACTTTACGCACTAGTGCCTAAAGTTTTATTGAACGTACTACACAGCGCGCGTAAAGTGAGTACTTTACGCACGGTAGTAGAAAAAAGCATTTATATGAGTGTTTGATAAAATGTTGTATTAGACACGTGAGTTAATACATATAATTCACTTTAAAAAATTAGCCCGCGGGCTAAACTTTTCTTGCGTGACTTATATGTAACATAACTCACTAGCCTAATAAGTAACTATTACTTCATATATATATATATATATATATATGAAGTGTTGTTGTACTTCCGGGTGCTCTCCCGCGTCGATGGTCGCCTCCTCCAGGAGTCACAGTTGTCTACACAACGTTTCGGCAGAATCTCATCTGCCATCTTCAGGTTCTCGCTGAAAGCTGCCTACTGCTGTTCCTCGTTGCTCGAACTGAACTGACGTTCCCCGCGTTGTGCGGCTCCTTATATATGCTCCAGTCTAGGGTGCGCCTGCGCGTTTGGCTACGTGTTACCGGTCACCCACCACCTGCGGTAGGCGTGGTGGGTGCCAGAGCCAACCCGACAAGTGGCCTCGCTGAAACGTCACGCTCCACGTGACTTCTCGCCGGTGGTCGAGCATCCTCGTGTCTGATCGGTGCCGCAGAATGCCGTGGTTCTCCTTGGTTGGTCCGCACTCGGCTCTGACTCCTCGTAATAGGTCCATTTCGGGCAGGCTGATGTGCTTCTTCACTATTTGTCAATACTTGAACATGCCTCCTCGTGATTGGTTCGTCCACGGCGGATCGTCGTGTGTTTTCTGTTACGTATCTTCCTACAAGGGCGGGCTTCCAAGAACTGGGTAATCTCTGCGTATCATCTCGTTTATTAAGATTTTGTGGTCTTTTTTCAATCTCTATGGCCTCTCTGGTAATCCTTGACCTATAATGCTCGATATTAGCTACTGTTCTGGTGTTGTCGAAGTCTATTTTGTGTCCTGTGGATTTTATATGCTGTGTTAGGGACGATGTTTTCTCCTCTTTTCGTACTGCATCCATATGTTCTTCCTTTCTTACACTAATGAGTCTATTGGTCTGTCCTATGTATGATTTATTGCAATCTTGGCATGGGATTTCGTATACTCCTTGGTTTTCTAGGGTAGTTTTTGATTTTGGATTACGGAGGACTGCACTGATTTTTCGGTCTGTTTTAAATATTGCTTCTATGTTATGTTTACGTACAAGTTTGCCAATTTTATCTGTCGTCCCTTTCACGTAAGGTAGATATGCTTTTGCCACTGCTTTCTCGGATTCCTCCTGGGTTTTTTTGTCTATATGGCCCCTGCGACTTCTGTATTGTGTACCTCGAAAATCCATTTTTCATTAGTGCTTTCTTAAGTGACGACATCTCTTCGTTGATATGCTCGACGTCTGCCAACCTCTGAGAACATGTCACTAGTGTCTTTACTACACACGTTCTCAGAGGTTGGCTGACGTCGACCACTCTGGATATGGAAGTAATGATTCCTTGGGCAGGGGTTTTTTGAGTCTTATAGCTGTTAATGTACATTTGGTGTCACTGGTGGTTTTATGTCTTCCCCCACAGAAAGTCAAGCGGGAGTCGCTAAATCGGTGCTAATGTAATAGCATTTGGGGCGGCAACTGGAGCGGCAATTGCTAGATGATGTTAGTGTCATGGAGATGAATTGAAGAATTTTTATTAAGCAATTAGTTTATTATGGTGTATAATTATCATAAATTGTAAAAGATCAAATTAATAATAATAGACTGTATTGTTAATTTTTTTATCGCAAACAATCATTGTAAACAATTTTTTAACGATTAATATATTCTTACTTTATTAATCGATTCAATCATTCAAAAGCGTAATTAAAAAAAAAATAATCTAATAGGACATTATGATAGTGAAAGCATTGGCTATTGATAAGTGGAAAAAGTCGAGGAAATGTATGTCTGAAACTAAAAAACTCATTAAAAATACTAATATTTAACTTTCTGTATACTTGACATCAATATTTGAGTCAACTGCATCATTGTCCCACTTTTTACTTGGCTTTATGTGGTTAGATAGACGTTAACGTACGATATATATAAAAGAGGTCTATTATTGGTCCACGAGGTACCCCTCTAAATACATTAAATTTCCCGAGAAATGAGTAAAAATGCTTGTAGTTATATATATCATTTTAATAAATATTAATAAATCCATTTCAGAATATTTATACTATAAGTTTAATTGAATGTCACTCACATCCAGGTGAAATATTTTCAATTGTAAATAGTTTATCAAATTCCTTAGAGTAGTAATCTTCAAGTTATTTCATCAATTGACAACTAAGCGTATAATTAAAAAAATTTATTTTTCAATTCATAAACCGATACTACAAAGTGTACTTTTTTAAAAAAAATTATTTCATAGCAAATCTACAATCTACTCTAATCTATATACAGAATATTTAGCAAATATTTTGATTTGCACTTCGCTTGAATTGGGTACCATCCACTGATGGTTCTCCATTTTCACCTAGTCCGTTAGGTCTTCTGGCCACGTTCTTTTTAATCTTCTATTATTTGACGGTAGCTGATACAGTTGATTTATATTTAGACTACTGTGGATAGTATCCCGCTCTTTTGCTTTACTAGTGTAGAGGGTAAAAACATCCTTTATGTAGGGAATTCCAAGATCGTTGTGGAGAGTTGTGTTGGAAACATACCATAAAGCGTCTGCTAACATGCGGGTTTTTGATTGGAAGGTTTGTAGTATTTTTGTATTGTAGGTTTGCTGCAGTCCCAGAGTTCGATCCCGTAAGCCCAGATTGGCTTTAGAATAATCTTATAAATAAGTATTTTGTTTTCCAATGATAACTGCGACTTTTTACCTACCAACCAATACATTTGTTTGGCTTTTAAGTTCAGTTGTGTTCTTTTAGCCTTGATGTGGCTTTTCCAAGTAATCTTCTGGTCCAAGTGGAGTCCTAGATATATGACTTCCGATTTCACTGGGATTGGAACATTATTTAACTAAACTGGCGGGCATATAGTGTCTCGTGGTAAATGTGACCTGAGTTGATTTCTCATTGTTGACCTTGATTTTCCAACATTCTAGCCAGTTTTGCAGCAAGTTCGGGTAGTTCTGCAGTTTTCTAGTAGATCTCTCAGGATTTGGATCTGATGACAGGATTTCTGTATCATCAGAAAATGTAGTCATTGTGATATCATCAGTGATGGGTATGTCCGCAGTAAGAAGTAAGTAGAGGAATGGTCCAAGGAGATTACCTTGAGGAACTCCGGATTTAATAGAATGGTAAATGGATAGTGAATTATTGGTTTTAACTTGGAAAAAACGCTCACAGATATAGGATTTCAGGAGAAGGGATATTTGACTAGGCATATGTAACTGAGATCAAAGGGTCCCGTGTTCGAGTCATGCTAGGGTATAGATGTTTAGTGGCATTTTTAATGGGTTACTGAGTTGATATCAGTAGACTAGACGAGGTTACGTGAGAAACAACACGGCCAGTTGCTGCATCACTCCTGAGTTCGTGTCTCAACTGTATATTGGATATGTGTATGTGTCCTTGCTGAATGATGGAATAGCTAATGCTAAACTCAGTTAGGAGGTTAAAATAAATAAAGCGATTAATTAGACAAAAAAGTTATTGTTAAACTGTGAATAATACTGTACAATTGTTCACAATTTGATAATAATTAAAAGAGTTCTATACACCGTATAATAAAGTACTATTTAAAATGTATATTATTGGCAATTTGATGCATCAACATCTTTAATTCCAGTAACTTATAGCAGAAAGTATATAATATACAAATTCAAACATTATTAACGAGAATATCATTTGTTTTAAAGCGCTGTGAATAAATTATAAATATTATTTAACGGTGAATTCCTTATGGTTTCTTTATTTACCAGTCGCATTTGTAATAGTACACTAACAGCTCCGCCTCGAAGGAAGTTTATGAAGAGATGCAGAAGAAGCAATTACAGGAAGGCGTTTACGCGGTAGCTCCAAAGACGTATATGCGGTCATAGTAGGTGGTAATGTAACTATAGCAAATGTTATGATAGAGCGTCTTCGCTACAAATATGCCCGTGTACATCAATATCGATGAGGCTCGTTACTTATTCAAACGGGATGTCAAGTTGAAAACAAACCATCACTCTTGTTTATTGCCTTTTACATTGTCAAAGGGAATTTGCTAAATTAACCGAGACAAACTGCAAACGATAAATGTACATACGGCCATGTGTGCGCTTTATGTTCAATGCATCGTGCGTCGCATATGCGTTTCCAATATAATAAATCTAGTTAATTAAAAAACAAAATGAGTTTTCTTAAAGGCTATGTGTACGTTAAAAAACATAATTGAAACGAACATTACATAGTGACTTAAGTCTCAATACTCGATTTGCCATAAATAAGAACCAACAGACGAGTATTTTCAAAACTGTATGCAGTGTCAGTAAATTTATTATAATAGGGGTGCCTGCACCTCTCAACTTGGAATCTTTAAGGACGTGATATTAGGTATTTGTGTTGAGAGTCTGGTGAATATTTTTAGACATTATTACGAAAAAACAAACAAGTTAGACCAACATTTTTAAAAAAGGTGTAAGAAATGTAAAAAAGTTGAGAAGCATAAGAAACTGATTTATAACTAAAAATGAACCACATAGAACGTATTCCAATGGAAAATACTGAATATATTTTCTATCTAAGTATAAAAATCATATTCTGCGTTGACTTTTATTTGTTTTTTATTATTTTACTTATTTAGATTAACGTCCTGACAGAGTTTAGTACTAGCTATTCCACCATTCAGCCAAAGCACATGTACACAGACAATTACACAACAACCCTTCCCTACGACATTGCCATCTGCCGCCGCTGAAACTCGAACTCAAGAGCGGTACAGAGACTAGCCGTGATGTCTCTCACACAACCACAACTGGGCAGGTAAAATTTTCGAGCCTTTTAAAGAATTCTCTTCGCATAAATAAATTAAGTTTTAATAGTGTAAGACTTGAAAAATACGAAAAGTTAATTGTCTGGTTAGGTCTGTTTTTTTTTTATTTTAACTTGTTTAGGGGGCCAAGTTGAATTCACAGTTCAGTTTTGCAGTTTTGGCGATGTCGGCGTATTGTTTATGGTGGCGGTGGTGGTACTGCTGCTGATGATAATGATGACGATGACGATGACAATTTGATGATTACAATATGACAACCGACGAGAATAAACAAATAGAAGTGAAAAATCAACTGATATTTGTGTCGTAGAACGAGAAGAAACTGATACTACTCCATCCGAGACATCGAATAGGACGAAAAAAGTAAAAATAACAAAAAAAACAGCTAACCCGGTGAAGTAATATATATATATTTTTTCAATTTAGTATTTTTTTATTTGTTTCCTTTATTGTAAAAATACAAAACGTTGTGAATAAAATTTATACTTTTTGAAGGTACAAATTTTTAATTCTCTTTGAATCGAAAATCATCAAATGGTTTACTATATTTGTCCTCTAATTTAAATTTCTATAACAAACAATTCTTTGTACAATTGCTCACTTGAAAATAAATAAATACTTGCTGGATAATACCGAGTGACCAAGAAAGCACCCCCCCCCTCACTTTTTCTACAGTATTAAAAAGAGAATTCTGAAATTTGAGAAATCAAAGTGGCCACATTTTCACATTTTGACCATTCGGTCGGGGAATCACTTCCGGTATGGCCGAAAATTGCCACAACTTTCATATTTTAAATAACATGATGAATCTCGTTTTACGAATATTGGCATATACAATAGACATAATCTACATTATTGGTCTAAAGGAAATTTAGACGAAATATTTGAAGCGAACCATCAGTATAGACTTGAAGTGAATGTGTCGGCTGGAATATTCGGTACAAAAATTATTGAACGAAAACGAACTGGATGAACTTTCCTTGGAAGATTTCGTCAATCTGTACTTCCAACAAGATGGAGCGCCGCCGCATAATGCTGATTTTGTGGGAAGTTACTTTAGTGCAAAGTTTGACAACCGGGTAATATCTACTAATGGAACTATTAGGTTACCAGACCTAACCACTTGATGTTTTTCTTTGGGGTTATATGAAGAACAAAGTATACGCAACGCCGTCTGCAATATTAGAAGAAGTCCAAAATAAAATTTTAAATGCCTTTGAATCCATAACTCCAGTCATCTTACAAAGTGTTATGAGAGAAACTATTCGAAGAGTGTGTTCTGAAATGGGTGGATGTCATTTTGAGCACCTGTTATAGGTTTAGTATTTAGTTGTGTTGTGTTGTTCTAATTAGAATATTTAAAAATTTAGTAAGTTGCTGTCCAGATAGGTATCAAAGCTTATAAATTGGTTTTAATTGTATGAATTTTTGATTGTTTGCTAATGATTCATCAAAATTTTTGTTATATTTATTAAAATAAATTTTCTCTAATTACAAATAACTCATCTGTTTTTCATAGCTTACTGCAATATATGGACACGTAATTCAAAACGCTTTTACAAAAAGCTTAATATTTATTATAATAAATAATAAATAAACACCACTGAAATTAGATAACCCTCAATTCCAGAAGCCAGGGGCTTGTGCGGAAGGGGGTTACATATTGAAAAAACGCGAACATACAACCATTTCCTGTGACAGTGCCAGTGCCGAAGCTAGGATTCGAACCCGGTAGTGCGATACCCGTGTGATTAATCACGATTGCCACCTCGCGCCTTAACCCACGCGGCTATCGACCAGACTGTTATCAATTTTTAATCGGGAAAAACCACTCTAATGCAAATTTACCACTCTCTCTAATAAAAAAATAAAACATACAGGGTACTATTTGAAAAATTGGAGTTATGACAAATTGAATTACCATGAAATGGAAAAATGGGAAAAACATTGCCAAATCCAAGGAAATGAACAAAGTAGGCCAATTTTACATTTAAATTGCTGAGAAATACCCTTTTATTCAAATTCAAAGTCTACTTCGCAACTTTTTAAATTTATTCCTGAATTCCAACGCCAACTAGAAATAGCAAAGAAATGACTATTTCCGAGGTTATTTTTCATCCTATTTTAAATCTGAAAAAAGCATCGGAGAGAGAAATTACAGCTTTATGAGAAAAGTAACTTAAATATACAGGGTGCTATTTAAAATAACAAAGTTGTGGCAATTTCCGGCCATACCGGAAGTGATTTTTTTACCACCGAATGGTCAAAATCTGGCCATTGATACTTATATTTGATTTATCAAATTTCAGAATTTTATTTTTAAAACTGTAGAAAAAAATGGGATGGTAGGTACTTTCTGGGTCACCCGGTATAGTGTTTTACCAAAAACTATTGATATATATAACTCACTCACTCACTCTAAATATGAACCACCTCGTCTCATTTGTTTCATGTGAAGCAGCCATATTTTTCGGAATGGAGACATGTCATATTGGCACGCACCAAAAAACGATTCGAGGTGAGTGCGGCAATTTACATTTTACTCAGTAAATTTTTATTTTACCATTACTATGCCTAGGACTAATGTTCTTAATTTTCTAGCATATAACTATTATCAGTGACAGATAGATATCAAATAAATACGATATTGATTGAGTACATTTTCGGATATTATTACTGCCCCTGGAACTAATAATAATAATAATAATAATTTATTAGCCATATTGATACAATACAGTATATATGGTAAATCAACAGAATAATTTGTATATAACATTACACAAGATAATTCACAAACATAACACAAATAATATCAAAGTCAATAAATAAATAAATTAAATTAATAAATGTAATTTTGTATTATATCGAACTGTGTTTTTCAGTAAAACCTTTTCTTAAAAAAGATCAATATAGTAGTAATGAATGGATATCAGATGAATTAATTGAAATGAGAAATCGTATCGGCTTATACAACGATTTAGCAAAAAAATACCCAGAATTCAATATATTGAGCCGCGAAGAAAATACCAGTTATAAACTCAAATTAGAAAATGCAAAAAAAGATTATCATGACAAACAGATTAGAGAAGCTAATAATAAGTCAAAAGCTATGTGGGATGTTCTTTCAACACTCCAGGGTAAAGTTAAACATAAAAATGATATACGTATTATTCAGCAAAATACCCTTGTATCAGATGAAGATGCTGCAAATAATTTTAACGACCATTTTATTAACTCAATAAATAATAATAATAAAATGCTAAGAGATTATAATTTCCTAAGATCTAATGGACCAGTCTGTCAAAGGTCGTTTTTTATGTCACCATTAACAGAGGCAGATGTACTAACTTTAATTAATAACCTCAAAAATCCAAACGTATGTGGATATGATGAAAAAATGTAAATTCGCTCTATGTAGTCCATTGGCGCACATCATAAATTTATGTTTTCAGAATGGAACTTTCCCTAATCGATTTAAATTAGCTGTTGTCCTACCCTTTTATAAGAAGGGAGATCACAATAACTACGCAAACTATAGATCCATAAACCTATTACCAAGCCTTTTGAAATTATTTGAACTTAGCGTTAAAGATCAGTTAACTGTATTCTTAAAACAGAGCAATATATTATCGCCGACCCAACACGGCTTTACCAAAGACAAAAATAACAGTTTTATGTGCTTTTCATGAAAAAATTATTGATGCCTTGGATAATAAGCTTTTTACTCTAGGCCTATTCGTGGATTTTTCCCGCGCATTTGATTGTGTTGTTCATGAATTGTTATTGGAGAAGTTAAATAGATATGGAATTCGAGGTATCCCTCTAAAGTTTTTCAGCACATATCTGGAAAATAGGACGCAAATTGTTAAACTTAACAATGTGTACAGCCGTAGGGGCAAGGTTGATAAAGGTGTACCCCAAGGCTCCATCTTGGGGCCCTTACTTTTCATAATTTTTTTCCAACGATTTAGCTAACTATATAAGAAATATTTCCGGTTTACACCTTGTTTGCTATGCCGACGACACCAATATACTGTTGACTGAAAAATGATTAAAACGTTTGCAACTCCTCACTCAGATCACTTATGCGAGGACATTTACCTGGGCAGAAAAAATAATCTCTATTTAAACAAAGATAAAACTATATATGTGCCTTTCTCTATACAAAAAATAACGGCAGACTTTATTAGCGAATTCTCTGTTAATAAAGATATTATCTTATCCAGTTCAACAAAAATTCTTGGTGTTTACTTTGACACAAATTTGCAATGGAACTGTCATATAGATGCGCTAACTAATAAGTTGACAAGTTGCTGTTATGCTTTACGATTTTTAGCCAACCACTGTAGTCGTGATATTCTGGTAACATTGTACTATGCAAACTTTCATTCTCATTTGAGGTACGGTATAATTAATTGGGGTAATAGTGTTCACATTCATCGTATATTCATGTTACAAAAATACGCAGTTCGAATTATTGCAATTGAATTATCGTGACTCATGCAGAATTTCCTTCAAGCAATTATACATCCTTACAGTTGCTAGTACGTATATATTTGAGGTATGTGCCTTCATTTATAAAAACAAGTCTATATTTTCTGTAAATAAATTAACTCATGAATATGATACAAGACACAAAGACATGTTGCAACCTAATATACATCGAACAAATATGTACCAAAAAAATTTTTTTTAGAACGGCTGTAAGTTTTATAACCATCTAAGTAACGACATAACTTCAGCACCTAATATACATATTTTTAAAAAGAAATTGAAAAACCATCTGATAACTAAAAATTGCTACACTGTAGATTAATTTTTTGTGTAATTTTTATAATATGTTCCTGCTCTTTTATCGTTAACTGCCTTTGTTGTATAATTTATGTAATTTTCTTTTTCTCTTGTTTGTGACTTTTACTGTATTTCTTGTGTATTGTTTCCTTTGTAAACACTATACATTTAATGTGGAAATAAATGATAAATAAAATAAAAATAAATAAAATCAATTAAGTCAATATAAGAATAATCTGTATGTAACATTACATAAGGTAATTTACAAAGATAACACAAATAATATTAACATAAAATTTCTGTGTATGGAAAGAAAAAATATAGATAATTCATTGATATAAAAACTCTTTTACACTATAATATTGTCCTTCTAGTAAAACTGTGTTATTTCTTTTTTTATTTATTACAGTTTTCAATATTTTGTATTTCAACAGACAATTTATTACAAAAAATAATACAGTTGTATTTTGGTGAATGTTTAAAAGAAGCCATCAAGTGTCTAGGAATACTTAAACAATTTCCGTGCCTAGTATGATAATCATGATTTTCATTTAGCGTCTTAAGTTCATATTTTTCTTGACATACATTAAACATTTTAATATATATTTTATATACTAGGTGCAGTTAATAGTTTTTTTATCTCTGAAAGTGTTTTTACAGCTTTCTCTATAATTCAGCTTAAATATTAGTCAAATAATTTTCTTCTGACATAGAAAAACTCTATATAATTGTGTAGTACTTCCTCAACAAAGAATGTTATGCGATATATGTGAATATAGTCTAGTATACTTTAACTTGGCGTGTGTATGTATGAGTTAATATTCCCGTACGATTTCATTTTCTCCCATATTGTACACAAAATTAAAGCAATAGCCCAGAAACATTGTCTACGTGGACAATATTTTTGGATCTTTGTGTATAAGAGAAAATGAAATCGTACGGAAATATTAACTCCTACATACACACGCCAAGTTAAAGTATACTAGACTATATGCAAGAGCATAATACATATTTACTAGACATTCCTCGGTTAGTGTATTTTTCATTTGCAAAATATCAAAATACGCCTTGTTTGACTGTTCACAGACATCGTCTACATTAATTAATTTTCATTTATTTTAGTTCTAGTCTTTGAAGGTCATCGAAATACTAACCGCCATTCTTGTGACCATATTTTTTCGTATCAAATAATTATTTAAGTGACTTGAGAATCGATTGAGAAAACAAAAAATATCACAAGAAAATAACAACTCCAGGAAACTACAGAGGCACATTTCTTCCGTTATGTTACGTAAATGTGCCTAATTAATGTTGCATGCCACTAAACCAGGTAAAAATTGAATAAAATTAATCAAGTATTCAATAATATTATCTAAATTAAAAGAACTTTAAAAATTTGAAAGTTTATCTAGTGAAATGTCTCACATTCTAGAATATTCTATTAGGAAATTAATTAATCAGCTTTGTATAATCGTGATACAACATTTTAATTATTATCATTGCCATTACTAACAGTCGTTGCTTATTATTTTTTATATTTCTAATCGTACTTCCTAGAGACATAATATGATTGCAATCGAACTTGAACGTTTCGGTTGTGTTTAATTAAACTTATTGTGAAACAGTTTGACATATTGATTAGTTAGTTTTGATGTTAATTAGAATTTTTACTTAGCGAATACATAATCTGGTGAAAAGTAGGTCAATCCGCAATCGATATTTTTTATTTGAATGGCACTTATAATGCGGCTAGTGCAAGTGATATTTGAACATAATTGGGCTAATTTTGAAATTCCATCTAGCTTTACAACAATATAATACATTAGAATTTCAAGTTTGTCATGACATATATATGAAAAAAATTATAAAATGAGAGTACGAAATATCAGTCGATAAAATTTAAAGTAAAGGACTACACACAGATATAAGGGGCTTCTCGGCATCGATATAATTTGATATTCATCATGTTACAATAAACGATTTTAATGTAATTTGCTCAGAGCTCAATAAAAGCTATTAAATACGTCAATTGATTGCATTGATGCATTTTTATCGCTTCCGGTTCGAGTGGGAATATTATCAACTTAAGAGATTTCGATAAAGAATCGGGTACATCTTTATATTTTTTCAATCTACGTAAGTTTATGTTTGAATAATAATAATAATAATAATAATAATAATAATAATAATAGCAGGAGGGGCTGACTTCCATCTATCAAGCCTTTGGTGAGTAGCGCCACCACTTACTCCAGCTGGGGTGCAAAACCGAACCGGCAGCCCTAGTGCACCCGGGAGGGGAAAGCGTCTTCCCCTCTGGTGTCGGTCGTGGGTCTGCTGGGCTAACCACCCACAGACCCTAAACTTTGGTTCCGGCAGGCCGAAGACAGGGCCCCCACGATCGACCCCGTGCGGATAGGGATCAAGGGCAAGGTGGTGGGGCCCAACCGGACGGACCGCCCGTTGACGAAATTGGCAATGTCCAAGGACGCTTTGAGTGGACAGATGAACTGAGAGATGAACTTCTGCATTGCTATGAAAGCAGTGAGCCCGCGCGGAGGGGATACATGGCGCGGATGCATGCTCTGTGGTGTGAGAGGCTACCAGAGCATAGCGCCTTCACGCCACAAAATCTGCGTGACTATGTATCCCACCTTCGTAGTAGGGGCTACGTGAGGGCTGCTCCTGGACCGGTGAATGAGGTGGCCGAAGAGCCGCCACAATCACCGGTTGAGGACGTAGCACTCCTCGTTCCGCCAATACCAGAGGGCCTCAGTACCAGAAGGGGGTTACACCATCTGAAAACCCCCGGGCCACAAGACCTGGCCAGAGTGGACGCTGAACTTCGTACAGCGCTACCAGAAGAGGCTGACATCTGGCACATAAATTGTGCCGTGTATGCCGCTGCTCAACGCTCTTCTCAGGTGGAGAGGCGAAATACCTCTTCCCCACAGGAGAGAGCGCAGCGGCGCATACAAAAGATGGAAGCCAAGATCCGGTCGGCGAGGCAACACGCATCCCGTATCCAATGTGTGATGGACTATATGGCGGCCAACAGGCCGTTCACGCCTAAAGTGCGTCGATTAGCCGCCAACCTAAGACGCGTCCATCACACACTCAATGAGGCAGTGCTGCGAACCACCAAACAGCACTGTCTCGACAGGATACGGATGCTAGTGACTTGTAAAAAATCACTAGTGAGGCGGGCGAGAGGGCTTGCGGAAAATAAACTGTTCCGCGAGAAGCCCTCGCGCCTTTTCCAACCGCCTCCGCGTGTTGTAGACAATCCGCCGACTGCAGATCAGGTGGAGAACTTCTGGAAAACGCTATACGAGGAGAGGCTTCCACTCAACCGAGATTCTCCTGCCCTTGCACACTTTGAAGCCTTTTGTCAAAGGCTTCAGCAACCACAGGAAGTGTGCGAACCAATAACCCCAGAAGAGGTTCGTAGGGCTCTTGAGGGCTCTAAGAACTTTGCTGCTCCAGGTCCCGATGGGATAAATAACTTTTGGTGGAAAAAGTTATCGAGCACCCACCACCATTTGGCCAGAATTTTTAATTCCTGGTTAAATGGGGAGCAGCAAATCCCTTCTTGGGTTGTTGAGGGGCGGACAGTGCTGATCCCCAAGAACGGAGATTTGTCCAACCCAAAGAACTACAGACCGATAACCTGTCTAAACGCATGTTACAAGGTGTTTACACGCATTTTGTACATGCGGGTGCTCCGCGCAGTCGAACCGGTTTACGAACGGATATATGAGCAACGAGGGTCGAAGAGAGGTGTCGCTGGCTGCAAGGAGAACCTGCTGATCGATAGATGTATCACGCAGGACTCCATGCAGTATAAGCGGAACCTCTCTATGGCCTGGATCGACTACCGCAAGGCATTTGACATGACATCACATGAGCTCATTGTTCACTTGCTCCGATGTCTTGTGGTACCCGGTCCCGTAGTGAGATGTATTGAAGAACTGATGCCGCTCTGGAGGACTCGCTTTACCATAACATCGGGTAACGATAGAGTCCAAACAGAGTCGGTGACATTCAGAAGAGGAGTATTTCAGGGAGATTCCCTCAGCCCCCTTCTGTTTTGCATCTCACTACTGCCATTATCCGTCTCGCTCCGGAAAACCCGTGGCTACAACTGCGGTACCCCCGGCGACAGGAGGCATAAGGTCACCCATCTATTTTATATGGATGACCTTAAACTTTATGCCTCTGGAGAGAGGGATCTCCAACAGTCCCTTAGGGTGGTACAGGAGTACACGCAGGCTGTCGGTATGCAGTTCGGGTTGGACAAATGCGCACTGATCCATCTCAAGAGAGGACGATGCGGTGACTATGGAGAGGACGCGCAGCTCGTGGACGGAAGCATCTTACACCATCTAGATGCCGGAGAGTCGTACACTTACTTGGGTGTCGAGCAACGCTCCACCCAAGAAGTGAGTGTAGTGAAAAACGCTCTCCGCGGCAAGTATCAGCACCTACTCCGACAGATCTGGTCTTCAGAACTGTCGGGGAAGAACAAGGTGTCTGCTACAAATATGCTTGCCGTTCCGGTCCTTCTCTACTCTTTCGGAGTAGTGAAGTGGACTAGAGAAGAGCTGCGTCAACTCGATGTAGTAACCCGCAAGAAGATGCATCTCAATAGGAGCTTGCATCCTAAATCGTCCGTTCCACGGTTATATCTCCCACGACATCGGGGAGGCCGTGGACTCTTGAGCTTGGAGAGTCTCCATAGCAGGATGGTTCTGGATGGAGCATGTAAGGTCATCAGGAGTTCGGATCCCCTCCTCTGCATGGTCCGAGACCATGAAAATGCAGAGGTAGGAGCTTTTCTCTTTAAGGCAGCACGGAGAGCAGCCGATGAACTTGGTCTCATCTTCGACGTCGAGCGGGTAAACCCCGACTCTGTCACCGAGTTGGAACCCGTTCGACTAAAAGCCCACATTAGAGCTGCAGAACACAACATCCTTCTGCAGCTCCATAAGGATAAGCCATTGCACGGGGTCTTCTATAAAAATATAGAAGACCTCGGCTTATCCGAAAGGCTGACCTTCGCCTTCTTAAGGTCAGCTGGGCTGAAGTCTGAGACCGAGGGATTCATAATGGCTTGCCAGGATGGTGTATTTAACACTCTCGTCTATCGACGTCGTGTCATGGGTATGGAGGTCCCTGATATCAGCTGCAGGGCCTGCCGCAGGGCGCCGGAGACTGTAATGCACTTACTGTCGGCTTGCCCGACATACGCAGTCTCGGCCTATATTCATAGACACAACGCAGCATTACGAGTGCTTTACTATCATCTAAGGCACTCGTATGGGATAGACGAAACACCAGTGCTGCCTTACGTTCCGGGGGATATTGAGTCCGTTGTGGGGAATGAGAAGTGCCTAATTTATTGGAACTACTCGTTTCCCACCGTCAGGCAAATACAAGCCAACAAGCCTGACATAGTACTCCTCGACCACCAACTCAAGACAATGTATGTCGTGGAATTCTCGGCTCCCGCTGAGAGCAACATTGTCTTGAAAGAGGAGGAAAAACGGACAAAATATCGAGATTTGCTCTTCGAACTCCGCAGGCTTTATCCAGGCCATTCTGTTAAAATAGTGGTACTGATTATAGGAGCCCTCGGTGGAATGAGACAGACGCTGCTTTCAGAATTAAAGATCATACCGGCATGCCGAGATTCGGCAGAGATCTTAGCCGGCAGAATGCAGAAGGCTGTCATCCTCGGTTCATTACGTCTACTCAGGGCACACGATTCACGGACCCGGTAGTCACTCACCCCACGGGCGTGGGGAGTGGCTACTGGTATTACCAGCTCCCCTCTGTGAGGGTCGGAGCCACAGAGTAAGGTGACTGGTTTTTTTGTAAAAAAAAAAATAAAAATAATAATAATAGGGAAAAATACAAACAACGTTTAAATAAGCTCCTGAATACTAAACTCAACGCTAGAAGCATGATAACAGCGATCAATACATATGCTGTCCCTAGTTTGGCATACTCATTCGGAATACTAAAGTACTCGGATACAGACCTGGAAGACCTAGATAGAATGACGAGAACTACACTTACAAAGTTTCGAATGCATCACCCAAAGAGCGCAGTTGAAAGACTATACATGCCAAGAACACAAGGCGGCAGGGGATTAAGCAGCGTTCAGAAGATGTGCCGAACGCAAGAGAAGAACATACGCCTCTATTTCTACAATTCAGACAGGGTCCTCATTCGGAAAATAGTGGAAAGTGATAACAGATATACACCGTTAAACCTCAAAGATCGACAACACGAGATAATGATCCGAACGAACGAGGATATTCAAACAGCATGGCAGGACAAGGTACTCCACGGAAAGTATCCCAATGCCTTAAACAATCCGGAGATCGACAAGGAAGCATCGCTCCTATGGCTTAAGGAAGGAATGTTACACCCAGAAACTGAGGGATTCATAACAGCCATTCAGGATAGCATTATCCGTACTAGAAATTATGAGAAGTACATTCTTAAAGTCCCCGGTGTGAACGATGTGTGTAGAAAGTGTAAGGCAGCGGGTGAAACTATCGAACATGTCACTGGAGGCTGCCCTGCTTTGGCTACGGGAATGTATTTGGGAAGGCACAACGAGGTGGCGAAAGTCATCCATAGAGAATTGGCAATTAACTTAGGACTCATTACTAATCCACCGCCCTTCTATAAATACACACCTCAAGCTGTTTTAGAAAACGAGGAAACATTGCTGTACTGGGATAGACCAATACAGTCTGATAGAACCTTGGATCACAACCGCCCTGACATCCTGGTGATCAAAAAGAAAGACAAGAAGGCCACTATAATTGATATTGGATGCCCCCTAACCAACAACCTGCAGAAAACGGAGATGGAAAAGAGAAACAAATATCAGAATTTGGCCATAGAACTTAAACACGTGTGGAGATTAGAGGACGTTCGAATTATCCCGGTCATAATTTCGGCTACAGGCGTGGTGACGAAGAAGTTCTTGAGTTATTTGGAGCAACTTAATCTACCTAAAGGCCTCGTGAAGATTATCCAGAGGACGGTGATTCTCCAGACATGCCATATTACCAGAAAGTTTTTGAACGATGAAGGATAGAAAACCGAAATATCCACCGGATTAATGGGACGTGATGAATTTCATCCCCGTTAACCGAGCCGATCCCCAACAGCAATGGGCCCGGGACAGGCCCGGGTCCCCACAGAGCCGAACCCCAACGGCGCGCGCGAGGGGTCGGTGAATTTTTTCCGGCTTCGGCCGAGAAAGTGCACGGCTTAAGTCCATAATAATAATAATAATATGTCATGTCATGGGTATGGAGGTCCTATGGAGGTCCCTGATGTCAGCTGCAGGGCCTGCCGCAGGGCGCCGGAGACTGTAATGCACTTACTGTCGGCTTGCCCGACATACGCAGTCTCGGCCTATATTCATAGACACAACGCAGCATTACGAGTGCTTTACTATCATCTAAGGCACTCGTATGGGATAGACGAAACACCAGTGCTGCCTTACGTTCCGGGGGATATTGAGCCCGTTGTGGGGAATGAGAAGTGCCTAATTTATTGGAACTACTTGTTTCCCACCGTCAGGCAAATACAAGCCAACAAGCCTGACATAGTACTCCTCGACCACCAACTCAAGACAATGTATGTCGTGGAATTCTCGGCTCCCGCTGAGAGCAACATTGTCTTGAAAGAGGAGGAAAAACGGACAAAATATCGAGATTTGCTCTTCGAACTCCGCAGGCTTTATCCAGGCCATTCTGTTAAAATAGTGGTACTGATTATAGGAGCCCTCGGTGGAATGAGACAGACGCTGCTTTCAGAACTAAAGATCATACCGGCATGCCGAGATTCGGCAGAGATCTTAGCCGGCAGAATGCAGAAGGCTGTCATCCTCGGTTCATTACGTCTACTCAGGGCACACGATTCGCGGACCCGGTAGTCACTCACCCCACGGGCGTGGGGAGTGGCTATTGGTATTACCAGCTCCCCTCTGTGAGGGTCGGAGCCACAGAGTAGGGTGACTGGTTTTTTGTAAAAAAAAAAAAAAAAAAAAAAAAAAAATAATAATAATAATAATCAGGAGGGGCTAACTTCCATCTATTAAGCCTTTGGTGAGTAGCGCCACCACTTACTCCAGCTAGGGGTGCAAAACCGAACCGGCAGCCCTAGTGCACCCGGGAGGGGAAAGCATCTTCCCCTCTGGTGTCGGTCGTGGGCCTGCTGGGCTAACCACCCACAGGCCCTAATCTTTGGTTCCAATAGGCCGAAGACAGGGCCCCCACGATCGACCCCGTTCGGATAGGGGTCAAGGGCAAGGTGGTGGGGCCCAACCGGACGGGCCGCCCGTTGACGAAATTGGCAATGTCCAAGGACGCTTTGAGTGGACAGATGAGCTGAGGGATGAAATTCTGCATTGCTATGAAAGCAGTGAGCCCGCGCGGAGGGGATACATGGCGCGGATGCATGCTCTGTGGTGTGAGAGGCTACCAGAGCATAGCGCCTTCACGCCGCAAAATCTGCGTGACTATGTATCCCACCTTCGTAGTAGGGGCTACGTGAGGACTGCTCCTGGACCGGTGAATGAGGTGGTCGAAGGGCCGCCACATTCACCGGTTGAGGACGTAGTTCTCCTCGTTCCGCCAATACCAGAGGGTCTCAGTACCAGAAGGGGGTTACACCGTCTGAAAACCCCCGGGCCACAAGACCTGGCCAGAGTGGACGCTGAACTTCGCACAGCGCTACCAGAAGAGGCTGACATCTGGCACATAAATTGTGCCGTGTATGCCGCTGCTCAACGCTTGTCTCAGGTGGAGAGGCGAAATACCTCTTCCCCACAGGAGAGAGCGCAGCGGCGCATACAAAAGATGGAAGCCAAGATCCGGTCGGCGAGGCAACACGCATCCCGTATCCAATGTGTGATGGACTATATGGCGGCCAACAGGCCGTTCACGCCTAAAGTGCGTCGATTAGCCGCCAATTTAAGACGCGCCCATCACACACTTAATGAGGCAGTGCTGCGAACCACCAAACAGCACTGTCTCGACAGGATACGGATGCTAGTGACTTGCAAAAAGTCGTTAGTGAGGCGGGCGAGAGGGCTTGCGGAAAATAAACTGTTCCGCGAAAAACCCTCGCGCCTTTTCCAACCGCCTCCGCGTGTTGTAGAAAATCCGCCGACTGCAGATCAGGTGGAGAACTTCTGGAAAACGCTGTACGAGGAGAGGCTTCCACTCAACCGAGATTCTCCTGCCCTTGCACACTTTGAAGCCTTTTGTCAAAGGCTTCAGCGACCACAGGAAGTGTGCGAACCAATAACCCCAGAAGAGGTTCGTAGGGCTCTTGAGGGCTCTAAGAACTTTGCTGCTCCAGGTCCCGATGGGATAAATAACTTTTGGTGGAAAAAGTTATCGAGCACCCACCACCACTTGGCCAGAATTTTTAATTCCTGGTTAAATGGGGAGCAGCAAATCCCTTCTTGGGTTGTTGAGGGGCGGACAGTGCTGATCCCCAAGAACGGAGATTTGTCCAACCCAAAGAATTACAGACCGATAACCTGTCTAAACGCATGTTACAAGGTGTTTACACGCATTTTGTACATGCGGGTGCTCCACGCAGTTGAACCGGTTTACGAACGGATATATGAGCAACGAGGGTCGAAGAGAGGTGTCGCTGGCTGCAAGGAGAACCTGTTGATTGATAGATGTGTCACACAGGACTCCATGCAGTATAAGCGGAACCTCTCTATGGCCTGGATCGACTACCGCAAGGCATTCGACATGACATCGCATGAGCTCATTGTTCACT
Organism: Leptura quadrifasciata; assembly: GCA_963675555.1. Taxonomy (NCBI): domain Eukaryota; kingdom Metazoa; phylum Arthropoda; class Insecta; order Coleoptera; family Cerambycidae; genus Leptura; species Leptura quadrifasciata. Next base: position 141,906,214 of record OY776675.1, on the reverse strand, counting down.
TGCTCCGATGTCTTGTGGTACCCGGTCCCGTAGTGAGATTAATTGAAGAACTGATGCCGCTCTGGAGGACTCGCTTTACCATAACATCGGGTAACGATAGAGTCCAAACAGAGTCGGTAACATTCAGAAGAGGAGTATTTCAGGGAGATTCCCTCAGCCCCCTTCTGTTTTGCATCTCACTACTGCCATTATCCGTCTCGCTCCGGAAAACCCGTGGCTACAACTGCGGTACCCCCGGCGACAGGAGGCATAAGGTCACCCATCTATTTTATATGGATGACCTTAAACTTTATGCCTCTGGAGAGAGGGATCTCCAACAGTCCCTTAGGGTGGTACAGGAGTATACGCAGGCTGTCGGTATGCAGTTCGGGTTGGACAAATGCGCACTGATCCATCTCAAGAGAGGACGATGCGGTGACTATGGAGAGGACGCGCAGCTCGTGGACGGAAGCATCTTACACCATCTAGATGCCGGAGAGTCGTACACTTACTTGGGTGTCGAGCAACGCTCCACCCAAGAAGTGAGTGTAGTGAAAAACGCTCTCCGCGGCAAGTATCAGCACCTACTCCGACAGATCTGGTCTTCAGAACTGTCGGGGAAGAACAAGGTGTCTGCTACAAATATGCTTGCCGTTCCGATCCTTCTCTACTCTTTCGGAGTAGTGAAGTGGACTAGAGAAGAGCTGCGTCAACTCGATGTAGTAACCCGCAAGAAGATGCATCTCAATAGGAGCTTGCATCCTAAATCGTCCGTTCCACGGTTATATCTCCCACGACATCGGGGAGGCCGTGGACTCTTGAGCTTGGAGAGTCTCCATAGCAGGATGGTTCTGGAGGGAGCATGTAAGGTCATCAGGAGTTCGGATCCCCTCCTCTGCATGGTCCGAGACCATGAAAATGCAGAGGTAGGAGCTTTTCTCTTTAAGGCAGCACGGAGAGCAGCCGATGAACTTGGTCTCATCTTCGACGTCGAGCGGGTAAACCCCGACTCTGTCACCGAGTTGGAACCCGTTCGACTAAAAGCCCACATTAGAGCTGCAGAACACAACATCCTTCTGCAGCTCCATAAGGATAAACCATTGCACGGAATCTTCTATAAAAATATAGAAGACCTCGGCTTATCCGAAAGGCTGACCTTCGCCTTCTTAAGGTCAGCTGGGCTGAAGTCTGAGACCGAGGGATTCATAATGGCTTGCCAGGATGGTGTATTTAACACTCTCGTCTATCGACGTCGTGTCATTGGGTATGGAGGTCCCTGATGTCAGCTGCAGGGCCTGCCGCAGGGCGCCGGAGACTGTAATGCACTTACTGTCGGCTTGCCCGACATACGCAGTCTCGGCCTATATTCATAGACACAACGCAGCATTACGAGTGCTTTACTATCATCTAAGGCACTCGTATGGGATAGACGAAACACCAGTGCTGCCTTAAGTTCCGGGGGATATTGAGTCCGTTGTGGGGAATGAGAAGTGCCTAATTTATTGGAACTACTCGTTTCCCACCGTCAGGCAAATACAAGCCAACAAGCCTGACATAGTACTCCTCGACCACCAACTCAAGACAATGTATGTCGTGGAATTCTCGGCTCCCGCTGAGAGCAACATTGCTTGAAAGAGGAGGAAAAACGGACAAAATATCGAGATTTGCTCTTCGAACTCCGCAGGCTTTATCCAGGCCATTCTGTTAAAATAGTGGTACTGATTATAGGAGCCCTCGGTGGAATGAGACAGACGCTGCTTTCAGAACTAAAGATCATACCGGCATGCCGAGATTCGGCAGAGATCTTAGCCGGCAGAATGCAGAAGGCTGTCATCCTCGGTTCATTACGTCTACTCAGGGCACACGATTCGCGGACCCGGTAGTCACTCACCCCACGGGCGTGGGGAGTGGCTATTGGTATTACTAGCTCCCCTCTGTGAGGGTCGGAGCCACAGAGTAGGGTGACTGTTTTTTTGTAAAAAAAAAAAAATAATAATAATAATGTTTATTTTAGAAAGTACAATGAAAATACAAAAAAAATGTACACATATAAACATAATTTACCACAAAATATCCCAGAGGATACTTGAGCGTGGAAAAAAAAAAGTATAACCTAATAAAATAACAATGATATAAACAACAAGTAAAAACACTAAATATAAATCTAATAGTAAAATATTACTCACTACACTATGAAAGAATCTCTTTAATATATAATGTATTTGTTATACAACTCATTATTTTAGGACATGAGATATTTACACACATATATAAATATATACACACGTACATACATACACACATATACATACCAATATAAAACTAGTAAATGTTAGCCATATTAATATATTGTTACACAGTCCGAGACATTTTCTGATTAATTATTTTTAAGATCGATTTGTCTGTGGATTTCTATTCTTGATGATTCAGATATATGTTTTTTACATTGCTTTTTGAAGAGAGGTAAAGATTTTGCTTTTTTTATGTTTTCAGGTAGGTTCGAAAAAATTTTTGGAGCTAGATATGCATAATTTCTTTGACCTATTGACTTCCTCATGAATTGAACAGTATACTGTTCGCGATTTTTTCTCGTGAAATAACTGTGATGTATAGGTGAAAGAGTATTTTTATTTTTATATTGGTATACACAAATCGTGTAATAGAACAGCTGTCTGGCATCAAATAAATGGCTTTCAGCGTATAAATCGTTTGTCGGGTAATTTATATCTTTACAGAACATAATTTTTAAAATCCTTTTTTGTGAAACCTCTAATTTGTTTAATATAGTTTTGTTAATCCCTCCTCAACTAAGTATGCCATAAATTAAATGTGATTCAACCAACGCATGGTATACTGTTGGTAGGCTGCTTTGAGGCACTATATCATGTAAATATTTGATACAAGGTATAATACATCTTAGTTTTTTTACCAAATATTCTATATGCGTATCCCATTTTAAATGTTGATCGATGTATATGCCTAAGTATTTTATTGTATCAGTTCTGTTTATTTCAGTAGTCGAATTCATATCGGAGATTAATAAACTATTGTAATTTGGTAACCCTGATTTGTATGAAGCGAAAGGTAGAAAAAAGTTTTTTTGCCAATTTAATGTAAGTATTTTATTATTGAACCATTTCTTTAGCAATGCGAAGTCAGATTCTACTTTCCCTTTTAGCTCAGTCCATGATTTATCCTCATAGTAAACTACAGTATCGTCAGCAAATGTAATTATTTCACCCAGGGTGCTTTGTAAGAATAAATCATTTATGTATATGATAAACAGCAATGGTCCCAGAACCGTACCTTGGGGTACTCCATATTCAGGCGTTTTGAATTGACTTCTTGTTCCCTCTATATCAACACACTGCTTTCTATCATACACATAACTATTAAATAGTTTTAGTTCCCTCCCTCTTATACCCTCAAGTGATTCCATTAATAAAACAAAGTTCACCGTATCGAAGGCTTTTGCTAGGTCCAGAAATATTGCTAGTGATGGTAAGGACTTATCGATGGTGGTGTATACTTTATTCGTTAAATGATTAATAGCATCCTGGGTGGATACATCTTTCTGGAATCCATACTGATTTGTAGCAATAATTTGGTATTTTTTAATATATTTATCCAGACGTATTTTTAGAATTTTTTCGAATAGTTTTGCAAAATTAGTTATTATGGATATTGGTCGATAATTTTGACTTAGTAGCTTGTCGCCTTTCTTAAAGATAGGTTTTATGACAGATGTTTTAAAGTTCGTAGGAATATGGCTTGTAGAGAAAATTAGATTAAAAATGTATGTTAAGGGTTCTATTATATTTATTGCAATTTCTTTTATTGTCTTAACGCTAATGTTGTCAATGCCTGTGGATTTTTTATTTTTTAGACTTATTATAGTATCATATACTTCAGACGTATCAGTATGTAATAAGTAAAACGAATTCGATAAAGAAGTTTTCTTATGAGTATACTCGGCATCTGGAATAATATTATTTGCTAGTTGGATTCCAGTGTTTAGAAAGGTATTATTAAATTCATTAGCTATATCCAATTTCGATGTTAGAATTTGGTTTTGGTTTTGTTTTTCGGAATCTTTTATACAACATATTTTATTTATATTACTATAGTTTTTTATTGAATTTACAGTTTTCCATAAGTACATTTTATTATGTTTATTATTCTTAATTTTTTTTCTATAGTAATCTTTTTTTGTTTTTATTATTATTTTATTTAAATATTTTTTATAATTATTATATTGTACTTTTATTTCAATATTCAGTGGATTTGTCTTCATTTTTTTATATAGTTCTCGTTTTTTGTTAACTGAGCTCACTATACTATCATTTATCCATTCCTTTCTTCTAATCAATTTGTGTTTAATTTTTTTAAAATTTGTGCAAAAAGTAATGTTGTCTGTAAGTATTTTAAGAAATGAATTTAGTGCTATTTCTGAGTAATTATGGGCATATACTTCATTCCAATTTAAGGCAGTTAATTGATCATTTAATTTTTTGTAGTTAATAAACTTAATAAACTTTATTTTAGGTGTATTTTTATTTGTTTGTGAACATTCAGTTATTATTTGTAGTGCTGTTATATAGTGGTCGGTAATTTCAGTCTGGATGACTAGTGGTAATACTAATTCTATATCATGATTAGTTTTTAAAAATATGTGGTCAATACATGACTTAGAATTATGCTGAACTCGTGTATATTCGTTGATTGTTGAGGAAAATCCAAACTCGGCTAGTGTATCTAAGTACTGACTAGAGTATTCTGTGTTTTTCATGATATCAATGTTTAGATCTCCGATTATCAATCCATAATCAAAGTTATTGGTATTTTGTTGTAAATGATTGTATAAATCTATGTTAAATTGAGTGGGAATTTTTAATAATTCTTAATATTAACTATTATTAACTATGCATTGCATATGTTTAATCGACAGACAAGAGGATTGGCTTGCTTCCACGAATGTTACATTTTTTGTTAGTCGGATTTTTCTAATTGTTGATAACACGGAGACAATGAGATAAAATAAGCAGAAGTTTGAAGGAAGAAGAAATGTGATTGAGAAGCACAGCTGACATATCCTGAGTTACTACAGAATGTAATGTGGATGCAAGGGAAACTGCGGGAGCGGGTGCCGTAAACATGGGCTGAAATGTTCCCATTGCGAAGGTCAAACTTGCTACAATGCCGAAGCACTCAGAATTGACATTGAAGAAGACATTGAGGAACATATTGACATCGATCTCGAGGAGTTTTTTAACGTTGAGATGTCAAATGCAGATGATGAAGGGACGGGAGGAGCTGGAAAGACTGCAGAACCTGAAGAGATAGGAGAGATTGAAGGAACCAAGAAACATCAAGAAATCAGAGAACCAGAAATAGCAGAGTAGCTCGATGTTGATCACCAACCTAAACGCAAAAGGAGGAGAATGGTTATATGAATAACGATAAATATAATATGTATCATAATCCTGAATAAACAATCATTTCAATTATTGCATCAGAGTTCGTGTCTTAAATTCTTTAACTACCACAATCATAATAATTTCAACTTTTTGCTCTCTTACGCTGATGTGACCCGCGAGTCGCTCCTTTCCACGGTTCTATCTTCAAAACTATTACACTAATCGAAAAAATGTAGAGCCCTTTTTTATGGAGAATACATTTCTATTCTTGATTTTTTGTCCTATTATAGACAGTTTCGGAGATATTTAAAAAAAACGCAAAAATTTCCCCTTTCAATTGTTTAAACAATATGTTCGGGGCCGAATTGGAGGGGGCATTTTCAATAAATCTATTTCTAAACATAAAAAGAAGCGATAGAAGAAAAAATAGCTTTCTTAGGAATTTTGATAACAAAAAACCCTGACGCCTGGTCTATTGAGCATGTGACGTAATTTTGAATATGTTATTGCATTTGTGTTATTTATAATGTTAATGTTATGATAGTAATTTTATTTTTTTATATTATTTGTCTTCTTCCATATCCACTACTTTACTGTATTTAGCTGATTGTATTCTTTGTAATGACGAATCCAATGCCATTTTGTACTATTTATGTACTGGTTATTATGGATAGTAAACGAATAATTATTATTATTAACTACTAACAGTACAATTTTGGCCTTTGTGTTGTAAATAGTTTTGAAAAAACTAGTCAGATTTTTTGATGGAACACTTTGATGATGACTAAGATTTCAAATATACGGAAGTGTCGCTTTTCTTTTTTATAAAATAACGGAACGCCAAGTCGGAAATATAAAATATAAAATTCTTGCTTCAATTATATGCCAGTCTAGATTTTTATAAATCTACGATTTGCAGACGTTTTCAAGTAACTTAATTTCATATAATTTACAACTGCATTATTTTTACAACAGACAAACCGAGCAACGTTTTATTAACGCCTGCACTGAACGTGCTGTTATAAACTACATCATGTGGACTTCTGACGTATCAAAGGGTTTACCGTTAACCTTTTTGTACTACGAGTGTAATAATTTTACTTTCTCTGTACTTTTCACATAATGTGAACTATAAATACTTAATTAGTTTCATATAATAACATGTCTGATGTGTACATATATACGAACACCTCATTTAAAAGGACAATGGAAGCAGGGGATTTTGTAATTTATGATATGCGTAGATAATTTAATGTATAACAGTTTCCGCGTTCTACTTAACTGTCATTTTACTTTATTTCTGGAACATTTTTTAGATTTTGTTGAAATGAATCCTGCGCTTACATCTGCAGTGGAGTAATTATTGAGCCAAAAGTTCTTAAACATGGATGTCGCCGATAGTAGCGATTTTTTTAGAAGTCATTAGTCGGGATTACGAAAATGCTGTTCATTATGGCTGGCTGTCGCTGCTTCAATGTCTAGGTCCACTTTTATACCCGCCGTGTCTGTTTTTAAATATCTCCGGTTCAATGGGTCCTATCAGAGCAGATATGGTCTCGAAATTTTTGTTTTTGAAGGAGCAATAAAACTAGACGGGATAAAGAGGTCCAAATATTTAACGTAACCTCAAATATCGAGTCATTTTTCAACTTTCTTCTATTACTCAGGTTCTAGTAGACCGATTCTGATGAAATTTGGAAAAAAGGCACCTCTTATCAGTACTAAAGTTGAACTAAAATTCAAAGTGGTACATATCAAGGAACAGGAAATACGTAACCATGTTTCTAAGGGCATGCAAATTTGACAGGCTGTCATTTTGGTTCTAGATGAGATGTCGACAATTTTTGTTTTAGAAAGTTTCATTCCTTTATCTTCCTTGAAATGAGACCAATGAAAACCCTCTAAAGCTAGTAATTACAAAATGGCAGCTATATTTCTGGAAAATACCTGTTTTTCTTATTTTTTTAAACAGCTTTTGTATATTATCTGTACAATCATTTTTTTTTAACAACGATGAGACTGGAACCAGTAAAACTAATGACTCCGATTGAGCACGAAGAGAATTTGATTAATGTAATGTTATTATAAAAATGTAAAATTTTAAAATAAAACGATAATGATTTGCGGTTTTAATTATGTAAGTTTTTGTGACAGAAATAATATTAAATGTTCATAAATAATACCACGAGTAGTCAAAGTTTACCGATTATTTTTGTGGTGGTATCACGAATGTTTCCTTGCGCTTGAATATGAAGGACTATTTCAAGAGTAAAACAATTTTTTCAAATTAGTTTTCGGTAAATCAAGTAATAAGCGCGTAGAAACGAGGAAACAAAGTTTTGTCAATTGAAAAATCAAATTTAATAAGAATTATTTGCATTCTATTTGACGAATAATAGGAAATAAATTGTTTTCTGATATTGAAACTAGTTCAAAAAGGTTTGGTGACAAATCAGAATGTGAAATAGATGAAGATATTCAGAAGAATGTTCCATTAAATACGAAGAAAGCACAAGATTCTGTGTGAAGGCAATTTACAGATTTCTTGACAGAAGAAAACTACAAATTGCACGCATCCACTACACGTCTTCTGCTGAAATTAACACTATATTGAAATACTGGGCGTGTAATATGAAGATAATGAATGGCACAGATTACAAGGAAGAAGTGGTGAAACATAATTTTTCTTTGAAGTGAAATATAACAATTGACTTAATTATTGTTTTATAAAATAAAGATTATGAAAATATACTTTTAATTAATTTTTGAGTAAAATACTCACTTTAACCACTAGTGTAATACTCGATGGTATTTCTACGCGTCCAAATACGCACTGATATGCTGCGTTTCTATGGCGATTTAGCATTATTAACATTGTTATAAATATTCCGAATTGAATAGTCGATAATATATTTTTCAAATTAAAATTATATAGGGGCTGTTTAAAAAAATAGACAAACAGGTACTATTCCAGAAAATAGCCGGCATTTTGTAATGCGCAGCTTTACTGAGTTTTCATTTGTCTCATATGAAAAGAGATAAAAAAACAAAATTAAAAAAAAATTGTTGATAGCTCATCTAGAGTTAAAATGACAGTCTCAAAGTTACATGTTCTTAAAACCGTATTTTCTGTTCCTTGATACATACTGCCTTGAAATTATTTACACTTTAGTACACAAAATCGGTGTACTGGAACTCGAGTAATAGAAGAAAGATGAAAAATGACTCGTTAACCTATGTTTGTTGGTTTTTTTGAGGTTATATTAAACTTTAGAGCTTTCCAGCTGCACCCGCTTCGGCGGTACATATACCAAAATTGGAACGATAAGAGAAGATTAGCATGCCCCTGCGCAAGAATGTCACGAAAAATCGTGAAGCGTTCCACATTGAAAATGGCTGTGAACTCTCAACAGAAAAAACAGCATTTTGCGTTTACACAACTGAGACATCTATACTGAGATAAAGTATTTTAATATCATATTTGATAAAGAACTCACCTGGAAACCTTCCATAGGGTCTATTAAAAACAAATGTATGAAGGCTATTAACTTTTTTAAATTTGTCACCGAAACCTGGTGGGAATCTGACGTTAAAACGGCACTTTCATTTTATAAAAATTATATTAGATCAATACCGGATCACAGTTGTATATTATATGGTTCAGCTAGCAAAAGCCTGTTGAGTAATTTAGATATCATATAACGCAAAGAATATGCTTAGGAGCGATGAAATCCACGTCAAATGGAACCCTTCATGTTGAAGCACTTGAGTCCCCGCTTCTAATAAGAACAGAGTTCTTAAGCAATAAATTCCTACACAAACTTAATCTTTACAACACTCCTTTGCTTCAAAAAATTTCTTCCTCAATACTTTCGATCTAACTAACAGATATTGGATTAAGAAGCCGGTAATGGATGGCAAAATATAGCCAACTATCCCGTTACCGTTCTGGCATGACAGTTTAAACGTTCCACGAAAATACATTACCACTATTATTAGACTAAGATTTGGACATGCCTGCTTTCCCGCCCATTTGTATAAAATTAGTGTAGTTACTTCGCAACTGTGTGATCTATGTGTAGTTATGGGCGATCTTAATCACCTTTTCTTCTCTTGTGATAAGCACAAAACTGCTACAGATTCACTTGTTAAAAATATCTCATCATGCTGCATATAGTGGATTAAAATTAGATTTTCAGAGAAAATTGTACATAGAGCAACACGACATAAAAAAATAAGTTTTGGTTGAAACTATACCCTGAGTTTTCCGGTTCAAGTAAATGGGGGAACCCTTTTTTTCGCAAAAAGGGGTAAAATTGGTCATTTTTAAGGGTGGTCTTTCAGTTTTTATTTATTTTGAACCCTTTGAAATGCTATTTAAGAAACGAGCACGGGACCCTTTTATTGTAGACGATCAAGGAACCTTCAGTTCAAATTTCGTGAAAATCGGTTCACCGCCTCCTACGATATATATATAAATATACTGAAAAAACATCAAAAATTGAATTACAGCTAACTTGGCCAAAATTAAACCGAATTTGATGAAACCAACCTACATAACCAAGAAATAGCTTGCCAAATTTTAACAAAAAACATCCAACAGTTTGGCCGCAATTCCATTTTTAGTCCAAATTCCACAAAATTTTCAAAACTTTCCCCAATTTGCCCAAATGGTCGAACGAAAATTTTTTTCACCAAAATGAAAGTATTCTTATGCACTTTCTCATGTGATGTAACTAAAAATTTTTTTTTTTTAATTTAGCCGATTTTTTGTCATTTTTGGTATATACATGCGCGCGACGATTTCCTGTAAAAAATGATTGTGAGCAAGTTTTAAATATTTATATAAAGCATACGCATACGTATAAAATACCGAAAATTACGGGACATCGCCGCGCGCATGTATATATCAAAAATGACAAAAAATCGGCTAAATTACAAAAAAGTAATTTTTTAGTTACATAACGTGAAAGTACATAAGAATACTTTCATTTTGGTGAAAAAAAAATTTTTGTTCGACCATTTGGACGAATTGGGGAAAGTTTTGAAAATTTTGTGGAATTTGGAATAAAAATGGAATTGCAGCCAAACTGTTGGATATTTTTTGCTAAAATTTGGCAAGCTATTTCTTGGTTATATAGGTTAGTTTCGTCTATAATTTCATCAAATTGGGTTTAATTTTGGCCATGTTAGCCGTAAGTCAATTTTTGACGTTTTTTCTGTATATTTATATAAATATCGTGGGAGGCAGTGAACCGATTTTCACGAAATTTGAACTGAAGGTTCCTTGATCATCTACAATAAAACTGAAAAACCACCCTTAAAAATTACCAATTTACCCCTTTTTAGCGAAGAAAAGGGTTCCCCCACCTACTCGAACCGGAAAACTCAGGGTATTCTTAGTTTCACCAAAACAAACTTTTTTTTTTTGGGCTATTTTTACTCCATTAATAGACAATTTACTCGGTATAAAAGTAGGTATCAAGAAAATCAGTGAACTAATCATTGGTTTTTTGATAGCTTTTAATATCAAAGTATAGGTGAGCTTTGCTTTCCTCTTGTTTTAACCTTATGTTTTTACCTATCCTTACCTAAGCCTGTTTCCCTATATTTCCCGACGTTGCTCTTCTTCGTTCTTCCCCATTTTGTTTTGGGTTCAGATTGAATCTTTATCAATTTTAATATATTGTCACTGGCTGTAGGGCCTCTGACTTAAAGCCATATAAAAAAGCTTTCCAGCTCTTTTGGTTTTGTTGCCCTTTCAAAAACAAAGATTTTAAGACCTTGCCGACTCTGATAGGACAGGTAGAACCGGAGATATCTAAAATCATAGTCGACTATAAGACTAATATGGTAAAAGAAAATTTTATTTCATTAATAAATTTATAATTTATTGCCTGTTTTAAAACCAGATACAGCGACTATTTTGTATTAGACAGTAGAGCGGCGGCTTCCGACCACAATGAAGAGCATTTTCATAATCCACGGGGCCCGACTAATGACTTAAAAAAAATCGCTTCTATCAGTTACAAACGTTTTTGGCTTAATATACTCCACTACTGTACTAAAACTTTCATTAGATCGATTCCCTTAGATTGTCTTTTAATTACAAATTAGCTTACAAACTGTGAGTTCTAAGTCCATTCTCAAAAGAGACATGCATTGACACAAATGATTCCGCAAACATAGCAAAATAAAATTATTCGGTAAGTTGTAACTGATGATGGAATATCAGAGAGGTGAGCCTACGATTATAATTACAAATATCAGGAACAATAAACGGGTGTCTTCGCTTAAACCCACTACATTATTATTGGCATTCAATGTAAATCGATAGGGCATTCGAAGGTGATGACATAGTGCCCACATACCCATATGATTTTCCATTGTGATTATATAATTGGAACCAATTTGTCTGAACAGTGTAGTAGAATATTTTAAATTCAAATTAAAATTACTTCTCTTTGTGCTTAGCCATTTAATATTTTGGTAAAGTAATACATATCTTGTCGGTATCTACAAAAAATAACGCAGCGGGTTCCCCACAGGACATAAATATATTCACACGGAAAACGCGACTTTCTGTAGTACTATCACGCTCTCATATATCATGTCATATCCTCGAACATTGTGTAAGATGGCATAATTTTATATTTTGATATCATAAATCCTATTAACCATATTCACTGAAAGAATAAATAATAAATAAGTGACAACTTGAAAAGCGGAAAAATGAGTACATTTGTGCCCTATGGACATTGAAGATAAAATGATGAATCTAATCACACTGAAAGATAAATAAATAGATAGACTTTATTAGCAACTTCTGCTATACAAAGACAATACAAAATAATATAAAAGTTAATGTTGAAATACTGACTATAACGTAAATATACGAACTTAATGTAGATATATGCATGAACCATACTTATAGAGTTACAAGCATAAGGAATATATACAATAAATTTGATATCAACAGTTTATATTTGATACATATTTGATATCATCAACAATTTATATTCAATATCGGTTACATTTTACATTATTTTATTTTTATTTTAGTGTACACCATCCAACAGTACTTAAACCAATTATAGGATGGGCAAATACAACAAACAATAATACATACAGATACAAAAATCAGCAAAACAAATACGATCTGTGACAGAATACATACCTATATACAGATATACACATATACATAACATACATACAGATAAAAATATATACACATATATACAAATCAGATTAAAATATAGATAAAACTACAAACAGACATGTACTAATAAATAATAATAAATAATAAATAAACACCACAGAAATTAGAAAACACCCAGTTCCAGAAGCCAAGGGCTTGTGCGGACATACAACCATTTCCTCCGACAGTGCTGGAGCCAGGATTCGAACCCGGTGGTGCGATGTCCGTGTGATTAATCGCGATTGCCACCTCGCGCCTTAACCCACTCGGCTATCGACCAGACTGAATAATATTACAGCTATTAAAGACAGGAAGCCTTTCAATTAGTCATATGTAATTCTTTTATGGAATTATAACTACAATAAAAAATAATCAATTCTGTCTTGCAGGTTGTTGCAGTTCTCACACATGAAACATAAAGGTGATAATTTTAACCAATTTATCCCACGTGTGATGTACTATGGCCAGCATATTCTAACTTAGATTTTACTAGTGCATTAAACAGCAGCATGATTCCCTATTTATCAGTAAAATCCCTAGTATTTCTTATGATGAAGCCTAAATTCCTATACGATATTTTTACAGTTTCGTTAATTTGGTGATTAAAAGATAATTTGCTATCGAATATAACACCCAGATTCTTTATTGAGTCAGGCCGGCTTAGGCTGACATTATCCAATTTATAACTATACAATATGGGATATATTTTTTTAGTGAATGTCATTTCATTGCATTTTGTGGCATTTAAAGGGAGACTATTTAAATAACACCAGTTATTGATTTTTGACAAGTTACTCTGCAGACTTAAGCAATCTGAAATATTGTTTATAACACATTTTTTTTTTATATCGTGCATATAATAAATAGTATACATGGGCATTTTACAGTTACTTGCACACTTAACAATATCATGTATATAAAGGGTAAATAGAAAAGGACCAAGAATAGTTCCCTGAGAAACGCCATGTTCTATCTGTAGCTCACCTCTTACTGAGTTTTATATTTAACTATTTGTGATCTGTTTGTTAGGTAACTTTTAAACCAATTTAACACTTTATTACTCAGCCCTATTCCTCTAACTTGGATATTAACAACTCACTACTTTTCGTTTCAAATACCCTTTAAAGTCATGAAATATGATTAAAACCACTTGATTACCTTCTGAACATATAAACAATACATATATATATACAATATCATGTATATAAAGAGTAAATTGAATAGGACCAAGAATACTTCCCTGAGGAACGCCATGTTCTATCTATAGCTCACTTGTTACTTAGTTTTATATTTAACTCTTTGTGATCTGTTGCTTAGATAACTTTTAAACCTACTTACTTAGCCCCATTCCTTCTAACTTGGATATTAACAACTCACTACTTATCGTTTCAAATTCCCTTTTAAAGTCAAGAAATTTGATCAAAACCACTTGATTATCTTCTAAACATATAAACAATACATATATACAATATCATGTATATAAAGGGTAAATATAATAGGACCAAGAATAGTTCTCTGAGGAACGTCATGTTCTATCTGTAGCACACTTGTTACTGAGTTTTATATTTAACCCTTTGTGATTGGTTGCTTAGGTAACTTTTAAACCAATTTAACACGTTATTACTTAGCCCTATTCCCTCTAACTTGGATATTAACAACTCACTCCTTATCGCTTCAAATGCTCTTTTAAAGTCAAGAAACTTGATCAAAACCACTTGATTATCTTCTAAACATATAAATAATACGTATATACAATATCATGTAAATAAAGAGTAAATAGAATAGGATCAAGAATAGTTCCCTGAGGAACGTCATGTTCTATCTGTAGAACACTTGTTACTGAGTTTCATATTTAACCCTTTGTGATTTGTTGCTTAGGTAACTTCTAAACCAATTTAACACGTTATTACTTAGCCCTATTCCCTCTAACTTGGATATTAACAACTCACTCCTTATCGCTTCAAATGCTCTTTTAAAGTCAAGAAATTTGATCAAAACCACTTGATTATCTTCTAAGCATATAAACAATACGTATATACAATATCATGTATATAAAGAGTAAATAGAATAGGATGAAGAATAGTTCCCTGAGGAACGCCATGTTCTATCTGTAGCTCACTTGTTACTGAGTTTTATATTTAACCCTTTGTGATTTGTTGCTTAGGTAACTTTTAAACCAATTTAACACGTTATTACTTCCCTCTAACCTCTAACTTGGATATTAACAACTCACTACTTATCGTTTCAAATGCCCTTTTAAAGTCAAGAAATATGATTAAAACCACTTGATTACCTTCTAAATATATAGACAATACATATATACAACATCATGTATATAAAGAGTAAATAGAATAGGACGAAGAATACTTCCCTGAAGAACGCCATGTTCTATCTGTAGCTCACTTGTTACTGAGTTTTATATTTAACCCTTTGTGGTTTGTTGCTTAGTAACTTTTAAACCAATTTAACACGTTATTACTTAGCCCTATTCCCTCTTGCTTGGATATTAACTTATCGTTTCAAATCTCCTTTTCAAGTCAAGAAATAAGATTAAAGCCACTTGATTACCTTCGACACATTTAAACGGTTTATCTCGTACATTTATAGCTAGCAGGTTCAGAGGAATAATGTTTGCGAAACCCAGACTGATTTTGAACGATTACTTTATTATTATCATAAAAATTAATAAGCTGGTATTAACTCCCACTTTCACAATGTTTTCAATTATTGATACTGTATTTATTGGTCTTCATATTTCGGCTAATTTGAAATCATTGGTACTGAAATAACGTTTTCCATGCACAAGGGAAAATACCATATGTCAGCGAAGTATTTACTAGATCTAGAAAACGCTCTCCTATTACATCAAATGCACCTTTGACGACTTTGATACGAATCATATATTTAAGGTCTGTAGTATCCTTCAGTTAATAAATAATTTCTCTTAACCTCTTCAGAACAGGAGTTGTTGAATGAAATGTATGTGGATATTCCGAGTGACATTAAATCAGTAATATCAAAAACAATGATATTGAGGAGGAACCTTAAGATATACAGGGGACTATTTGGATGGGAGAACAGTGTGAATCGGAATCTGAGCTAACATTGGCGGAATGGCTACGAAAAATTCTTCAATCCAATTAGGAACGGACCTCGGAACGTGCCAAGATAATCCTTTTTTTGTAAATTGAGACCAGTTACAGCCAGTGGATATACCAAAACCTTACACCGAGAAATCTGGCTTACCTGATTTTAGAGCCAATGGAAGAACCAATACCATGGACATTGTTTTAACTTTTTATTACTAATGATCTGTTGAACCGCATTGTTTTTGAAACCAATTTAAATACACAGCAAGACAATGGCAAGACGTATATTGATAAATATTTGATAAATTATATAAGACCCGGCCATTTTACTTTACTTTACTTGCATCTATTACTATCGATGAATTTCAAGGTTAAGGTTCAAGATTCAAGGATTAAGTTCAAGGGCAGAAGTGCCATAAAGCAGTATCAATCAAAAAAACTTATCAAGAGGGATACAAAGTATGGTGCTTAGCCGATAAATCGAATTATCTAATAACATTTCAGATATATACTGGTGAACAAGGACCTAGAGAAAAGCAGTTGGGACCACGAGTGATTAAAGATTTATGCAAGGGATCAGCAAATAAGAACCATAGCCTATCCTATACTTCGATAATTATTTTAGTACAGTAAAACTAATGGCTGAATTGAAAGAACGTGAAAGATTTACGCATGATTCACAATTACCAGTGCGCTAAAGCGTCTGTCTAGCAAACTAAGTATGCCAAGCGTGTTCGAAACCCACAAGTCGAAACAATTTTTCATAAAAAAAAATTGTCTCAAGAGTGGTTCGGATTCCACAATAAACTGTAGGGCCTCCTCTCTCTTTACCTAACACAAAATCCTTGAGACCTTCCAAGGGGTTACTTTGGTAATTTGAAAGGCGGTTAAGAACATATTTAAGAACAGATTCGCGTACATTCAAATCCGATAAGTATATGAAAAGAAGTGAATATGACTACTTTATCAACAATGAAGGAGTAAAGTAAGTATAATGAAGTGGAAAGATAATAAAGCTCATTTCAAATTTTCATGATCCACGCATGGCAACTGCAGTCAAAAGAAAGATAACAAAGATGGTTCGGTTCAAGATGTAGCTCGTCCTGTTATGTTGACTGATTACACTAAAAAAGATTAACTCAGTTTTTTTGACCAGAAAAGGAAATGCTATGAAATTGATAGAAAATCACATAAATAAATAAACACAACACCACATAAATTAAACAACCCCCAAATCCAGAAGCCACAGGCTTGTACGGAAGGGGGTTACACATTGAAAAAACGCGGACATACAACCATTTCCTCCGGCAGTGCCAATGCCGGAGCCGGGATTCCAGCCCGGTGGCGCGATACTCGTGTGATTAATCGCGATTGCCAACTCGCGCCTTAACCCACGCGGCTATCAGCCAGATTGGTGGCACAGAATTTTTTTCTATTTTATCGACCCTGGAATATCGCCTAACCAGCTACCCGAGCGAAATACCGTTACAAGACTTGTAATATATACTAATTTTGATCTACCCAATCTATTCATGAATGATTTTAGACTTCAAATTATGGAATACCCACTTTGTGAGGCACTCACTACTGTGAAAAAGAGAAAACGTGCAGATTCACCAGTCCTTCTGCAAAACAAAAAACCGTTGTTTCCCTACAAATTCGAAAATCCCAGCAGCTCATCTACCAATATCTATATCTATGCTATGGGGCGTAGATCCCTGAATTATTCAGGTATTTTGATGCCAGGTTACACTTAATACAGAATGTTGTACATTGAGGAGGTAGAACTAATGATATATTAATAGTATGGGTCTACACAGGACTATGTTGCAACTGATATAGTTTTGTTATATTAGATATGTTACCTAGATGTACTTGCGGATGGATGATGGATGTACTTGTGTATGAGATGTCAATGAAACTTATTGCAATTCGAATGTCCAGCAGAATTCGATAAAAAATGAAGTTTTGAAGTGAAATACGTTGCATGAGTTAAATCGAATAGATGCTCCATAACATGACGTGTGCACACACGATGTTCAAAATAAACCGCGACACCCATCCTCAAGCCTACACCTTTTTTAAATTTAAAATAAGGCATCTTAAATAACTTGCTCGGGCAAAATGATCATATATTAGTAAAAATTCCAACATTCACTTAAACAAATTAAATTTTATTCCTGTGGTCATGAGGAGGGACATATTTATGATAATTGAATGTATAAAATGTAACCTGAAAAGTTAATATCGGACTTTATTTGAATGGAAAATGCATGCCTGCTTATTTACTGCTTCTAATGTATGTAAAGTGCTACCCGTAATATGCAGTAGGTTGGGGCAGAATGTCATAGTGCCGTTTTGAGTACAAGAATTAAGATAACGACCACTGATCCTGGAAAATGATCATTAATGTCCTATGTATAAGTATATTTATAGTACACCTTGGTGGTTCTTTTTATAGCGAGAAATAATTTATTTTTATTTAGGACTTGAGTTCGAAAATATAAACGAGAAATTCGAATTCAGTTTTTATTTAAATATGTATGCAAAGTGAGTCTACGACCAACAAAACAGAAATACTAACAAATCAGCTTGTCTCGAAGTAAACACTTCACAACGATACTTAGTTTCATCTTATTTTTATTTTTCAAACAGGTAGACATACAGTCGAGCATAATGAACTCCAAATACTTTTTAATTAATGGTGCCACTGAAATTAAGTACGAAGACGATATATTTTCAATGTTTAAAAAGTGTTATGTGTTTGCACCCTCCAGTAAACA
Organism: Leptura quadrifasciata; assembly: GCA_963675555.1. NCBI lineage: Eukaryota > Metazoa > Arthropoda > Insecta > Coleoptera > Cerambycidae > Leptura > Leptura quadrifasciata. The sequence continues at coordinate 141,887,748 of OY776675.1, read as the reverse complement.
CCTCCAAACGCAGGATCAATAATTGCAACACGAATTTTCACTAACCACTGATTTATTAATCACTAAATTACAATAATTAGTCCTTATAATAACACACTAGTTATAACTTGTATTTACTATACTCTGACTACTATAATTCACAATGTATTATTGTTCTTGATCTTATCCGGTTACTTAACTCATTCAGAACTGTACTGAACTGACTTCGAAGCGCAGGTTCCGCTTCTTATATATCGGTGGCGCTTATTCTCGATTGCCATTCGAGACATTTTTACTCCTTCCGGTGTATTCTAAGAGGCAACTCTACTCTGGGCCGATAGATATTCAATAATATCGCAGAAGGCCCTCTAGCTCTTTTTTTACTTTCACATATACATATAGACTAGGCGGTACGGGCGCTGTCGTTTCGAATTAAATTCGGATTCTATTTTTCTGCTGGAATCATTTCAGGAGATAATACCGATTGTGAAAATCCATGTTAGCAGACGGTAACCTGAGTCGTTATTTTTTAAAACAATTTAATTTATTACAAATAGAAAAAAACAATTTTTTCCGTCAAATAATTTTTTTTATAGTTTTTGATCGATTTTCAACGAGAAATGTTCAATAACTTTTTTTCATAAAGTTGATATTTTCAGTGTTATTAATTTTTAAAAATTGAAAAATCGCCAACTTTCAGTTTTTTGGCGCTCTAGAAGTGTAACAAAAATGTTTTTTTTACAATACATACTTTTTTATAATATCCGCGTCAGATGAATACGATGTAAGAAAATTACTAAGTAGGCTATGCAAATTATTAGTAAGGTTGTAGACTTATCTGTAAAGAAGAAAATAGTTGTTTGAATTACTGATAGGTACCAATATTTTTAGGTTTTAGGTATTTCTTAACGATATCCTCCATAATAATAGAAGTATTTTTAAAAAGTAGGCGCCAACAAATCATTTTAATAAAGTACCTATCTACATTTAAATCCAAAATTGCAGATAGCCATGAAAATGACAGACATTCGCAACAATTGAATTATTGAATAGAGCCTACATGACTGCTCCAACCACAAGGCAAGATCTAGAAGAAAGAGTTCGACACGAAATTGCACAAATAACATCACAACAATAATTATAGAATGTTAGACGTGCAAGGATAAGTCGCACTACTCTGTGTATTAATCATAACGATGAACAGTTTGAACAATTTTTATAATGGTTTATAATTTAGGTTTTCAATAGTTTTGTTATTCTATTTATTCATGGTTGTAACGTTTTATTAAATACTGGTACCTAGCAGTAATTCAAACAACTATTTTCTTTTTTACAGACAAGTCTACAACCTTATTAATAATTTCCATAGCCTACTTAGTAATTTTCTTAAAACGCATTCATCTGACGCGGCTATTTTGAAAAAATTAAAAAAAAATTTCGTATCTCACTTATTTTTTGGAATTTTTTACATCTGAAAAAACTGTTGCACTTAGAAATTTATGCTTAATGAGAAACCATAAAAAAATGTAGTCATTCTATTTAAGAAAAAAAAGTTGATGTCACTTCCGGTTCAACCGGCCAGCGGGTGAAACGTTCAAAACTGTCAATATGGGAACAACCATGCGAAGAAGGCAAAAGACCTACTATATCGATGTGGATATGTTCGAAACGGCCTCTAGGTACCTCAAAATCCCCTAAAGGTATTCTTAATGTGACGGTTGATCTTTGAAGTTTGACAGTTGATGCAGGATTTTATCCATAAAGTACAATTTGAATTCATTCGGGGCCAGAAATAATTCGTGGTAATCAATTTTTTCGTAGCTTTAATGCCAGCGTGAGTCAAATTATGAATGATATTAAAAACTGTTTGACGCAGACGTTTTGGTACGTATGCACGACATTTAACATGAGAGACATTACATAAAAGTACAGTATTCGAAATCGAAAAGGTAATTTGTTTTAATAAATAGCATACCTTTTCATCATTCTCTTGCTTGTTTAATAAAGAAACCAGTTCTTCATCATGTTGCGTCGTCTTTATTATTGATAAATTAACATCGGAAGAGCTCAATGAGTCCATGATGTTTGAAGTACCCTGTTCCAAAACGTTAACATCATCAATCCTTGACATAGCGTCCGCGACAACGTTGGAACGACCTGGAATGTGACGTATATCATTGGTGAATTGCAAAATGAGTTCTAAATGTCTGATTTGTCGTAGTGAACGGTCTGTTTTCGACAATAACGCGTAAACTAATGGCTTATGATCGGTCTAGCAAGTAAAAATCCGGCCTTCCAAGAACTGTCGAAAATGTTTAATGGACGTGTACAGTGACAGTGTCAAAAGCAGAATATCGTTTTTGTACATCCGTTAGTTTGCGTGAGAATAAACCTAACGGGGAAGTGGGATTTTGAAACGTTTGTTCCAATACTGAACCCATTGATACACCAGAAGCGTCCACGGTTAACGAAAGCGTGGCACCCTCAGCACAACTAGGGTGAGCTAGGACCGTGGTTTTTATTAAAGCTTGCTTAGCCTTCTCAAAACTAGCGTTTATTATTCAGTTAAAAATAGTGTTGTTATAAATATGGCATGAACAATTATTATTCTTTTGACATTCTATTTAAAAATTCTGTTATTGTTTTTTGTTTTTTTTAGAACTCCCAATTGTTTGGATGTAGCTACAAATGCAACATATCCTCAGTATTGAATTCTAGATTTTAAACGCTTTGGTTAGAAAATCGAATCAGAAGCATTATTACATTTATTCCTGACTAAATCTGCATTGCCTTAAAACTTGCTAAAGCCATGTAATTGCCAGAAAGCGTGTAAGACAAAAGCATGTTTTTGTGGAAAGAATAATGTCAATTGCATTCCTTTATGTGCCTGTAATTTCCGGTATATTGGTAGCATATTGAAATTTCGTATCCTATTTTTTTTTTTAATCCCATTAAAAGTCGCTTAATATTGAAATATAATTATGTTGATCAGTTATTAAAAACAGTTTCATGCTTACCCCATGTGGTCATTTTCTAAGTTGGTGCCGGAAACAGCGTTCATGCTAGTGAATCGCATAATAAATTATGAAGACATATTAACTACATTCATAAATATATAAGAACTAGGCAATAATTAAGTAATTTAATATAATTTGGTGCCTGCTAAGGAACTCAACATTATTACAGTTACCGGGAATGAATGAATTTATGTGAACGTAGCCCAGCGCTGTACCGCACAACTCTATTCAATTTTTAAATCCAACAGTGTGAATATTACGGTGTGATTTATGCTGTACATTGGTTTTAAATTAAAAATTACAATTGAATAACTTCTTATGGTAAATGTAATTTTCATTATCATAAAACTTATTTTACGTCCCTTTATCGCAAATGTCAATAGGTCTGTCCATAAAGTTTAGTTTTTAATTGGAAATGATAGATTTGTGGATGTTATAAACCCCTACAAAGTTTTTTAAAAAATACTCATTTAATTTTGGCGTTATTTGTAATAGAAACTACCTCAACGCGTCGAGCTAGAAAACGCTCCCTTGGCGCGATGCTAGACGGGTGACGTCACATGCCTGCTACGCGAATGCGTTGCGATACTCTAGGTGTTACTACAGTGATGTAATTAATTTTACGGCTGTCATGAGCTAGGACGGGCCGGATATTTTTGCCCATATTTGTCATAGTCGTACTTATCTGTGCTTTGAAAGAAAATCGGATACCATAATCAAGTCTACGTTCGGCAAATTATGTGAATCTCGATTCTGGAAACCCTCCTCCATATGCAACAACAATGAACAAACTTTATTTGACATCCTAAATAGTAAAGGCACTGTTACTGTCATGAATTCAAACTTTATTCTAACGAGAATGACACGGAGTAAACCTAATGTAGCGTACAGATGATTTGGCGCCTCCGAGCCAGCAAGCATGTGACGTCATACGCGTTTATCTGACTGGAATAAAGCAAGAAACTTCTACGGCCGCTGCTATTTTTCGGATTGACTTTTTCAACCACAGTTCTGATATTGTTATTATTAGGTAAAAATCTTTATTTTGCACTATTTTTAATGTATATTAATTTTTTATGGACAGACCTATTGCTTCCCAAACCACGTAGGGAAATGTATGTACAGGGTATTTCAAAAAAGCAAAACACATGTTCAAGAGTTTATTTCTTGCGTCAAAATAAGAAAGAAAGCCCCTATAAAGATGATTTCGGCAATGATTAGTATCCAAGAAACAAGGTGATTGAGGTTATCAGGATTTTTTTTTCTGCTTTGACGACAAATGGTTATTTAAAGATGTATTGAAATTGGGAGGGGGTTCAAGATATTAATTATCAGCCTTTATTTAGTTTCATTTGTAAATACGTTTGTGACCTGCAGTTCAATTATGACTCACTTATATATATCCGATCGATTTGAAATATTGCACGCATTTCTGTTTCTGTATATTTGTATCTACAGAATATTGCATATTTTTAAAATTCAATTCAATTTGTATTTAATTTATATTAATTAAAATATACTAATAGCTGTGTACTTCATCTAGTTCAAAATTAGTAAAAAAATATCTTTAAGAATTATTTTTCCTTTGTATATGTTAAAGTAATAAACACATTTCGTTTATTTTCCTACTTTATATCTTCACATTGATTACGTTCTTTGCTTTCAACTAAGTAAATGAAATAAATGATAATTATTCTTTAATCTAGTGGGAAAACGCCCCAAAAACAAAAAAAAAATGATAGAGGAAAATGCTGTCAGACTAGGTCCAATGAGCCATACACGAAGTTTGGAGATAGTATGTATCAGCAAAATTTTTCCCGACGGGCACCTTAACCATAAGCTAAACTAAAAACGATTTTCTTTAATTGACTTAAATGAAGAGAATTTAATTCGTTCACTATCTGCTTCCATTCGTAAATCGCGGTTTGTTCTCAATGCTGTTAGATGGTAGAATAGTTTACGACAAATGATAATGTTTATCTGTAGAATAGAACTTGTAAAGAAGCCTGAAATACCACTGTCTAAATGTATTCTCTTAATTTTTAATTTCACAAAGAAAATTAAAAACGCCCGCTCGTCAAATACCCATAATCAAATAATTTAAACCTAAACTGCCTCGCTGTGTTGAAGATGCGCTACTGTGGCTCATATCGAGCTGAATAACTTTGTAACTTAAATTTCCTGAAATTCGACACGTTTTATATTTTTTACGCTTTTGTGATCAAATTATTAATATCAAAATCTCCACAAATAACAGTTCTCAGAATAATCTGGTAGGCAATCATAAATTAAAGATGGTTTCCTCCCACTGCATTTTAAATAAATAAAAACCATAATATGCGAATACAAGTCGCGCCTTTGGCCCGGGGATGCCAATAAATTCGTATGTCACATGAATTTCGAGTTTGGTGACAATGTAAATAAATACGTATAAATAATCGGGTTAACACAATGGCCATGGAATTATTATTTGCCTACCTGCCCATTATCACATTATTTATTACGTCGGATAACCGCCCCGCGCTCTGCACTTGAACAATCAGCTATCCATGGGCGTTTAAAATTCATCGGTTATAAAAAAATTAAAAAACAAAATGGATGTTTTTGTATCTGGTCGAAAATTACTTCGAAATCTTTGTAGTTATAGTTACGTAATAGTACGGTAGCCCGTAACCAAAATTTTCGACTTATCCCTAATGGAAAATTCCCGCACCAATGCTCATTTCTTTGAAGGAGGATAAAAAAAATTCAGGGCAACGGAAATTTAAAAAAAAATAATGGGTCATCACCATGTCAGTTTATTATTTCTTGGTGTTGACAAATATGCATAGTTTGAGGGAAAAAAATGAAAACGGAAGTTTTTAGCGCTGCATCAAGATGTAAAGGGTAAAATACTGAAAACTGGGGACAGGAGTAAATTTTTATCCTCGCGTAATATGCGTTCCGACAATCCGTGTCTATTTCTAAAATTTTTCTACGACAAAAAAATAAAAACGGACGTTTTAATCATTGCATATCCCAGTACTTGCATTTCAATTGTGCGTATTTTTTTAGGCTAATTTTGTTACTCCCTAATATCACTTTTCTAATGGAAATGGTGTTTTTTATAAAAAAAATATGTATGAAAATATGAACGGACAATTTTCAACTTGGTATGTAGAAAAAAAATCATTTTCCGTCGCAATTCAGTAATAAGAACGCAAAATTTCATATGGCAATACAGCTGAGTAAAACTTCTTTCACTATTGTTTTTTGGGGCGCGTAATCCTCGCCTAGTCTCAGTACCCCCACGTACCTGTACCCCTACGGCAAAAAAGCAGTCCTGAAACGAGAGTTTCGTTAATGCCGAAGTTCAAACTCATTTCTCGATGTTAGTGTAATAGAACGCGGAATCATTTTTCAACTATAAAGAAACCAATTCGCGCTTTGATATTCATAAAAATCCCGGTTTATGATACTTTTTTGTCAATAGACGTGTCATCGGTTGGCGAAGGGAACTTTTGATCGGGATATTTTTGAACCTTTTTTACTTTCCCATAGGAAAAGTATGGTGATCGTGCAAAAATTCGAGTTTGAGGTTTTGCTGGATTTACACGTTTTCAAGTACCCTGAACCAATAAAAGTGTTTTTCAAAAAAGTCTGTCTACCGTTCGTCGTCTGCCGTCTGTGGTCACACCTAGAGCCTAAACTACTGGATCAATTTTGTTCAAATTTTACATGTGTATTCACGACGGCCACACCTCGAGGTTAAATCGCAAAACCGACCCTAGCTCAAATGTGGGGGGGAGTAAACCCCTAAAAACAGAAAAAAATAGAAAATAATTTTTTTCTCTAGAACGGCTCTAACGATTTTGACTAAATTTGGTACACGGACGCTCCCCTAGTACCGGTATGAAATGACAGGACCATTTGCTCTTAGAAAATACCGGGAAGGAAGCTGTGGGGTGAGTTTTAAATAATTTCATTTTTTTTCAAACGGATCTAGCAATTTTAATCAAATTTAACACATGAATACTGACTTAGTAGTAGCATAAGGTAAACGACCGGATATATCTAAGAACTGTAGGGGGGTGGCAAGGAATTAAATAATTTTTCCTCTAAACCGGTTCTAACGATTTTGATTAAACTTGGCATATGGACACTCCCCTAATACTGGTATGAAATGACATGACCAGTTTCTTCTCTAAAATGCACGGAGGGAAACTGTGGGCGGTCTACTCCTAAGTGAGAAAGTTTGTCCGAATTGTCGCGGACCGATTTTTTGGGGTTCTACTCGTGTTAGAAAACTGAAAAACACCGTCAGAAACGGGTAATGGTATACTGCCTTGAATCTCTTAGGCTGCGATTGTCGGTTGTATATGCAAAAGCGGCTGCTATTTACTCCTGGTTTAATTACAGTGACAAATTATGGGTTGACGATATACATGAGGAATAAACGCTATTTCGTATGAAATATAAAAATTATCAGTTTTATTGATACAATCGAATTCATTTTAATCGTCCTGGCGAGTTGTCTTCAATATCGACTTCAATGTCTGTCTCGTCTCCATAAGTCTCTTCTTCTTCATCTTCTTTAACTTCTTCTTCCAATTCTTCTTCTTCAAATTCTGAAATTGATGAGAAACAGATTAATGAGTAGGCGTAAATAAATCGATAATCTCTCTTACTTGAGGACAGATTTGTTGTAGAACTATCCATTATAAGATCAGCGCATACGCCACCGCGTCAAGATGTAAGCGCACTGCATTTCATGCAGCTGTACAGCATAGAAAATGTCTGTTCACTTTTTTTTCTTCGGATTATTTAAACCATATTTTATAATCTAAAAAAGTTTCAACCATTACGAAGAAACTTTTCTATACCATTTTTTAATACAATTTTGATTTTTATTATTGAAATTATGCAACATATAATATTTCTGTTATGTATTGATCCTTGTTTTATTCGACATCTATAATGAGAATTCATCAGAACGGATATTAGGGGATAAAAAGTTTGTCAGAGGAAAATCGGTTTTGTATTGTAATAAACTATAGCCTGGTGATGGAAATTGGCATTAGGTGATAACAGTTGATTTTGGTTACGTAGCTACCGTATATTAGAATAGAATAGAATAAAATTTATTTATCAGATAAATATAAGATATACAATTCAACGACAAAAACATATATATGGCACTTGTTGTAAAATAAAGAATATTTAATGTGGATTGTACAATATAAAACGTAATGTCATACACACATATAATCATGTACACATATAAATCATGTGCACACGCCATAAATCATATATAGGTAATTCTAAACGAATAACGTTATTGCGACATATTGTGATGGTACTATATTACAAAATTACAAAGTTATGGAATTATATAAACCTAATTATAGTCACAATTATAATTACAACAATAATAATCACAAGAATAATAATAATAATAGTGGCACCGAAACCAAGAAACTTAAAATAATCTATTATTATATTGTTTAGGGTTAATAATATTATGGATTTCTTCTCTAGATTTTTGTAGGGTATACTGCTTTATTTTAGTTTTTACTTTACTGAATAGTGATATGCGTTTAATTTCGTTTGGTAACGCATTATATGCTCTTGGACTTAAGTAAGTAAAACATCGTTGTCCACAAGTTGTTTTGGTTTTAGGTGGTCTCAAGTTATTACTTATACTTCCTCTTGTGTTTTGTAGAGCTGTGGTTGGCATATTAGATTAGATTGACACTGATATAAGGCACATTGAAAAAAGAATTCTTGCTTAATGTCCATTACATTGGCGTCTTTGAAGAGGATATCTGAGGGATAAGTACGTTCTTTACCTAACATAATTTTTAATATTCTTTTTTGTAAAACTTCTAAATTTTTCAAGTGTGTGTCCAGTACTCCTCCCCAACCAAGAATTCCGTATTTTAAATGAGACTCGACAAGTGAATTGTACAATATTTTTATTTGCTAGAAATTTATCTAGAATTTCACTTAAACATTTAAATTTGTACGTAAGTTTTCTTAATTTATTTGATACATAATTCACGTGCGCATCCCATTTTAGTTTTGAGTCAATCATTATCCCCAGATATTTTATTTGGGTTGTAGATGCTACCTTGAAATTATCGTCGACACTAAGTTCATTATATGCCGGGGCGGATGTTTCATATAAATAAAAAGGTAAGTATTTTGTTTTGGTTGAGTTTAGTGTTAATAGCTTGCTGTCGAAGTATTGTTTTATGCTCTTCAAATCATTTTCCGCTTTAATTTTCAGATCTATCCAGTTAGGCGCTGTATAAAAGATTGCGGTGTCATCAACATAGCTTACTATGGAGCCAGAAGTTTGTAAATCAAATAGAGAGTTGATATATACTATATATAATATGGGCCCCAAAACTGTTCCTTGTGGCACTCCATACTCAACTGTTTCAGGACTACTTCTCGCGGAATTTATTTCCGTGTATTGTATTCTGTCTGTTAAATATGATTTTAAGAGTTGTTTACTATTATTTCTGATTCCCAGATTTTCGAGTGTCGACAATAATTTAGTGTGGCTTACTGTGTCGAAGGCTTTAGTTAGATCAATAAATACAGCTAAGCTTTTATTATTATTATCTAAAGCCTGGTATATTTTACTTACTAGGAAAGCGATAGCATCTTGAGTGTTTTTACCTTTTCTGAAACCAAATTGGGAACGGGATAATAAGTTGTACTCATCTAGGTAGTTCACTATTCTCGACTTAATGATTTTTTTAAAAATTTTTGCTATGTTACTAATTAATGAGATCGGTCTGTAGTTTGTTACCTCCTCTTTACTGCCACACTTAAAAATGGGTTTAATAATAGCTATTTTAAAGGCCGATGGACATTCACCCTCACACATTGCTTTATTTATTATGGAAGTTAAGGGTTCTAAAATAAATTCTGAGATTTCTTTTAAGGTAGTAACAGTTATTCCATCTATGCCGGGAGATTTGTTGTTTTTTAATTCTTTTATAGTTTGTTTGTTTCCAATAATTGTTTTAATACTATTTAACAACCGAATTTGTTTCTTATAAAGTCCTTTTATTGTCATCATTAGAGAAATATAGAAAGTATTATTTATTTTGCCAAAACACATGTTCTTAGAAATGTAGAAATTGTATTGGTAATACTGTTGTGCAGTGCCTGTCGTAAACAATTGTCATTTTCAGTTGTTTACGATGCAGCAGGTGAACCTTTTGTTAAAGTATGTACGCTTTGATTAGCTGCTTCAGTTAGGTGACGGTTTCTCTTTTCATCACTTCTGTAAAGTTATTTGTCAAAAAATTAGAATCTGTCATGGTCTACCTTTAATAAAAGGTTCTATTGTGTCCGTAATGAAAATTAAAAGTTCTCATATCGGGGTGGACCTAATTCTATTGTACCTAAATAATTTTTTCGATAAAATTCCTCGATTTTAATATGTCAAGGTTATTTTACGGATCGACTGACAATTAAACTATGTCAAGGTGCGTTTATATAAAAAAGATCGTTGGTGCACGACATTTTTGAAATATATAAATAGTGGAGCGGATCTTGAAGGAAACCTGACTCGAATAAGCTAACGTCCGTTTGTGATTTTTTCTTTTGCCAATAGTAAAGTTGGGTCCGCCCAACATTCCGACATATTTGTCCTGAGGAAGGAGGGGGGTGACATGTTAAATATACGGTCGTGAGCAAAAAAAAATAGGACAAGTCTTATAACGGTATTTTGCTAAAATCTAGTTATGTACATCTAACTTTAATTTTTGTGACATTGTCAGTTAGTTGTCATAATTTATTACAAGTGTGCAAAAAAACTCATATGCCTCATATAAGCGATTTAGTTAAATCTGGAGTTATTGCTAAAGCAGAAGATGGATGATCAATGAGACACCGCGTTATAATATTGACAAAAATTCGGTGTGTAACATTTTAGGAAAGTGGAGAATAAACGGTACGGTTAGTAGAAATCCTGGATCAGGGCGACGAAGGAACTCAACAACAACATTTGCAATTGGTAAATGCTTTAGTAGAAAATCCATTTTACTCTGTTATTCAGGCTGCTGAAGAAAAGAATTCTCCTGGATCGAGTAGTACTGGTCGCCGGCGAGTAAGAGAATCGGACCTACGCTGTCATGCAGCAGCACAGAAATACTTACTTAGAGCTGAACATAAAGAATCTCAAGTAGGATTTGCGCTTGAAGTTTTAGCGCATGATGTAAATTTTGGGAACAATGTAATCTTTAAAGACGAAAAAACTTTCCAGTCAACACACAGCGGTCGTATTCGTGTTTACCGCCCTCCGAATACTCGATTCGATGAGAAGTATATATCTAACAATGATAAAAGTGGTAGATTTTACGTCAATATGTGGACTTGGATATCAGCACGTAGTCTTGGTGTTTTGTGACATATTGAGAGACGATTTAATAGTGGCACGAATATTAGGATTTTAGACAATATTATGCTCCCTTCTGTGTCATAATTATTTCCTAATAATGAGTTCATATTTCAACAAGACAATTGTTCCGTTCATACTGCTCATACCGTAACTAACTGGTTTCAAGATAACAACATCAATGTTCTTAACTGACCCAGTCATAGTCCAGATCTTAACCCTGTAGAAGAAGTATGGGGACTACTCGTAAGAAGTATCCAAAAACGAAATGTGAGACCACGGAATGCCGAAAAATTACTGGAAATAGTAAATAATGCATGGGAAAATATTATTACTAATGATTATTGTATAAGGTTATTTAATCCTATGCCAAACAGACTTATAGAAGTTATAAATGGAAATGGTGTAATAACGAAATATTAATAGTTAGTTTCTTCTTAAGCAGGATATCCTTTATCCTTTGATCCAGGATTTCTACTAATCGTACCGTTTATTCTCCACTTTCTTAAAATGTTACACAAACACCAAATTTTTATTAATGTTATAACGCAGTGCAATTTGTCTCATTAACCATCCATCATTTACTATAGCAATAACTACAGCATTAAAATAAAAAATAAATTAAAAGTGATATCTGTTTTATTTCGGCTACTCATTACATATTCAAATAGAGACAGATTTACATTAGAAAAGAAAAGTTGTCCTATTTTTTTCTATTCACGACAGTATGAGAAAATGGTTTCTCGAAGATAACTCGGTGGCTTTTGATCTGACGAAACAAATCTTCAAAAAATGAAGAGCTCACGAAAATAAGCAAATTTTGTTCCCAAACTCATCGACGTCAGACCAATGATTCGCGAGATATCTCGAATCCAAGGTGCAAGAATTAAAAAAATTTAAATTCATTTTTTATCTTGAAGGAAACGAAAATATTTCACATGCTGATAACTCCCGTGTAATTGACCTATCGCGATCAGACTTTTTTATTTGCTACAAGATAGCATTCGCATGAAATGATTTTTTTTGCAAACAAATGCTTAGTGAGCGAAATAAAAATTGCACGTTTTTTCAAACAGTTTCTTTGCCGTTCTCTAGCTCCCTTCCTAATCATTTTATCGCGTTCTGGCCGGGCGGAAATTAAACGTTAAAAAAAGCTACCAAGTGACCTAGATGATTTTCCCTCCACCATGCCAAAAAAACTGTTTGGAAAAACGTGCAATTTTTATTTCGCGCACCAAGCATTTGTTTGCGAAAAAAATCATTTATGCGAGTGTTATAGCACATTAAAAAATTAAAAAACTTACGTCGGTCCGACTGTGATAGGCAAATTACACGGGCAGTTATCAGCATGTAAAATATTTTCGTTTTCCCCCTCTCCCTCCCCTACTAATCATCTCACCGCCCCCAGCCTCCGGCCCAACAGAATATCCTCCAATACCCTTCTATTAAATTAAAATTGGATCCTCAACTCCACTCCTTCAAGACAAAAAATGAATTTAAATTTTTTAATTCTTGCACCATTTTACCGTACATTTAACATATCATTTCCCCGTCCCCCGCTTTGACTTCCTCAGCACAAATGTGTTGGAATGTTGAGGGGACCCAACTTTATTTATTGGCAAAACAAAAAATCACAACCGGACGTTTCCTTATTCCAAAGCCAGATCTGCTCCACTAAAAAATTTATTCTAATGCTAACTGCATAATATTTCTAAGATTTTTTTCCATAATATCTTTGAAATGAATCATGCTCCCATATGATCTTAACTTAAATCTGTTGTGTACAAAATGTACATGGAAGAATGAAAATATAGAAATTTGTGGTACTTTATAGTGTTATGTGCTGCCCTCTAACGTAGAGAGATATAATCAGTCCCTGGTCAGTGTGAAGGAAGACCTGTTTTAGTTGACGGCCGGTAGGGTGGCTCCATCTCTGGGCCAATTGACGAACAACCACTTAGCGCCTAGAAAACTATAGAAATTTCCACCATATTTGAGAAAAGTACGTTCCACTTGTATATATAATATGGGAAGTCGAGCAGGCAGGGCAGAGTTTTATATTAGACGAACAAGTGATCAGATGAAATAAAGAAGAGTAAAAGTTGTGATTTAAAGTGGTGAATTTATGTTAGATTAAAGTTATTATTAGTTGTGTTATTTTTAAGAATTAATTATTGTAATTTAAGTGGTTAATAAAATAGTGATTTGTGAAGATTCTTGTTGCAGTTTATTGAACCTACTACATGGTGTTTACTGGAGGGTATAAACACGCAACAATACTTTTTAATTTTTTGTATTTAAATCGTCACTACAATTGATTAAATAAAAACAGTAGAATGACCTTCAAATGTATGATGGCAATATTGAAACTGTTGTATCAACGGTTATCGTTGCGTAAATGTAATTTGTGCCACAACTGGACAAAACGGCAATGAAATAGTTATTCGAAGTCGGCCACCCCCAACTGCAATATGTGCTAGTTTAAATTTGCTTTATTTAATATTAGTGTGCCTAGATTAGGTCAACAAGATACATATAAAAACAAGTAAGTCTTGTTATTTTAAATAAATTTTATAAACAGTTTTTTTTTCATGAAAAATAGCATACGACTGAGAAATTTCAATATTTCGTTTTAATTTTTTATAGATAATGTGCTCAACTCGATAATTTCCCATGGAATTATAAATAAATAAGTTCAAAATAAAAATATTCAGTTTTTACACGACCGACCATGGATAATTTTATTTGATGGACAGAAGCTTATAAATCGAGTTAAAATTACATGCAAATTATTGTTGTAACCTTGAATAAGGAAAAAGCGCTAATTTTTAAAATACACGTTACACAATGAAATTTAAGTGCGTAATTTAAAAAAATAAAATATGATGCAAATCAGTATAATGCAAAAAAGGCAGACCAACTAAGATTATGATAAGCTTTTCAGGGCAACTTTCAATGACATGATTGTTGTTTCGTAGAGAATTTCATTAACATCATCTCTAATCTCCCAATTTTCGAAAAAGTAGTTGTTAACCTCATAATAAGATTCGAAAAGAAACAACTTGTTTTTCTTTTCACTAAATTCAAAGCAATTTGTGCAGAATACGAGCTGCATATTTTAATATGCTACATATGCAAGACCCTCTCTTTAAGTATTCATCTTTCTTTTCTTGTTTAACGGTCAGCCTATATCAGCTACTGAAGCCTAGCAACACCAGGAATTTTGCCGAACCACTTCTCTTTCGAAGAGTATTGATTTTTTACTTGCCTAACATTTAATAGACAAGGGATCGACGGATTTACATCCCCTTCGAAGGGTGGTATATCCACTACACAATCATCGCCTAAGATTGCATAGCTTCTGCTTTTTCCAATTAATCTGCTTCAGTGCAATTTTTAAATATATATCATTCTTTGCTTTTTGAAAATACATAATAACCAGCGTTGACCAAGAATTAAATTAATGGTAGTTGAAATGCAAGCACGTACTGTTTACTCAAAGTAACACTACATAGAAGATATTGTGGATATCAACAAACAGCCGGCATTCAATAAGAATTCGGGTAGCTTGTTTCAAATCTTAAGAAATTCGTTCCAGACTGCAATTGCGACAAAATGATTGAGTTGGTAAGGTACACGTAAATTACAGCACGATTCGCAGAAACCTCCCAGAATTAATTTGGAATCGAGATCAATTCTGCACAATTTACAATTTGGAATAATTATGACTGGACTGGATTTTCCTCTTGGATTAGTAGCAATTCTGATTATTCAAAAGATATTTAGTGATGATTGTTGCAGAAATTTGGACCATACAATTAGAATCAATACTACTGCTATCTAAAAAGTGGACCAAATTGAATACTTAGGTGTTATATTAGACCTTCCACTTACATTTAGTCATCGGATCAATTATATGTGTGAGAAAATTGGGAAGATATGGTTGTCTTCTTGATAATCTATTGTTTCATGGCCTATCGTTAACACCATTGCTTTTTTCTTTGATTTCCGTCGTAAGTGTTAAGCTTTTACAAAAAAATTTATTATCAATCTTGTCTAATAATAGAATTTAATGAAATAATAAAACTATCTGAGACTCACAATTTTTAGAAAATTTGAGATTTATATAAAATGTGTATAAGGGAGAGCTAGCCTTATGTCCAAACCCCCATCCTTGCAAGAGTAGCATTGTTCTGTCGAAGCCGATATTTTCTAGTTTTGTTGAGCTGGAAATCCACCCTTCACACTCCCATCCGCTGCTTGACATACGTATGTCATTTATTGCCCAGAGGGGTGGGTGTTTCCCAGATCTGCCAAGGATATTTCTTATCAAAAACACTATTCAAAATATGTATTAGAAAAGATTTTCTAAGCATGGCACATCAAATGAAGAAGTATCAATGTGTAAATGGTGAATACCTATATCCCTTAGTTTCTGTGAACTACCAAGTGGTTATTACATGTGATAAAGGCGATATCAACTACATGATGCGGAAATTGACTGAAACCTACCGGGGTTAAAAATTAATTTTGCCAGAACCAAATATTTGATGACAATGGAAGACGAGAATGACACGAATGTAAATGGAAGAAAAATAAAAGTATGTAGTTAGAAGCCGTAATGTCGATAGAATAGCCAAAAGGTTCTAAATGACAGAATAATACAGGACAAATTAGCTATTCAAAAGCTGAACGCGATTTGGCGGCTGACAATTAAAGAATTTATGAAAGTGCTGTTCAAAGCATAGTGATATACGGATCCGAAACGAGAGAAATAACATAGGGAAATCCTGCTTGGTGATGGAAATGGTTATGTTGGGAAGGGTAGTAGAGTATTTAAGTTGGAACATACAGGAAATAGCGAAAGAATGAACACCAAGGAAATAATTATAGACGAAATAAAGTATCAGTGCTGTGGTAAGGACATTTAAGGAGTCTTATAAGATGTGGCAGTAGTATTCTCCAGAAAGAAGAAAAGAGGGAAGACCTGATGGATAGGGTGATGGAGGGCTATGGAAAGGAAGTACATGCATGGAGTGAACACGCGCAAATTTCCTACGATTAAAAAATAAAAATTGATTTTTGCTGGAGAGCTTGATTGTGTCCTTGGAGGCGCGTCGTGCACTTAATTTTGAGATTTTTTGAAGTTCGGGGGGGATAACCGAGTGGATTAAGGCGCGAGGTGGCAATCATGATTAATCACACGGACATCGCACCACCGGGTTCGAATCCTGGCTCCGGCACTGTCGGAGGAAATGATTGTATGTCCGCATTTTTTCAATATGTAACCCCCTTCCGCATAAGCCTTGGCTTCTGGAATTAGGGATTGTCTAGTTTCTGTGGTGTTTACTTATTTATCATTGCACTTAAATAGGTGGTTGGGGCCAAATGCTTTGCACTGTATATGTTTCAGAGCTTGGAATGCACTGTATTGTTTAAAAAGTTTATTTAGAACTATTGTTTATTTTTGTCTATGGCAGGGTCAAGAGCTTCACCCTATATAAGCTTTTCTTGAAATGAAAACACTTTGATTTAAACGAAATTAAATATATTTATTTAATGTAATGCGCAGAGTTGATTATTTATGTTCGAAATTAAATTTTATTTTACATATTTACATTATTTAACGTTTCGACAACTGATATTTCGTTTTAGGTAAGATTTTATTTAATTTGATTTGTTAGATGTCTGAGAAAATTCACTTGGTTTATTTTTAGATGGGCGAAGGCAGAATATAATTATTTAAAGAAACTCTTTTTTACTTAGTTTCGGCAAAAGAAGTAGGACGGTCACTCGATTTTATATCCTGAACTTGCTACGTTTCACAAGAACATACATTAGTTGGATAATAAGCGTGCAAGATAGTACTAAAAAAAAATCACTGGGGCTGCTGATGCGTAGCAGATCGCAGACACTACCTAGCCCGGATAAGTGATGTAACGTGCCCACGACAAAATTTCACTAACTCAGAAATCTCACGGCGTTAAGCCCAAGTTTAACATAAATTATTAGTTTACTTACTTAAGATAAAATCACTGAGGGTTCCATTCTTAGTGGTCGCAGACGAAATAATGACACTTTCTTTCAACATGAAATGCACTATATTACAATGTTTACACTTTTCGGTTCTCTAATATGAACCTGTGATGATCAAATCTGTGGCTCTATTCTGTTCAACATGTTACAACATCAATAAAATATAAGTACCCCCTGTGTAGCTACACTCGATTTACAAGGGTTAACTAAAATAAATTTCTCCGCAATTAGGTTAATTAGAGAACTTATTTAAACAATATTAGCGGATAAAATCTTGGCTTTAAGTATATACAAATGTCAGTTAAAAGAGAATAAAATATTATAACGCAGAACCACTGAAGGTAGTTTCTGGCAAAGGACACAATAACACTTATCACTAAAATCAGCCCTACGGTGGTGACTTCTGGGACAGATGACGGTAGTGGGTTTATAACCTCTCTAAATCGAGGAACGTTTGAGCCTAGTCCATGGAACTCTCAAAACCCCGTTCGTGGAACTTTCAAAGCCACGTCCTTGGACCTTAAGATATACCCATTTAATTTGTAAGTCGGAAATGCACGTAAAACCTAATGAGAGCAATAATTGACAACTAATATAATCCACAAAATAAATACAATTTACCTCTTATTGTTGAGGGAAACAATCCATCAAAATTCCTGTACAACGGTGCAGCTCAATTTGACAGCGAAGATACTCCCAAGGGAAAGTGGTCAACAAACCTATAAATATTTGAAATTCTTGGGTAAAGCCGAATAAAAGATGGAAAAGTAAGGTTACTCACATGTGCACACGGATCCCGCACAAATTGCGGATTAAACTCCCTCCGTAGCAACTAAATTCTCTGATAAACAGAAACAACTTAAAACGGTTTAAATTTTATCGTTGCCGGTAATCCGAAATCCATAAAGATGGCTCAAGTAACAAGCTTTTTAGAAATTATCGGCAGCGTACACCAAACTAAACACTTCTCACCTCTCGAGCACGTTTAGGAACTCGCGTCACCGTCAGTGTTGCCAATGGCTAGAAGGCAAGCGACTGCCCTCTACCGGACAAAAGCTGAAATTTGACTTTTCTCGGTACACGGCTGTTGACGATATGTAGCCCACAAAACACAAAAGGTGTATTACAGGTCGCATATGCATTGGGCCGGTAACAAGCTAGTCAAGCTCAGCTATTTATATGGTTCGATTGAGACTTGGCTCGCCAAGAGCTGGAAATGTCCCCCGACAGTCTATGAGGCTCGAAATTATGAAATATTGCGCAACAATGTAGAAAAATAAGAATTCAGGATTGAAAAATATGACGAAATTTGAATCGGTACCGTAAAGTAGTCTTGGAAGTCGTAATGTAAGTCATATTTTGGCGATAAATTATTTGATATGAACTTTGGAATGATATTGTTGATGAATTTAGACTATTCGAGAATTATCGAATTTTTAGTGAATTTAGATGTCTGAGCTGTTGTGAGCTTAAATAATGAATTATTTGACACATTTTAGTAGTTTTACACTTAATTTTTTCTTTGATGTTTGACAGGAGATAACTTACATTTATCCAACAGGATGTCACATTACAGCTATCAACAGAGTAATTTTTGTTAATATTTGATGATTGCAGCTGCATTAAGTTTTGCGAGCTTACGACAGTTTCGGTATGTAGTATTTAAATGTTTTTAGTGGGAGTCTCCGTTCTTTCGTTTGATTGTTTGAATATTTTTACAAATCATTGTCATTGATGTTAAAAAAAACAGAATATGCTATTCACTTGGTAACGGTTTACTATTTACTACTGTTATTATTTTTCAAGTAATTTATAATGAGCGTTCCATGAAAAAACTAAAGGCAATGGAGGTTCATAACAATAATATTGCCGCTTAACCATGTCACCGTTTTATAGTGAAAGATTTACGTACTTATTTCTTTATTAATTTAGATAAAAGATACATATTGAGCCTATTGGACTAATTGTAAAAATTTTATAGTCTTTATTAATTATTTCTAATTCTAAACAGCAATAAAAATCAATCTTTCTTCATCTCAAATAACATTTATTTTATGTGTTTTGCGTTTTTTTTCTATTAGCATAATAACCTTTGTTAAACTTATTACAATATTTTAAGTGCCATTACAGATGTTTTTATATACCGTTAAAATTACAAATCGATTGCCATTTATAAAAAGGAAAGGAAAAGTCACGACAAGTAGAAAAATGTCTTCGTCACACCTTTAAGAACCCACGCAAACTGTTTTGATGTAAATGTGATTGTTTTTGCTATATAATGTAAGTAATATTTCTATTTACTCGTGGTTTGATAAGTAAATTTCTTATAAGCTTTTTTTTGTAAGAACTATATCCTTGTGAAATCTATTAGCATGCTTTAGAATCTGAAAAAAATACACGTAAATTATGAATTTTCAATAAAGCAGTACTCAAACGTTTCAGAATTGTTGTAAGAGTGGTATATCGTTAATTTCTAATTACTGGGTTTCCTAAAATTTCAAAATATGTCTAGTATAATCGGTTTATAATCGATAAGTGGACTGCTCCGGATTTTTAAAAATGAGATAAAATTTTATATGGGGAAATTAAGTATGATTTCCACCTTTTTGAGACAGACCCATTTGATATATTTGACAATACCTGTTTCACATCAAAGTGGATTAAAGATTTTTTGCTGAAATAAGACACTACGTTAGATTTCTGTATATTTAAAAGTAAGGTATTTATTAAGCACAAATCATTAACGCGATTTAAATTTTGTTGAAGTACAAGACAGTCGTCGACCTGCAACCTTGCAAAAAAAGTTTTAAGTCGTCATCATATAGAAGACAAGGTACTGGCAGGCTGCCAACAATATTATTAATGAAAATGCGAAAAAAGAAAGGAGGTCCTAAAACTGATCCCTGCGGTACACCTGACGTAGCAGATATTTGGATAGAATTGCAACCGATATACAATATGCTGGATATTATCTGAGAAGTAGGATTTTAAAAACTTCAAAAAGTCTAAACCGAAATTAATCAGTTTATTCAATAGTCAATTCTGTCAAATGCCTTTGAAACATCGGTATAGATCAAGTCTGCTTGGAGTCCCTCATCGACGGCATCAGTTAAGAATTCTGTCATATAAAATAAGTTGGCAACAGTGGACCATGTTGCGCACTTGTGATCAAATGTTTGCAATGAAAAAAGTATGATCAAATAATAACATTTCAAAACATTTGACAAAATTACAAATTATGATAATTATTGGACGATAGTTGCAGATATCGCACCGGTTATATTTCTTGAAAATTGGAGCTATCTTAGATAATTTCCACTAAGAAGGAAATTTATTGAACTTTAGGGATAACTTTGACCAGTTTAGAAAGTGGTTCTGCAAATATTGAGGCGCAATCACGTAGTAAGAAATCGGGAATTTCATTTGGCTTGCTCGTAATATTGATATAAAAATACGTGTATAAGACAGGCAAGCAAAAGCTCACCAAATTTCAGAAACGTTGAACTTTTCTTGAATCTTTTTGTGTAATCGTTAGCTTATAAAACCGCATATTGGATGGTAGTTGGTACATTATAAATTGTTCCGTTCCTCACCATGTGTTGTACACGGGCCAGACTATTGTTTGTCAAACATTTGTTGTAAAAACATAAATTTTTGAAGATTTAATATATATTTTTTGAACTTTATATTGTCTTTTAATTGTGTTTTCTAACAAAATTCCCTTTCAAGTATAATTTTCAGAAAGTGTTAGTACTTCCAGTGTTAGGTTTATAGTGTTACGACGTCCAATAGATACCATCAGAGCAGCAATTAAGCATAAACGAACAGTAAGTATAAATCTTCATATTATTCTCCGTCTAAAACAGTCATTTTGAACCCTAATTTTGTGAACGTTAACATTCATTTTTGAAATATAAATATAAGTCCTTCAGACTCCAGACGATGGATCGTTCACAAGCCCACGACCAAAACCATGTCTCATCGTTTTACGGTAAAAACTTTATAAAATTGTTAGATTATATGATCCTGAACCCGACTAGGGGGTAGTAATGTTCAAAAGTTAGCAGTTGCGTGGGAGGCTATTTCTGCTATGTCAAAAAAAAGGCAGACGGTATGATCGTTTTACGTCTGATATTGAAAATGTGCATAAATTTTGTTATTTTATGACGAAAATGTTTGTTTTCAGAAATTTTGCACGTAACATATAGCCTGAGCGCATTTTTAAAAATGCCAGAAAATTTAACCGAATTGTATTGCGATCCCGTTCGATTTTTTTTTTAACCTCTTGTATGGCTGTCGGGATTACCAA
The DNA here is from genome assembly GCA_963675555.1 of Leptura quadrifasciata. Taxonomy (NCBI): domain Eukaryota; kingdom Metazoa; phylum Arthropoda; class Insecta; order Coleoptera; family Cerambycidae; genus Leptura; species Leptura quadrifasciata. Next base: position 141,866,012 of record OY776675.1, on the reverse strand, counting down.
AATACTGTTTTCATACATTTCTGATGTCACCTATAATCCCAAAAACGAAAAGAATGTTCCGTAGTCGCCCGGCAAACGCCTCGGCGCTTGTTACGCTCCTATGACGGAAACGGCTTTTCACTTGTTACGCTCCTGTCCATCTCTTATGTACGTCTGAATTCGTTGCTACAGCCCACTCGGCAGCTGTTTTCAGGGCCGGACGGTGGCATGAGGCAGAGAGGCGACTGCCTCACTACACAGGATTCGGGGGTGCATTTTCGGGTTCATTTTTTCACGCCTCATCGGCCGGCGGATCCAGAGTGGGGCGATGGGGACGATAGCCCCCCTGGACCTTCGGAGGACTACCTGTCCTCTCGCACACATAATAATTAACACCATTTTGAGTATAATATTGATACATAATACATATAAGCTAATCCTAGTCGTGATTTATTTTCATGGCATTTCGTGTAAAGAGCGTAATGGTTAAAAATCTCAAACTATTTTATGAACCGTAGCTAATTTACATGACGTTAAATGTGTCCCGTTAAGTGACTGCCTCCACGAATAGACGAATTTCGATGGGTCCCGGCACTCCCGGCAGCCTCTAAAGCAACATGTGTAGTGTTCTGTAGCGTCATAAACTAAATCTAAGGAAAGAAAGGGTCAAGTACTTTAAACTTACCTTTTACCCAAACAATATCTGAGGGTTTTTTATATATTTTTTGGAATCAAGCAAAATGTTATGGTTATTAAGTAATCATATCCCATTTACAAGCGCATCTCAATATGCCATACGCGGCGCATGGCATAATGCGTGATTGCGTGATGCGCCACAAAAAAATATTTAGTTGTCTTATGCTTGTAGAGTGTAAAGTCGGCCACGAAGAAAGAAAAGGCTATTCGATTATGAGTCTCCTGACCAGCCAATGCAACCAGACGCTGAAAAGCAATTTGAGACAAATTTTGTGAATGTTCTTCTGGATGTAGCAATTCAGTAAATGGAAAATCGCTTTCAAGTAATGAAAAGTCATGGCGATAATTTTGCGATGTTCTACGACATATTTGAAATAAAATCCAAAGATACAGGCTATGTAGAAAAAGTTTGCAGCGATTTACAGATTCTGTTAACCGATGGAGAACACTCCGATATAAGCGGCGTTGATTTGAAAGATGAAATTATTGATGTTAGTCGACATCTTCCATCGTCAATGACACCCCTTGAGGTCTACAACCACTTGTTTAAAACACGGTTAGAAACGAACACCGTTATTGTTTTGAAGATACTCCTTACGACGCCGGTAACTGTTGCTGGGGGCGAAAGAATTTTTTCCAAACTTAAGCTGATTAAGACATGTTTACGCTCTAGGTTGTCACAAGAAAAACTCAGTACTTTGGCAATTCTAGCAATTGAGTCTGAATTAGCTGCCACTATTGACTATGATAAGATGATCGACGATTTTGCGAAGATTAAAGATCGCCGTGTTCCCTTAATTTCAAACGTGTAATTCATATTTGTTTCCTTTTATATTCCTATTGTTCAATAAAGATTAATTCTTTATGAGTTTACAAGAGAGTTATTGATATCATGAATCATTTTGTAATAATTAATTAAATTAATTTTAACATGTATTTATTAAATTAATTATTAATTAATTGAAAACTGTAAAAAAATTTTGGGGCGCAAAATTTGGAGTTTGCCTCAGTTGTTTCAAAACTACCGTCCGGCCCTGGCTGTTTTGACCGTTGTAACGACGCTCACTTAGATTGCCTGTCATGTGCTGTGCGGTTCTAGAGTCAAAGATGCCGAACCTGAGTTGTGTGTTTTGCAAAGAAAAAACAAATGAGTAAGTGAAAAAATTTACAAGCGAGAAATTGGAGAATTGTAAAGGAGTAGCTGAATATCGGAGTAAGAAGCATAATGCAAGGAAATCGATTTACTGCGAAATCGAGTTACCATGTGATGTTGATACGGACATAGGCTACCATTCAACGTGTTATACGAGGGACGAGGGACGAGGGACGATTCCAGTTTTCGTGGTTCTCCGGTAACCAACTACCAGAATTGAGCGACGTTATTTTGGACGACGAATCAACATCCACAAGAGCTATAGTTAACATGGCTAAAAGACCCACCCAAAAACTCGTAGAAAATCTTTCTTGGAAAGCAGTCTCTCTGCACCAATATGTATTTTCTTGTGTCCACTTATAATTCTTATTTCTATTGAAAAATTCATTATTAGAAAAATTTGTACGTCCGACCAAAGAATTTTGCTACATATCAGCGGGTCATTCCTTTTTTTATTTAACAACCATCTACAAAATCTTCCTCTCCTCGGCTTAACTCTCTCATTTAAATGTTGAACTTTCCTCATTTTGTAGCATAGAAATCCGTTTTTTTAATAATATTTTTCTTGCAATGTCTTTTTTTCTGCGACAGTTTCTCTGAATTTGTCTCAAAGAGGTTTCTTCATTTTGATTAACATAATCCAAGACTCTATTCACTTTTCTTACATTATCCGCAACATGCCCTCGCCTTACTACTTTTTTTTGAAAATGAACTAATTTCTAAACATAGTTCGATTTGGCTGCGGAGCATCTGGAAATCTATATCCGTAAACCGTGACTGCCATCTCAGCGTAAAAATTGCACTAATAATAAATGCTAATCATATCAAACTTGTTATTATTGGTGTACACCATAATTACTGATATAGAATCTGTCTTAGAACTCGACAACAACAGTGACAATCTGTCAAATTTGTTAATAACTGTATACATTGTTTTTCACTAATCATGGCATAGCTGATTTTTACGATTCAGTGATATGAATTGTGGTATTCGTAAAATATTAAACATTGATACTATCAGTTAAAATTTTTGTGACATGTTTTATATCATTGGAAAGAGAAGAAATAAACGGAATTAATGATGTCGTGGCCTACTTTGAGATTTGTTATTTTTCTTTTGCACAAGGGCGTATGTCAAAGCCAACTGCGTTTTTAGAGTTTTTTATCTACAGTATTATTCTTATTGTCTTTGTCGTCAACTTTCATGCCTTTAACTTTTCTCGTATCTCTTGAAATAAGGGAGCTATAACCGTTTGTGATTTTCCTATTGTTCAGGATTTTGTAATATATCTCACAAAGCAGGCTATGGATTTCAAATTTCTTTTTACTGAAAAAATATAGCTCACAAAAAATGTGATAACTATTTCTAAAACGTTATTCTTCTACAATAGATATTAAGCGAGATATTATTTGGTGTTGCCCTCGTAAAATAGACAGACGGTATAGTCATACCATAGTGAACCCACGTTGTATTGAATCCTGTACTGAAAATGTTCGTACTCCTCGTTGATTTGTTAAAATGGTTATTAAATTATTTATTTGAACAGCGAATGCAAGCCGATAAGAAAATCAGCACTTCGCATTGTTTCACGTGTAATAACGTAATATATCACTTCAAGCAGATTCAGGTTTTGTGTTTAGGAAGAATTACGATGTGTATGAGTATGTTGAATGCAAATGAGAACATGGTATACAATGTATTTTTGTTAATTATTGAGGTATTCTGGGCGGATTGTTTTGTTATTCGTTGTGTAGGATGACCGCAATAGCGTATGCGCTAACTTGAAGAAAGCAGATTTAAAAAGGCTTAAGTGGGCATGTACATTCACCGTTTTATGTGACTATTACTCATATCGACACACATGAAATTACAGAACTGAATAATATAAAAACATTTGCAGAATATGTGTGGTAATATTGAACACTGGCGATGACGTGTCTCATGATACTGATGACATAATGCTTCAAGATCAGTAATCGGTACAGTTAGATTTAAAATAATCCAAATATTATTTACTTGCAACATATTAATGAGTCCATTCACGCTCGAGCATGCTTTGCGAATATGTTGACTGGAATAGTTGGTATTTAGGTTTCAGTTTTGATCCATGTAGATTGTAGTTTGTTTCAGGGGTCCCTTGGCGCTGATTAGCCTTGCTTCACTTCGACCTAAAACATCTTTTGTGAATTACGCTACACCTAAGTGTTGTCCAGGATTCCAAGACTTTTTGCAAAACATGGAAGTTTCCTGGGGGCTAATTTCCCTATATCTTCAGGCGCTAGTTCCGCTTTCTCTAGAAATTTTAGCCTAACGTGGATTAACATCTTGCATTCACAAATTATATATTCCGCGGTTTCAGTTGCAGTATATGCATTTGTCGTCTACTGCCTTGCCCATATTCTTGAGATAATATATCAAAGGGCAGTGGCCAGTTGGAAGGCCTGGTATCAGCCTTAATTCTCACTTTTCAAGTTCGAGAAGCCTTGTGGCATTGTTTGCCGAATAAGTCTAATAAATAAACTTTTTCGCTTATCTTTCTCTTGGAGTACTTCTCAAGTAGGACTTTTTCTAATCCTTTGCCAATTTCTGGATCTCCTCCATTATGTGTCCCTTGGCCAGACCACAAAACGGTTCAGGTCCAATGAATTGTGCTTCAGCTCCTTTTTTCGCAGGGCTGTCAGCAAGCCCATTACCTTGTACTCCCTCATACCCTGGCACCCACATCAAGATAACTTTGTTGTTGTTGTTGATTAGTTGCTTTAGGGTTTGTTTACATTCCCAGAAAATTTTAAACTCGAGCTTAGAGCTTTTAATGCTGCCTGGCTATCTGATAGTATATAGATCTTTGCCCTTCGAATGCATCTATTTAGACATTCCCGGGCACACAGATCTATAGCATGAATTTCTGCTTGGAAGATGGTCGAGGTGTTACCGCGGGTTCTAGATAGGCTACATTTAGGCCCTGCTACACTCACTCCTACCCCATCCATCTGTATATCTGCTATTCCAATCGCAATGCCTTCATCTTGCTCGTCTGGCGGCTTTCGATCAGCGCGTCAAACGGACAGTCAAAATATATATATATATATATATATATATATATAGATCGGCTTTGTTTGAAAGCAAATGGCAACCTTACTTCTTTTGCAGGCGAATCATTGAAAACAGTTCTGTTTCAACGGCTGCATCATAATTTAGAGCACGAAAATATATTTTTTTAAATTACTGCTTTCCCGGGCAGATGTCATGATGAGTTTTTAATAATAAGAAATAAGAGTATACAAGTGATGTCCGATACAACTATCATAATAATGTTATTGTAATTCTATCCCGTTCATCAGAACACAAGTAAGGAATATTTCAATCCTTGTGAAGCAATACAGTATCTCACGAAGTAGATTATGGATTTTGAATTTCTCTTTACTGAAATAGAGCTCACAAAAATTCGCATAACTTCAACTAAAACTTTTTTCTTTTACAATAGATATTAGGCGAGATACTCGGCATGGCCCTTATAAAGTAGACATGTTGTATGTCGACAAAATCAGATTTTAAAAAAATGGAAAATGCCCCATTCAGTGTAATTTTTTTAAAGCAGCCAACGAAGGAAACAAATTGGATGAAACAACATTCCTAATATTCAATATGCGATTCATGATGATCTTGAGAAATTGAATTAACATTTAATGCATATTTTGTGCAGTGATCTCATAATATGATACGATTGCAATACCCATCAGATGGTATCACTCGTCATGCTGATTTTAGTGTTCACTCTATTATAAAATTATACCTCTCGACTTACAATTCATAGCCAGCGCATGTGCTACAAATGAGATTTAAGTTGAAGTAGGGACTAAAGAGGCGCCCATTGTACTCAAAGATTCACTTACGTATATTCGGGTTTCACGGTGGTCCGTTGCCCAGATAGAAGGCGGTACCGAGTTGGCCAGGGTAATCGATTGATTCGGCGAATTTTCAATTTAACATGTTGCCAAAGCGATTTTTCTTAGTCGCATGTTTGTATAGTACATATAAATTTGTATGTCCGCGAAAACATCCCGATGTCAGCGCGGAGAATTGAGTTGGTTTCCACACGGTCTTATTATCTTAACGGATGGAGTGCTGACGTGAATTCAAAGCAGCTTGCGTTCTGTTTCCACGTCGCAAACATATTATTTTCTCTATTGCACGCTTAAATTATCTGCCTGCCATCCATATATCTTTAATTTTTTTCTTGCTGATTCTGCACCCGTAATTATTCAATTATATTTTTCGTGAAGCTCTTGTGTATCTACATCTTTGTAAAGGTGTAGAATTGCGGCTTTGGGAATGGCGGATCTTATTTCAGTTGGAAATTTCTTTTGAATAAATGACGAGGTAAAGTGGTTTTTGCGTGACAAATCGAAAGCACTTTCAAAATAGAAACTGTGTCTTGCTTGATGACGCAGAAAGTTGTCGAGTATGAACACCCGTGTCCCTGTATATTATATAATAATAATGAATGCCCTTTATTTTTCCTTATTTTACAAATTTGAATACTTATTACAGTACTGTTAAATTAACAATATATATAAAAAAAAAAATTATATGTTCATAAATATACATAAGGAAAGAAACCACGGAGCGAAATTCAGATTCACGTGTAAACATTGACATCTGCTCTTCCATTTAATTCTGAACAAGTAAAAAACTACAATAGGTGTAACCACTTTCGTATATAACTAGACACCCAATACCTCAATTAATATAATACCTTAGTAATGATAAAATAATATATAAATAAAATTAAGTAATCCCTCTGCCTGATGCTGTTCTTTAAGTAACAACTCGCAAACGTTTTTCAAATGCGAATTTTTAAAGTATCATCTAAACAGTTATATATTTTATAAATTTTCAAGATGAAAAATCTTTCAAATTGTGCTGTCTTATGTAATGGAGCAGCCAAAGCGTTATGTATATTTGAGCGGTTTATAATTTTGTCATACAGTAGTAGTAGTTTTTTGTTAAAGATAATCGAATAAAATAAGGCAGAAGATTGTAATTGCCACTGTATGTCTTTAAGCTTAGATGATACATGATCATATTTTTTAATACCAAAAATAAAACGAAAACAAGAGTTTTGAATTTTTTGTATTTTATTTTTATGTATAGAATCTAAACAAAAATTGTAAACACCTGAATAGTAGGAAAATTGGGATAAAACAATTATTTCACAAAGAATTGTTTTTATTCTTGTACTAAGATACATTCTATGAGAATATATTAATCGCGTACAACTATAAACTTTCTGTACATATTTAGATACATGTAACCTATATCTAAAAGAATTATCCATCCATAAACCCAGATTTTTTGCTTCAGTGACTACTTCTAGTTCGATATTATTTAATTTTAATTCAATATTTTATTTTATAAGTTACTTGTACCAAATAGTAAAACTTTAGTTTTAGATGCATTAAGACTTAAAGCATGGTCCTTGGAAACTTGCAAGACTGACTCTAAGTCAGAAGTTAAATTAGTGCCTGCTAAGTTTAACTCATCTGGTTTAAATGACAAATATAGCTGCGTATCGTCAGCATACATATACATTTTACAGTAATTAACTTGTTCGTGCAATTTAGTCGTGTAAAGACAAAAGAGAAGTGTGCCAAGTATTGATCCCTGTGGTACACCTAATATTTATTGCGCAGGTTCGGAAGTTGTGTCATCAATTTTAATAGATTGAATTCTATTAGAAAGAAAAGAACATAGCAGTTATATAGAATCATAACTAAGGCCTAAATAGTGAAAAATGGATGTCAACAATACTGTACTGTTAATTTACCTTCATCATTTGCCCTCAGAATAATAATAATAAATTGCTTTATTTGCTGAATAACTTTACATTAGTTTTAGCATTGTCAAGAGAACAAAGTACATGAAAATATAAATACATACATATTATGTTAAGACACATAAAATAATCTGTAATACATTCACAATTAAAAAGTACAAACTACCTATATAATCACAAAATTAAAAAAAAGGACAATTATATTTTTTTTATATATATATTATATATTGATATAATGAATTACACAAAGTTAAGACACCTTAAGTCATTAATTAAAATAATATATGATTTTTTTTTAATTTCAAACTGTTATGGTTCCTCAAATATATTGTCAAAAAAATCGTTGATACTGTATGGTACTAACATGGTAAGTATTTCTTTGATCTCTATTTTGAATCTGGCAAATGATAATTCTTTTACTTTGTTAGGCAGGTGATTGTACATCTTTATAGCTAGATATATAAAACTTTTATGCGTGGTTTCTAGTCTATATTGTGGGAGAACTAATTCGTTAGATTTTCTAGTCTCATATTTATGGATAGTATTTTTAACTCGGCAAATAGGGGTTTACATGTGATGCGCGGTGTATTTTTAGTTATAACTCTAATTGCTATTTTTTGTAATATAAATACCCTACCCCATTCTGTTGAATTTCCCCATATGAGAATACCATAAGTTAATTGTGATTGAAAAAGTCCGATATATGCTACTTTACTTATTGCTAGTTGAACATATATGTCAATTTTACGAAGTAAATATATTATGCTGGACAATTTATTAGTTAACATATCGACATGGTTTTTCCAGGTTAAATTTTTATCTAGGATTATACCTAGAAATTTAGTGGATTCAACATTCAGGGAATTTTTTAATGTAAAGTTTATAGATATTGTTTTATCGTTATTACGTGATAATCTATTAGCAGTGAACCAGTTATTTTATTTTATTTATTTTATTTTTTTATTTATTTATTAATACTGCAACATCTTTTACAATTTTACATTTTCACAATTGTTTATACTCTATATACTTATTATTACATTATAATTGCATATATTATTTGTATAGGTTATGACACCTGAGGAGACCTCGTGTTGTGTCTAGCAGTATAACATTTTTGCTCACATAATTTTATATTTAACTATATCTAATTTATTGCATTTATACTTAATATTACAATACTTATAATTACGTTTACTAAAGCTAGAAAGGTAGGAAGACAGGAGACAGATAATAATAAAAAGAAACACAAATAAGATAAGATAAAACGAGTTTGACTAATACTTATTTACATATTTACAAATTTACAAAGGGCGGATAGTTAAGTTTTTGATGTAATTACTTGCTTAATTAGGCTAAAAGTTGAAGACATATGGTATAATTTTTTACTAGATATTTTTTACATTGTTTTTTGAATTTCTTTTTATTCTGGGCTTTTATATGTTCTGGTATCTGAGCGCATTTGAGCAGAGGCATTAGTTTGAATAGCTTTGTTAAATCTGTCTCGGTACTATAAAAGGTGGTGTCGTCCGCGTATTGCATGCTTTTTATCCCGTTCATGTAACTTGAAAAATCGTTTACATATAAAAGAAACAGGAGCGGGCCTAGTATAGACCCTTGAGGGACTCCTGAACTTACCAACATCGTCGATGACCTCTCCCCATTATAATCCACAACTTGTACTCGGTTTTGAAGATAATATATTATAAAATCAAGTGGTGGATCTCTAATACCATAGTATTAGAATATCATCAGTAATGTGAAGTAGAGCGGTAGTACAACTATGTTGTAGTCTGAATCCAGATTGGTGTACTGGTAATATATTGTTGTCGCCTAAATATTCCCTAAGTTGTGAGTTTAGAATTGATTCAAGTAGTTCTGAAAACGTTGGAAGTATGCTCATCGGCCGGAGATCTTTATATTCCTCTACTTAATTAATTTTAGGAATTAGTATTACTTGCGCAATTCTCCATTCATTAGGAAAATAGTTTTCTAGAATAGAGCTATTTATTATGTTTAACATGATATTGTGTAATTGGAAAGCACATTTTAATCATTTGCGAATTTATACAATCTGAGCCTGGTCTATTTGTTTTGACTTTATTTAACGCAGATAAAAGCATTTTTCTACGCCTATTATGTAATATGAGCATTATGATCGATTTTAAATAAGGAATAACCTATATTTCAGTGGCTGATATGTAATATTTATTACATGCCTCTAGAATGTAACAAGCTATCCAATAGTGGCGCAATTTGTAATACTGTTTGCGTTTCTGTTGACAGTTGACGTTTCTATTGACAGTTAACCTTTCACGTTTCACCATTGCAGTGGTAAAACAAATAGACATATAGACACAAATAAACCTAATTTATAGGCGTAGAAAAAGTATAGTCCGTAATTCGTTTGGAATGGCATATTCTGCCGCTCACGGACCGTCCCCCTCCCTTCGCTCAGGTAACAAACTTCCGCTCACGCAGAATATGCTTCATTCCAAACTTATTACAGAATATACTATTCTATGTCCACTAATTGAAAAGAAAAGAAAAACGCCATTAAACATCCATACCCTAGCCAGGATTCGAACCCGGGACTCCTTTATAAGCCTAACACGCAAGTGTTGAGCCGCAGAGCCGACTAGCCTGAACTAACCAGAGCCTTGGTAAGCATATTTTATCTATCTTTTAAGGGCTCTCCGGAGTGTATTACTCATCCATGCTTCCCATTTTTATTGTAAATGACTTGACGTCAATAAAATGACGCAGCCGAATGTGCGGCGTGCTTGGAAAGAGAGAGATAGAGATGTAATAGAATATGACATTGTACAAATTTATTATACCTAATCTTTAAATCTCTGTTTATTCCTCAGGACATTAGGGCTAATTTTATTTTAGTTCTACAAAAGGGAAAATGTTTATTTTAATAATACCTATGTGGGATGATAAAAATTATTTTTGCAAACCGAAAATAGAAAAAAATAATTATATTTTTTTATATATACTTTTATTCTCTCATTATCCCACATTGTAACATGTTTTTAATTTCTTTTAGTGAAAGCCGTTTTTTTTAAATAATGATTTGTATGAGAGTATATTCGGAGCGCTCTTAATTGTTATCCAAGAAAGAACTTGTGCATTTGGGTTAATATCAAACCGATTTGAAATTAGCAATAGATTTGTTGTGAGTATTTAACTGTTCAGTGTCTAAAAGATGTTGCCGTTTGAGAAAGTTGACTTAATTACAGGTTAGTGATTTTGGAAATTTTGGTTAGTCGCAGGTACCAAACCAATTCGAAAAATCTCTCGTTTACATTTTTCTCTTATCGTTTTGGTCCATTTGGTGAATTAGTGCATTCACAGCACTGTAAATGCAAAAATAAAAATACCCCTAAACAATGAACTAATCTCAGAAATGTTTTTAAAATTATTTAATCGCACTTAAAATCCTCTCCGGAATCCAAAAATTTAAGATATACGGGGTGTTCCATTTAAAATCTCAAAGTTGGAGTCATTTTCAGGCTAACCGGAAGTGATGAAAAGTGTCAAATAATAGAAAATTGGCCGTTTTTTGTATATATTATCCCTGCTGAGTTTAAGACATATCTTGAAACCTCTGGAAACTATGGCTTTCCTAATGATTTCGTTGATACCCGGTATAATTTAGAAATCCGATTTAATTACATTCAATTTTAAGCTACATATTATGAAATTGAAATATCTATGTAAAATACTCACATCCATAACATCTTGTAGATGTGCAATTCCATTATGAAATTCATACAGCAACTGCTCCTTAATGACATGCTTAAGTTACACAGACGGTTCTAAAATAGAGCAGGGGGTTGGAGCTGGAATAGACTAGACAGTATCCTGATAAGTCTAAGGAAATACGCAACGGTATTTCAGGCTGAAGTGATCACCATATACTGTAGCGCAAGGGAGATACAAGGATAAGGCACTGTTGACCAGTCGATTGCTATTTTCTCCAGCCAGAGCGACGTATCAGCAGCAGACGTGTCCACTCCGAGAATCGAACCCAGGTCCCGTTGGTGTCATATAATAACATCCCAACGTCCTTACTACGTCATCGACCAGCAGCGCATCCATGTGGCATGGCGTCTACTCCCCCCCCCCCCCCCCCCTATAGTAAGTTGTTTCATTTCAGTAAAAGACCTGAGAAGCCCTGCAGATTTCATTCCGTTTCACTACAGCAGATGTACCCTACCGTAACCACAGGAGTAAGTAACTGAGGTATTAGCCAAGTATTGTATTATTATTTTTGTTTATTTATTTATTTTTTTAAGAAGGTTTATAATTCAGCCTTTTATGTCGAGCAATGACAGTAATCACTTGTTAATTTAAATTTTATTAAAATAAATTTAATGTCACTCTACAACATCAACATATGTTTGTTTATATAAATTACAATTTTATCATGCATCTGCCTGCAGTAGCAATTTTGTAAAACAAGTAAAATTAATAATTGTTAGCGGCCAAGTTACTCAGGCAGCCTTCACCATAGGTATGATGTAATGAATCTGACTATTGCGAGGGCTCTGCGACGTAGTCCTTAAATGTTTAATAAACACCAGCTGATAACGATTCATATTTCTAACAGTATATAACTTCTCTATAATTTTGCCGCTTGTTATCCCTGTCACTTGAGTCATCTGGTACTAGTATTTTCATTGCACTGCTTGCCCTCATAACTACATTTAATAAACAAGTGGATTTTTAGTTGAATACACTGACATTATTTATCAAATTCTGAGTTTTACTGTTTGTGTGTGAACGTCTAATTTCCCAAAATTGACCCACTGGCGTGCCGTTTCTCCACTTGAGGTACTCAGCCTCGCGTATCTGGCTTGTGGATAGTGTGTCCTATTACTTAAACTAGAACTGAAGCCCGAGGTTAAACCGAAAAATCATTTCCGGAGCTCGAGAGTTAAAGAGTGGCCCTTTTTCTCCTCTTCATCGGCTGGAGTGGTGAAAAACGCGTCACAAAATATTTTTATTGTTACTATGGAATTTATGATTAGATAACTTGACGAAAATAAATATAAAGCTTTTATAAAACTATCTGAAGATACCAGGTTTGATTCATCTGAAACACTAATATCTGTCATACAAAAATCAAAACAAGACGCCACAAAATTTATGACAGTAAGATGTCGGGAAAATAACGATTGGATAATATATGAGTTTCTACAATTGATCAAAGAACGAGATAAGCTGTACCGCATAAAATACAGTGACCCAAACGATGAAAAAAATAAAATAAAGAATTTAAGAAAATAAAAAATTTTATAACACCAAAAAAATACAGCTAAGAACAGAATATTTCAAGAAAAAGTGGAAAACCGCAGGGAGCAACTCAAAAAAACAATGGAACTCACTGAAAAAAAATAAAGGTGGATTAAGACAAACGGTACAGTCTTTAGATATTAATGATGAATTGATTACAGAAATATAATTGAAAGCGAATTAAACAATTATTTTTCAAACATAGGTTAAGCAATTATAAATTCCTTAGAATTAGAAATGAATAGAAATCCAAATACACCAGAATACGACAATATATGTTGTGAAAATACCACTTATTGTATAGAAGAAGCCAATGAGAAAGAAGTGACAGAAGTTATGGGTAAATTAAAAATAAATGCAGCTGCTGAAAATGATCAGATAACAGTAAAAAATTTAATTTTAATCAATCTAGTCATATTTATATACCAATTATTGTGGTGAGTGTCTTTTCAAAAATGATAGAAATTGTTATAAAATCCCGAATTACAAATTTCATAGATAAATACGTGCTCCCAGATAAATATCAGTATGGTTTCCAACGTAAAAGTAACACACAGAGTGCCACTATTGGCTTCATTAATCATGTGTCCACACAATTTGACAAAAAAATATAGTTATAACAATTTTTATTGACTTACAAAAGACTTTCGACGTCGTAGATCACAAGATTATACTGGAAAAGCTTGCATTGATGGGATTAAGTGGTAGATTACTATTACTTATTGAAAGTTATTGAAGTAACCGAAACAATATATAAATATTGGAAATACAAATAGTGATGTGGTGACTGTAAATTGCGGGGTACCCCAACGATCAGTCCTGGGGCCACTATTATACTCACTATATGCTTCGAGACTGCATATTGCAAACCTAACTGGGAAATATTGTCTTTGCGGATGATACAATTCTATTCTATAGTGGTAAATATCAAACATCTCTAGAAATATCAGAACAAATTGAAAATAAATGTTCAAAAACAGTTTATATGGTGTTTAAACAAAAAGACACAGAATATAATGAAATCAATATTAATATGGGGGGAAACATGATTGATAGAGTTGAGAGCACAAGATATCTGGGATTTATGATCGATGATGAAATTAAACATATTGCACACATTATTTCTAAAATAATACCGATGATTGGAATATTTTACAAATGCAGAGAGTATCTGGTCACCAGAAAGACAGTTTCAGAAAACTACCAATTGTTCACTGTACTATCTTATTTTTAAGGCAACCAAATTCTCTTAAGATTTCAGGGTTTCTATAGGGAATAAAGAGATCCAGCCCCGAAAAAGAAAAATGTCAATGCATAAATTTTCCAGCCGCCACCTCCTAGGAAGACTGCATCGTCACAGAGAAACACTAATGACATAGCATGAAGTATTTTCTAAAATAAGTCCATTAAAGTCTTCACCTGTTCGGAATGCACGTTTCTTGACGCCGATAATTGGCCTTTGTCACGGAAATAGATCCACTTTAAATAAATTATTTTTAAAAAATGTTTCAATTTGTTGAGCCACTTAATACGCAAACAGCAATTAATCATCTTTCACCATCGGTGGCCATCGAATCTAGGACACACTGTATACATATATTAAATTCCTACGAATGCTTTATACGCTTATAACTTGCTTTTCTGAATGCAACTCAATTATCTAAAATTATACTCTAACCCAAACAGTAATAAATCATCAAGGCATATTTTTCATCAAGAACCTATTTTTCCCCTCCTCCATGTTTATTTAATCTATTAACCATAAAACCAATAAATATGTGGTGACGTCGTTTCAACGATGCTTATAATTTGTTGAACGGTTGACGGTGCAAAAAAGAGAAATCCGCTAGCGCCAAATTATAGGCTGTCAGGCATCCGTTCGGGTTTTCTATCTGCCGTATCAACTTAGACGCTGAAATAGGGGAGATAGGAGCTCGTCAAAAATTGAAACGTGATAACTTTGAAGGCCCGGATTTTCTTTATTTCCCGGTGTTCCTCGACCATTAACAGGCAAACTTAAATTTTGCTTATACCTTAATTGGAATTCGAAGATAGGAAGATTTTTTCTTGCCGAAACTAGGGCGTAACCAGGGGAGTACGGGGCCATTGACCCTCCAGAGCTACTTCTGATTATTAACTTTTTTCTATTTTTTAAATAGGGCGTACGATCGTTCTTTTATAATCTAAAAATTAAATGCCCTGTGTTGAAGGCATCCAGCAACTCTTGCAAAAAGTCACTTTAGAAATTTATTATTATATTCTGCAAAATAAGATATTAAAACATAATATTTTTAGTCGCAAACTCCTCTATAAAATCCTTATTTTACTATAAGGAACGTAACCAGACTGCAACCAACAGCTGCTCTCCGGGCTATGTGCCCCGCCGAGCGCTGAATTACAAGTTACAAGTCTGGCGCATTAAGTGTAATAATTGCATATTACCATCAAAACGCTAATGTTTCGATTGCAAAATATTATGTTTTAATATTCCGTCCTCTAAAAGCACATTTGAACTATGCTAAGCCCAGTCAGGCTATTTATTTTTCGATTGCAACAGACACTGGACCGCTAGATGGCGCCTGCCGACTGTTTTACATGTCGCTATTGTAAAAATACCGGGATGTACCAAATAGTCAAAGGATCCTCGTGCCAGTCGTCACATGCCTACCTTGCACTGACGAGAGCCAACAGCTCGAAACTGCAGTCTGCAAGTGGTGTGTGACGGCTGGCAAGAGAGCTCCTTTAAGTAGGATCAGTCTTTCGTCTGGTGTTTGTTGCAATCGAAGCATTAGCGTTTTGATGGTAATATGCAATTATTACACTTAACGCGCCAGATTTGTAACTTGTAATTCAGCGCTCGGCGGGACACATATGTTTTAATATAATTAACATATTATTAACAATATTATGTTTTAATATTCTTCCCTCTAGCACGTTTGAACTAAATCATCTTCTAATTTATTTTTTAGTCGATATCCAATGGATGTAATATATCTATATGTACACATCTCAGCATGCATGATTGTGTTAAGTGGTATATATTTATTATTAAGTCTGCAACAAATATTTTGAAGAAAATGGGGCTCAGAGTAGATCCTTGAGGTACCCTTGCCTATATTAACGATTTTAATGGGAAATTGTAGCCATGTAGTTCCGCTTTCTGATATTTTTGAAATAAATGGCTCTTAAACATTGGCGACTAAGTTATAGTTATAGGTATGTCTTTCTAAATTATCTACTGAGATATCGAAGTTAGCATTATCGATAGCTTTTGACATATCTATTAATATTAGAATCAGGCAACCTTGATCGTAATTTTTTAATATATCTTTAATAGCATAGAGGAGAGTAGCTGTAAAGCTAAAGTTCTTATGGAAATGCCATTGAAATTAAGATATTTATTAAGTTGAAAAGGTTGAAAAGGATATTAGCATAGACAACCCCTAAGCCCGCAGCCTAAGCTATCCAGAGGGGGTTATCTTTTGAAGAAACCCAAACACACATCGACATTGCACGTGTCGGTGTTGAGATTCGAATCCATAACAGCCTTAATTATGTTGAACTATATTGTTGTGAGGGTATGATCGAATGATCGAAATAATAATTATACAGTTTTCACGCTTCTAAAGCCCAAGAGGATCCTAAGAAGGATATAAAAAAATTATTGTCAACATTTTTTGTAATCCAATATGTTGCTTTAAAGTAAGCGAAATTTATAAGAAGCTAATTTAAACTTCCATTCTTCCCAAGATGACGCTCAAATTCGAGATGATAGGTTGGTGAAAAATTAATATGTTATTCAGTACCCTACCAATGATACATCGAAACAGATTTCTGGTTTTTGATTACCTATAAGCGCCCTTTATTGACTGACCAATAATTTCTGCAACTTTTATATATAATCAGTCTTTTTTATGTTCTTTATAAATAAAATAAGCAAAATTGAAGCGGAGTGGCTGCCAAACCACAAGTGGAGTGTTCCCACTCAGATGTTTACATGAATTATCATGGTTTATTATTGCTAATAACGGGATAACGATGTAAGCCGTAACGCAGTAAATATTTAGTGAACCAATTTCTTTGATTTAAGTTCGAATAAGTAGTTGCAAAATATGAAGCTAATTTTTGTGTTCGTCAACCATTCAACACATATGTATAAAGGCTTTTCTTTATTAATAACCACTTCCCCCCAGGCATCAAATTGATATTCTTAGAAGAACTAACAAGCACGAAGGTAGTTTTTATAGAAAATCACAAAATGATTTTAATTCTCTCCCTAATTATCGTTCACGATAATGATGAAGTTATAATAATAATTAATGTTATCAGTATATAATTATTTATGTTAGTGATGACAAGTTCATTATATTTTTTTGTAATCATCTAAGATCATCGCACAGTTCTTTTCCAACTAAATGAAAGAAAATCTAATTGCATTGTTCGTTTGGTGTACAATTAAATGTTTTGTGAAATTTGGGGCTTCAGTTTTGGTCTGAATTGCTCCAAAGATCAGTTGAAAGAATAAATTCATGAAATTGATGATTACAAGGTGTTTTTAAATACAGGCATATGTTTTTGAAATCCTAGAACAATATTTATTTATTCAAAACGCAGAAAATCAACATGAAAATAATTTTTGATTAATGCAAATAGTTATCGATTATTATCGATCACCACCGATCCATATTAGTATCCATTTTTTCTATCCTAACGAGACCATGTCCCCCCTTCCATTTTCGAGGATACTGAACACGATGGCGGTGGAAAAATTTCTCTCCGAGGTCACCCCACCCCCAAACGGCCAAACCACCACCCCCGAAAGTGGTAAACCGCGTATCCACCGTCTCCTACCAGCCAAACCTGTGTTACCTTCGTTTTTGAGGACGCTGAGCACGATGGTGATGTCGTGATCCCTCCTCCATTTCCACCAACCCTCCAAACGGTCAAAAACCACCCCCGAAAGGGGTAAACCGCAGATAGGCCGTCTTCTCTCGGCTAAACTTGTGTTACCCTCCCGTTTTCGAGGATACTGAGCACGATGGTGATGTCGAGACCCCTCCTAGACCTTCGCCAACCCCCCAGACGACCAAAAACCACCCCCAAAAGGAACAAACCGCGTATCCGCCGTCTCTTACCAGCCAAACCTGTGTTATCCCCGTTTTCGAGGATGCTGAGCACGACAGTGATGTCGAGCCCCTCCTAGACCCCCGCCAACCTCCCAGACGACCAAAAACCACCCCCAAAAAGAGCAAACCGCGTATCCGCCGTCTCCTACCAGCCAAACCTGTATTACCCCCCGTTTTCGAGGATGCTGAGCACGATGATGTTGTCGAGACCCCTCCTCGACCCCCGCCATTTTTGGCCGTTTGGGGGTGAGGTGACCTCGGAGGGAAATTTTACCACCGCCACCGTGTTCACAATCCTCAAAAACGGGGGAGTGAGATAGTCTCGTTAGGCTAGAAAATATTCATATTCCTGTCCGACTTGCAGAATGCACTATGTGGTACTTGACCGTGAGCTTGGTGCTTAATTTTAGTGCGCCGTCGCCAAGTAGCAAGAATCTAGCAGCGATAGTTTTCATACAGATCTTTACATGTTAATAGCGAATTACTGTTTTTAAAAGCTTTTAATGATTGAGAATTTTACAAACATTGTGTGGACAAACATTGTACTTTGTTATGGTGCGGAAGGCGAAAATGTCGTTCAGCTCGCATGTTTCCCCGGAACGGTATACCGGTATCCACGTTTGATCAAAACCGCATTATTTATGTAGCAGCAACGTTGTCTTAATAAATTACTAGCTGCGGCAAAGAATAACTCATTTAACAAATTTAATCGAGTATTCAAATCATACGTAAGGCCTACTATTCAGTTGCAGAGTTCTTAAATGATGATATTACATCATTGCAAAAATATTGCATTGTAAAATATTGCAAATATGGTAATTTAAATATACTAGCTACCTAGGTACTTGATGTATATCTAGAAGAATTGGCTCTCGCAATAATAGTACGCCTCAAAATCCGTTGGCATACAAATAAATATAGGCTGTGGAGAGGCAAAAAGTCGCCTGTGGAATGAGGCTGTCTGGAAGACGTTGGCATTCTCTCCAGTTTGTCTTTGACACACCCTACATAATACAGACGAATAGTGAGAACGTGGTTGCTGGCGAAGGTGTGATCAACATCTTCACAGACGGATCAAAAAAGAAGTATGGGGCAGCATGTGGAATATACTCCAGAAGTCTGCAAATCCAATATATATGGGCTATGGACGGACGAGTCAGCGTAGTAGACGGAACTGACGGGTATAACCATAGCTGTAAAAGAGATTGTCCGTAGACAAACTACGGTCAAAACAATCAGGATCTACACAGATTGTAGACAATAATTACTAGCCCTGAAAAGTTACAAAATTATCACAGGAGCCGTATGGGAATGTCACCAAGCACTTGTAGGTGCCTCCAGCATGAATAACATACTGCTATGCTGGGTGAAAGAACATGCACAGTGTAATGGCGACAAAGTAGCCGACAGACCAGGCACGACCTGTCTGTTACCGATCACGGCGATAACACAAATAATTACATAGAACACCCACAATTAATTCAAGAAGCTGTGCGATGAAGGAAATACCTGCCGGCTTGCCAGGGAACTACTAAAATATTCCAACAAGAGTACATCAATGAACTACCTGGCAATGTCCAGAAGGAACCTACGTTTTAAAACGGGAACCCAGACTGGACATTGTCCGTTACGGAAACATCTACACAATATGAGTTGAAGTTGTGAACAAGAAGATGAGACGGTCCAATACGTACTCTGTGGCTGTTCTGCCGTCTCATCAATCAGAGAATCCATTTTGGGAGAACGTTGGCCTACTTTGGCTGATGTAAGGGAGATGCCCCTAGGCAGCATCACCACCAACTTCGCAAGTTTAGGTTGGATGGAGGCTTAGGCGAGTGTCTACCTACAGGGAGGAAGTAAGCTCGATGGGGCTTAAGTGCTGATTCAATATTTTTCTTTGATCACCCTCCCAACCAATTCCAAATCCAGGTACATAGCTCTTTACTTTTTGTTTGTATAAATATAACAACTTATAACTTACTGTCCTAATAGTACAGACATGTAAAGTATCCGTTTACATTCTTATCTACACATGTAAATATTCAGAAATAAACTATCCTATCCTACCGTACACTATCCTACCCTATCCTATCCTATCTCAACCTATCCTATTCTATCTCATCCTATTCTACCCTACCCTATCCTGTTCTATTCTAATGTATTGTATTTGAACACAAGTCAATGTATTAAATCTTGTTTACACTTGTCTAGGTATATAACTTTTACTCTACGTAGGCAATTAAAGGGGACTGTAGGAGCTTGCATAATACGTGATACTCTTCGCTAAATGTTGACACACGTCTCAAACAGATTCAAATTTATTTTATACTTAAATTTGACATTCTCATGCAGCCCTGTGTACATTTGTGACGTAATGTAGCGATGCAGTGTTCTCTTTCTTAATTAATGATGCCAGAAAATATCGAAAACCTTTGCGATATGTAACTGTGACAGAATATTGGATATCAAGTAATTAAGTAATTACTACCACGCCACACACACGCCATCAAGATAATGTAATGATAAGTTTTAATTACACACATACATAAGACACTACTCTATATAATTATTAGCCAGAAAATTACAGTTCAGCTCGTAAACACATATTTTAAAGTTGGTTATCTGCAAGGAAGTCCCGCATTCCTGTATACAAGGGATGATTTATTGCCTGCTCAATGCCCTAGTATTAATTTCCTCCCCTACCCCACCGAAGAGTCAGTCTATTTCAATATGGTAGATACGATATTCACGTAATTACAGACCGCTCGAAATGTATTTTTGTGGACGGGCAGTCATTATTTTGTTTGGGCAATTTTGTGAGTCATCACGATTTAAGAATAATTTAAGGCCCTAATTGCCATTTCACTCACTTTATTTGAATAGCTAAGTAAATAAAAACTTTTTTGATAGTACTTATGCATTTATTGTATTTATATACAAAGTGGACCAAAATTCTGCCTATATCTCTGCGGCTGATAGTACGTCCAAAAATAGTGGTATGTTTTCATATAAACTTATTTCCGAAAATTAATAATAAGGGAGATACACTCCTTAAAGGGGGATATACCCCTTAAAAGTAGGTATTATTGATTCAGGACATTATAAGAAATATAAAATCATTTATCGACGTGTTATTAGACTAGCAAAACGTTTATATTTTGATGGAATCATCAGTAACTCTGTTTGGAAAATATTAAATAATAGCATAAAAAAATTATATAAAAAAATATTTTTAGAAAAAGTTTTTATTTAAAAATGCTCTAAAAATTAGAAAATAAACTTTGAAGTAAAGCAAACCCATCATTTTGTTACATTATATAATTTTTTTATGACATAAAAGCTTGTCGCGAGATTTTCTTTTGTAAAGGAGATTGCTAGCGACAAGCTTTTATACTATAAAAACATTATATAATGTAACCAAATGATGGGTTTGATTTACTTCAAAGTTTATTCTCTACTTTTTAGACCATTTTTAAATACAAGCTTTTTTTAATATTTTTTATATCATTTTATTTTTTCCCTTTTAGTCTTTTGATATGCTGTAATCCCCAGATATCGATTTTGAGACGAATCGGATCTAAACGGTAAAGTCGTCCGCCATCTTGAACTAAATTTTTACTAGAAATTTGTAATCTGTGACCCCGAAAACCCCCAGATATCGATTTTGAGTTGAATCGGATCTTAAACGGTAAAGTCGTCCGCCATCTTGAAGTCGCCATCCTGAACTAAATTTTTGACTAGAAATTCGTAATCGGCGAACCCGAAAACCCCCATATATCGATTTTCATCGACTTTGACCATAAATGGCAAAAGTCGTCCGCCATATTGGCGCCGCCATTTTGAATTTCTGAATTTTGACCAAGAATTCATAATTGGCGATCTCAAAAACTCCTAAATATGGATTTTGAGTCGAATCGGATCATAAACGGTAAAGTCGTCCGCCATCTTGAAGCCGCCATTTTGTTTTTTCTTATATGAAAATGTTAAAATGTATTGTCACCGGACTTATACACGTGCAAAATTTCAAAGCTCTAGCTTATTTAGAACTAATCGAAATTTTGATTGCAGGATTTGACCTAAACAAACTAATTAACAAACATTGCAAGGTTAATAAAAGATTTTAATTATAATGGTTAAAATGAAACACCTACTATAATGTTAGAAAATGGGACCTGTTACTGAATCTGAAATGCTGAAGACTATTAATAAATTTAAAAATTTCAATTTCAGTGGGTATGATAACTTTCCAATCAAAAATAATTAAACAATGTCCTCACAAAATAGCTAAACCACTTTGTCACATATACATCAATGCTTTGTTGAAGGCAGCTTTCCAAGCTTGTTGAAAATCTCGAAAGTAATATGTGTACATAAAAAGTGAATATAAAAAGGTTTGAGTAATTATGTCGGTTTTTTCAAAAGTTTTCGAAAAATTATTAACAAGTATGTAGATATGGGCAATAAGGTTATGGCAATGTTTATTGATCTACCTAAGGCATTTGACTGCGTAAATCATGACATTCTATTAAAAAAGATTGAATACTATGGTTTGCGTGGTCAGTGTAACTTGCTGCTAAGGTCCTACTTATCGAACAGATCCCAATTTTTCGGCAAGTTAGATACTGATATTGGTGCTCTATAAGGCACTGTCTTGGGGCCGCTACATTTTCTCTAGGACATTAATGATATAGAAGAATCTATACCAATTTTACTTCCACGTCCAGTGGAAGTGTAGTAACGCAGAATTTTTTGTTGTTGTTGAAATAGGCTTAAAATGTCATGAAACGTCGAGATTTTAAATTTGAGCGAAAAAAAATTTCCTGTCTGTGGGTCTGTATGTAACTTTTTTGTGCGCACGTTTACTCTGGAACCGTTTATGATATTAACTTGAAAACACTTATGTATCATAACGAGATCTGGAGTTAGATTATATTTTGATCTATTTCCGTTGAAGGCTTCGGGGGTAAATGGGGTAAATAAAGGTAAACAGGCAAAACAAACAGGCAAGAGTCCATAAAATTGCAATTTAGGGCATGCACGAAAAGTCAAGGTCTTAAAATTTTTCTTGGCATCGGCCACTCCCACCCCCCCACTATCACCTCCAATACCACCCCCATACTATTATGAAAGGGAGTAAAAAAAATAAAATGTGATTTAGTGTGTATACAAGAAGGAAACGTCTCAAACAAATTTTCTGGCGTTAGCTACCCCCTCTAGCGCCCCCATTGCCACCCCCACCCTATTATTAAAGAGAGTACAAAATTAAATTGGGATTTAGTGTGTATACGAGAACCAAGGGATCCTAAATTTTTTTTAGCATTAGCCACCCCTCTACCACCCCCATTGCCACCCTCACTGTATTATTAAACTGAGTAAAAAATTAAATTGGGATTTAGTGTATGTAAGAGAATCAAGGGCCTCGAAAATTTATTTTGGCATTAGTTACCCCCCTCTACCATTGCCACCCCCCTCTACCATTGCTACCCCCACCCTATTGTTTAAGGGAATAAAAAATTAAATTGGGATTTACATTAGCCACCCCCTCTACCACCCCCACTTTTGGCCCTAAATACAGAGAACCCTCTAAAAGTACGTATATCAGGAAAAAAATTTAACATTTCCATTCTTCCATTCTTATACTCCTTTTATGTCTTCTTTATATATGTACCCTATTTTATTATTGTTATTCTTTTTTTAAATTTATCCTACATCAAACATGTTGATCTCTTGGATTAATAAAGTTATTATTATTATTATGATTTGTCATGCAGTATGTGCATTATCGGGTAAAGTCATACCTGTTAAAATAATCGCATAGGGTGCTATTTGAAGTCAACATATTCCCACATCAGTGTCATCTTCCTGCATCAAGGCAGAGCCGAAAGGAAACAAAAAAGTCTATATTATTTCACGACATTCAAAATCAAAACCATAATTTATCATACCATTATTACAATAATAAATGTTATAGGCTAATGCATTATAAATTATAACCTATAACATTGTGTTAAGCGTTCGTATCTAATTCGTAGTAAAAGTACATAAATTTCGGGTCTTATTAATATTCTGGTGCTATAAAACAAACGAATTCATTCATCACGACCATCTAAGATCTTGTTAGACGGTGTTCGCCTGTTCCTGTTGCAGCTGACAATGGCAGGCGCGGCCCAACACCGACCCGTCGACCCCCTAAGACAATAGCTTCGTAACTCATCGCTTTATTGGCATACTTATATGAAGTCATATAGAATTTTTTTGCTGTTTCGCTTTGATGAGCCGTTTCGGCCTGTTGTTTTATCATATTAATACGCTGTAAGCCAATTAAAAGATCATTTATATTAATAAATTGTTTAGTATACCAAGGGATTAATTTATAGACTCGTTATTGCATATTCAGGGGGTTGATAACCGTGTGACTACAATGTTTAGCTAGCAAATTACGCATATCATTTTCTGGCGAAGCCGGTTGGAGAGCCTGCTGGATACTGTGAGATTGTCAAAGAACGCACCAAAACATATCTAAACTCATCACACTTGAAAATAGTAAAAACTCTCTTCGAAGAAATTTTGCGTAACTATAACGAAATCCGGGGAAATATGTTCTTCGAATTTATAACAAAATTTCAATTTTTTTGCAACTGCAACAAAAAATTTACTTTTAGGAACTGTCATAAAAATCGCTCATGGAGCATTATTTACGTATCTGCAATGAATGTCGCTGCACTGGGCGCAATTTACGTAAGTATAATGAATGTCATTCCGACCACCAAAATTTAGCAACTACCTTAAAACCGACTTTTACTTCGAAATAAAGATCTTTATTATGAACCTGCGCGTGTAGCACTACATCTTAGTTATAATATTGAATATGAGGACGAGTAAATGATTACGTATTAAAGTTTCTGAATGGAGAGTTGGTATGAGCGACAAAATTTTGATAAAGAAAAATAGTGACAATTACTTCCACATCCAGTGGAAGTATAGTAACGCAAAACAAAAATATTTTTTTTGCGCCACCCCCACCCTATTGTTTAAGCGAATAAAAAATTAAATTGGGATTTAGTGTGTATACGAGGACCAAAGGCTTTTTTTACATTAGCCATCCCCTCTACCACCCCTACTCTATTATTAAAGGGAATAAAATATTAACATTGGAATTTAGTACGTATAATACTTGAATACAAAATCTGGATGTGGAAATAGTGATTTCTTGGGCAGCGGTTTTTTTCCTTTTTAATCAACAGATATGATTCAAATTTCTATTAAGTTTTGCAGAGAAACATGCCTTTAATAAAAAGTTTCAAATATAGTTGCAGATTTTTCTTTTAATACAAGGAAAAAAATAGATTTTTTTAATATGAATATAATGTATGAAGCCAATAATATTTTAGTACTTCACAGGGTAAAAAGTTTAAAAAATGGTAATAAAAATTTGTTAGATAACTATAGGCCTATTTCTATAATTTATAATTTTGCGAAAGTTTTCGAGATGTCCATATACAGTCACATATATCCTTCAATAAGAAACTG
The DNA here is from genome assembly GCA_963675555.1 of Leptura quadrifasciata. Classification (NCBI taxonomy): domain Eukaryota; kingdom Metazoa; phylum Arthropoda; class Insecta; order Coleoptera; family Cerambycidae; genus Leptura; species Leptura quadrifasciata. The sequence goes on along the minus strand of OY776675.1, from coordinate 141,840,387 downwards.
CATATCTGTGTCGCAACATGGATTTATGAGCAAAAAATCTACTATGACTAATTTACTCGTTGTAACTCAATACATATCTAGTAAATTTGATTGCCAGGGGCAAGTTGATATAATATAGATTTCCCGAAGGCTTTTGACCGTTTAGACCACTCCCTTCTCATTGCTTAACTTAAGATGTTTGGTGTCAGTACATCACTGCTGGGTTATTTAGCTCATATCTGACAAATCGACTGCAATTTGTAACTTATAATGGTCACAAGTCTGATTTGTATGTTGCATCATCTGGAGTACCACAAGGGTCAAATCTCGGACCACGGATTTTTTAAATATTTATCGATAGTCTAATCCAATCAATCGAATGTGAACAATTGCTGTATGCTGATGACCTAAAAATCTTTAGCGTTATTTCAGAGACAAATGACTGCCAGGCACTCCAGCTTTAGCTCAATGAAGTAGTAGAATGATGTAGTGTTAATAAATTGTCATTAAATATAAGTGCAAGTACATCACACGAGGAACCAATTTTTACTGGATCTAAGAGGTAACAACTGGCCACTCATTTCGTCCTATACTTGTAATGTAAAATATTATTATTGCCGCTCAGAATGATGAGAGCGGAAGTAAAAACCCATATGGCAGAAGCCAGTCGGAGAGGTAGATTTCATCCTATATTGTTTTGCACTGCTTTAGGTTAGGTTTTTAGTAAATAAGTGATTAAGTAAGTAATTAAGTATATCTTTATTAGAACTGCCCAACTTCAATTTGTTGTTATCGATTTATGAACTTTCTTCAAAATATAAATAAATCACGCTTTGTTTTAATTTTTTTCTATGTGTTTTAGACAAAAGATGTAGGTTTAGATGAGTACTATCCAACGATGTATCGGACGTACATATTTGATTCGTAATAGAAAGTAAAAAATGTTAGGTTGGTTCTGATTTAGTTTGCTTAACTTCTGTGGTGTCACAGGGCTCTGTATTAGGGTGTTACGTATTCATTTGTAGGCTGCTTGTGTTTTTCATAAAATAAGCTCACAAGAATCTAACTGTACACGGGACAATAAACCACAGTGTTAGAATCAAATATGAGTATCTTAAATTATAAACTTAAGAAAAACTATGTGGCTCCTTACTTATGTGTTACCAATTTTAAATAATAAAATAATAATAATTGTAACATATTTTCCTCTCCATGCCTTGGAAATATGACGCAGCATCGTTTATAGAATATGTAAAACACCTAAAACAAATGATCGAATTTGACTTATACTGAACAACAATATGATTAAATATCAAATATCGATGAATACATCGCCTTCTCTCTACGTCCTCTTCTTCCTGTCTGCCAGAAAAAAACCTTATCTTGCCATAATATACACAATATAAGCAATAGCTTTACTAATACGTTAATTATCTTCATCTTAGGTTAATTCGGTAATCTTCAAGAGGTCATTCGCTTATGATGCTACTGTCCACATGTATTTATTGTTCATAAAATTTAACCTAAAACTGACATGAAAGTTATCAATTCTTAATGCTGGTGAGAAAAAAATTCTGACATTTTAATTATTCAGTTTTATGGCTTAGGCCGACAATCTTAAGTACCAGAATATCAATAATACATACAAATAACTGGGAGATTTCAATGCAACATGAGACGACGAACATCTTTAAATAGAGGATTGTTTCTATAATAAAGTTAGGTGATTTTTCTATAACAAATTAGAATAATTATAGTAACTTCTGTAAAAAATCAGTAGGGTCCGCTGTGAAGTTTTAAATATTTATCCATATCTTCCACGTTTTCACTGCTTTATTTTAATAATGTGAAATAATTATTGGGTGTAAGTTTGTCTCTGTCTATGCGCAGTGGTATTGGTCGCAAGTTTTATAAAATAATTAGACGGAAGATCAGTGGTTAGCGCGTCTATCTTGCCTCTGGATTCGATTTCCACCTATCGGGAAATAATTCTCAGTTATAAATTATCCTCAGGAAGTGATTCGGATCCCGTTATAAACTGTAGCGCCTCATCTCCCTTATTCAGACAAATCTAGATCTCCTAGGCTTATGAGGGTCATTCAGGTGATCTGGAAGACATTTTGAACGTAAAATATGTCAGACAATGTATATACATAACAAAACGCGTATCTGGATATTGCGCATGTTCATTCCGAATTCAGTTATTGACTTTTTCGATATATTGAACGGGTTCTTAAAGAACCGGAAAGTTTCAAATTAGGGGTTACACGTTGGAAATATTTTTTTCTTAATTCAAATTTGTGCTATATAAATAAACACCACAGAAATTAAGCAACCCCCAAATCCAGAAGCCAGAAGCTTGTGCGGAAGAGGGTTACATTGAAAAAACGCGGACATACAACTATTTCCCCCGACAATACCAGTGCCGGAGCCGGGATTCGAACCCGGGGGCGCGATACCCGTGTGATTCATCGCGATTGCCACCTCGCGCCTTAACCGGCTCTCTCGATTGAGTTGTGGTCTACTTGAAGTCGTTTCTGATGGGGTGTCTGCTAACTATCATCAATTTGGTTTCGGTGGTGTTAATATTAAGGCCACAATGTTTTACGACGTTGTTAATTTTATTGATAAGTATTTAGAGATCTTCAAGATTATCTGCGAGTATTGCTGTATCATCGGCATACTTAAAGTTATTAATTAGTATTCCATTTACTGTAATGCCTCTATGTTCACTTTCTAACGCTATTTGAAAGATTTTTTCAACGTATATGTTGAATAGCAGAGGTGATAAGATACAGCCTTGTGTGACTTCCTTCATTATTGATGTTTCATTTGTATATAGTGAGTTATTTATTCTGAGATCTGCCATTTGGTTACAATATAGATTGTATATTAGTCTTAGGTCTTTGTCATCTAGACCTATATCTTTTAATATTGGTAACAGCAGATCATGGCATACGTTATCGAAGGCCTTCTGGTAATCAATAAAGCAAATGAATACAACTTTTCTCTGGTCATAACATTTCTGGATTAGGGAGCACATGCATGCGCATGCACATGCACAGAAGTGCTTCTCCTCTCCCTAGTCCGTCCTTGAAACCAAATTGTTTGTCACCAGTTACTGCTTCGAATTTCGCGTAGATTCTATAGTGGATAATTCGTAGAAAAGTTTTGAGGGTATGGCACATAAGGCTAAAATGAGCCTGTGTTCTTCTAATGTTTTAGAGCTATTTCGGTATTAGTAAGAAAATCCTTTGGAAAACCTTCCAACAGGTAACAACCTGTATTGTATACCGTATTAAATAGTTTGTCCAGTTGTTCGAGATTTATTGGCTTCAAGAGTTCAGCCGGGATGTTGTCTTGTCCGGGCGCTTTCCTATTTTTTAGTTGGGACAGTGCATAGGATATTTCGTATTCAAGTTTAGGTGGACCCGCTGGGAGCTTCTGCTTTTCCCATCTGTAGAGTGCGGTTGTCTTCAAATGTGTTTTGTATATGTTCCTCCCAAATTTTGCCTAGTTATTTTGTGTCGGTTACGATTTTGTTGTTGTTTGTTATATTTTATATGTTTCCTCGTCTAAATGTATATGTTATTTCTCCGAGTTTCTTATGGAAATAGAAAGAGTCGTGTTTTGCATATAGTTCCTCTGCCTCCTTGCATTGTTCGTTTAACCATTTGTTTTTTGGTTCTCTTATCTTTGAAAGCGGGAGCAGTTTTCATTTCTACATGTTTATTGAGAGATAATTTTGGATCGAAATAAACTCCAAGGTCTTTGATGAAATTAGGCCTCTTGAAACTTTCCTTGTCAATGTACATGTTGGTTTTTCTGCCAAATGATATTACGTTACATTTGCTGACATTAAGAGGTACATAGTTGTAATTGCACCAAGTATTAATGGTATTTAAGCAGTCTTGAAGATTAACACAGGCATCAACTGAGTCAATCAATCGGTATATTTTTAGATCATCTGCTCCAAAATATCGTTAATAAACTTAACAAAGAAGAGTGAACCCATTATCGACCCCTGTGGCACACCGGATTTTTGTAAGAAACTGCCAGATTTATAACCTCGTACTGAACAAATGGATATCGATCCTGCAGATATGATTAAATTAATTGTAATAGCGAATAAGAAAGACCGAAGGTGTCTAGTTTACTAGTCAAAGTACTATGATCTAGCTTGTCAAATGCCTTGGAGAAATCCGTGTAAATAGCATCAACTTGACTACCTATATCCAGACTTTCAGAGAGAAATTGTGATTTGTACACAAGGTTTGTGACAGTTGGACTTTTTTACGACATGAAATTAATTACATTTTGTATATCGAAGGTGATATCCGCTGCTTCTAAATTATGAGAGATGCACTTGATTCGAATCTAAATTACTTTGTGCACTTGCGTCTTTAGTTAAGTTTCTTGCAAATTATTGGCCTTTCAAACAGAAGGTCGAAACGTCATAGTCTGATTACAAAATGTTATTTATGCATCTCGGAGTCTGCATTTAAATGCTTGTTACTGCATCAAATTTTAATTATTATTCAATTATCAGATGAAAATAAAACATATCAGATATATTTCGTATGGACAATTATTATATTTTACTTGTTGGTGTAGGCGTTTTGTGTTCCTAAATGGGTCGCGAGTTGTGATATAGGACTCTGCTTGTGTAATTGTGCTGTCATCATTCCCTGAATTTATAGTGATATAAAATTGCACGAGAGGATTATGTTCTTTCACAGTATATTACTATATTATTTATTACCGAGGCCCATTAATCGGGGTTTAATTCACAGTGTCTTAATTTACCTCTAAATGAAGAAGATTAAAACATTAAATGACTTTACAAGGATAATAGATTTTTAATCTTTATATATTGATTCGGCATTGATACTGAAAACAAGATTTACTTCTTGAACAGTACGCTGATGAGAGATATATAATGGCATTATGTTATTACATTGTTACAATGACAAGAAATACCGTCAGATAATTGTGTCTCTCATTAATTATTACCTACTTAGGTAGTTATTATGTATTAATAAGTATAGAAGAATGTACAAGCTGTTCAGTATACCTTCAGGACATGATAATCTTAAGAAAAACGTAGATATGTGTTTATTTTAAGACTGCCTCACTCCCTCTTTTCTTCGATCTGCAAAAGAGGCTTTAAATAAATATCTATTTATTTGAATATTTATATGCCCGTTAGTCATTTCATGTACAAGAATAGTGCCATGCTTCTAATGTATTATACAGGACGGAGTAAAATGAACTAGAGTAGAATGGAATGGAATTATATTGATGTAGTATATATGGGTACAAAATTATATTGCCCCACCTTCAAGAACTAAAATAAATGATAAGTAATTATTAAATTTTTAAAATATACTGTACTCATTCTAGGAGCCAATAGTCTAGACGTCAGAGGTTGAATATCACCGAATTGATGGAATAATTCCTAAGGAAGCTTTTTTTCTATCGCTTCTATTTATGTTTATAAAGAGATTTTTTGAAAATGCCCCCTCCAATTCGGTCCAAAACATATTGTTTAAATATCTCCGAAATTATCAATAAATAAGACAATAAATCAAGAATAGAAATTTATTCTCCACTAATTTACATAAAAAAGGCTGTACATTTTTTTCGATTGGTGTAATAGTTTTGAACATAGAACCGTGCGAAGAAGCGCGCCCGACTCTCCTCGCGTGCCACGCTGTTATAGACACTTCTTGTTTACACATTATGCAATTTTATAATTATATTTAGCCCTGCGCCGCGCCGGCGAGGCTAAGCGATTTGCACAAAGCGTTGACTTCCGTTCCAGTTCCTTATAAAGTTCAGTGGCTGTACGCTTGCGCGGGAAGTTTCCAGTATCTATCAATCAGAAAATTTATCCTAGTTATTTATGCCTTCAGTGGTTGTGATACCAATTCTGCATTCTTCGGAATGAGGAAAATGAAACTTATCAATTCACTGGAGAAGAATTCCGATCTACAGACAATAGTTGGACAATTTCTCTCCAAAGATTCTCATCCCGACTTCGTGGAAACCGCTGCAGAAAATTTTTTATTGCTCTGTATGAACCGCAAAAAAAAATGAGTATTCCTTGGGTGAATGGAGATTTCTGTGCTTCAAAAAAGCAGTGGCTAAAAATTCATTCCTTCATTCGTTCTTTACCACCTACTCGAGCAGCAGCACGATAGCACGCATACAGAGTGTACCATCGAATACAAAGAAGGGGAGGCATTGATTTGGAACCAACCGAATGGGGGTGGGAGCGGACTCTGAACTGTTTATTCCTAGTAACCACTGAAAAAGAAGCTGCACCACCAGCATTGCTGAAAATAATATCTTGTAGTTGTTGAGGTGGATGCAAGGGAAACTGCGGGTGCCGTAAACATGGACTGAAATGTTCCATCATCTGTTCCCATTGCGAAGGTCAAACTTGCTCCATTGTCGAAGCATTGACATTTAAGAAGACATTGATCAAAATATTGACATCTCGAGAAGTTCCTTAACGTTGAGATGTCAAATGAAAATGATGAAGGGACGGAAGAAGCTGAAGAGACTGCAGAACCTGAACAGATTGGAGATATTGAAGGAACCAAGGAACATATCAGAGAACCAGAAATAGCAAAGCAACTCGATCTTGGGCACCAACCTAAACACAAAAGGAGGAAAATGTTGTATGAAGAACAATAAATATAATATGTAGGCATAATCCTGAATAAAGAATCATTTCAATTATTTCACCAGAATTCGTGTCTTAAATTCTTTAACTACCACATTCATAATAATTTCAACATTTTGCTCTCTTACGCTGCTGTGACCCGCGACAAAACTATTACACTTATCCAAAAAAATTTAGAGCCCTTTTTTATGTAGAATTTAGAGACGAATAAATTTCTATTCTTGATTTTTTGGCCTATTATTGATATTTTTGTAGATATTTAAAAAACGCTAAAATTTCCCCTTTCAATTTCAAAAATCTGACGCCTGGTCTCCAAATGAAATGTTATTTAATTTGAAATTTAATATTTAGCTTGTTTTAAAATAAGCTCTGTATTGTTTAAATGTAGTCTCAGGGTTTCGTGTGGTCCTTGTGGGCGAAATTCACAATTTAACATATGCAACAGTTTTTCCTACTATTTGATGCATAATCTTTTGTTAGTTATAATTCTCTGAATTGTAAAATTGGTTGCATAACTATTTAATTTATCAGTTAAAAGATAACTCTTTATCAACCGAACAATATTGATATTTATTAATAATTTATAAATTGATCATAGTTTGTGAAACGTGTGCAATTATATGCAAATCCTAAAAATAACCTATTTCCCTGCGCTAGCTAACTTGATTTATATTATTTGTATCTAAAGTTCCTTAGATTTATATTTGTTTTGGAAATATAAACTATAATTTTCTTCGGTTAATTGATGTTTTTTTAAAAGAAAAGGTTTCTTAGACAAAGAAGACAACAAAGTATTGAAATTTTTCACTATTTGATAAAGATGACTATTGGTGTATTAATGAAGATAGAAGATAAAAAAATGTTGGCCGTTCTTTATAATTACCATCAAAATACGGTAGCGTAATTTTCGGTAACTTGACATTTGATGATTAAGTTCGCCTGAAATAACTGAATATATAGATTTTATTTCAAAATATTTTTTCGTAAAGGATTCCCGAACTGCTTTGTCTAAAGTAAAGTCAGGAATTTAAGTAAGAGCTATGAGAAAAGTTAAAATTGAATGTCACTTTTCAAACTCCTCGTACACTTTATTAATGCTGTAATATCTTAGAATTGGAATATATTAGAATTATTTGAATTTGCCACAGCATAGTGGGCAAGGTTAGATAGTTCATCGAAAAAGACTTGGATTTCGCGAAGTGCACGTACTTGTTTAATTTTATTTGGCATTTTGAAAGAAAAGCACAGCAATATGTTGTATGTTGTTGTAACTAGTAGTTCAGTAATACTATTCTTATGAAATAAAAAAATTAAACGAAACTTTACATAAATATGGGCGCACTCTATATATTAGAATTACAAAATTAGTTAATTATGAAAGGCAAACACTGGTTGTTAATACTTCCTCGAATTTTTATGAAAAACTATAAACAAAATCTAATAAGTTTAAACTTATAAATATATTTATGTTAAAAATATCCAGAGTGCAGGTGGCCATCGCGATTAATTACACGGACATCGCACCACCTGGTTCGAATTCTGGCTCCGGTACTGGCACTGTCGGAGGATATGGTTGTATGTCCGCGTTTTTTCAATGTGTAACCCCCTTTCGCACAAGCCCCTGGCTTCTGGAATTGGAGGTTGTCTAATTTCTGTGGTGTTTATTTATATTTATTTATATATGAAATAAAAACTATCTTTGTTGAGGTTCCAGCAAGCGCACAAAAACTGAGCAAATATAAAAACTATATATTGCTTTTATGAAATGGAAGAAATAATTTTATTAGAAATGAGTAAGATGGATTTATTTTTCATGAACAATTATGGTTAATTCGGCTTGAAGGACCATATGAAAACGCCCGAATTCACGTTTTTAAGAGATTTTCGATGTGGACTGTAAAAAGCAAATCCACGGTCGCGGAAAATTGTAAATAGCGAGAAAGGCGTATTGTTGGAAAGGTTTCGACTAACGTTAAATTTCGACCTTCGAACAGGATGAAGGATTATGTGTGCAGCAGAGTTTCAGCTTCTCGGCATCCACATACAATTACGTCAGGCGCTCGAAAAGCAAAAAGAATATATATTAGGCGCACATGAAAATTGATATTTCTTGCTAGCAAGCGAGTGAACAAGATAGTCTATTTTCCCCTATACGGGTTTAGAGGTCTATCTCTTCCAAACTAATAATATTCTAAATTATGTTACATTTGTTAAGTTCTGTGGAATCGGTAACTGAGTAACATTTTGTGTGTTTTTTTTTGTATAAAATGAATGAATAAATAGAAAAATGAAAACCGCAAATATGTCTTTCTTAACGGTTTATGTCATTAAAGCCTCATTTATTTTCTCCCTTTTCACGTAAATCACTGTGATGACAATATATAGTAAACAGTCATGTGAAGTGAGGTACCGTCATATGTGAAGTGAGGTACCGTCATCGGTTTAAGCGCTGATACCTCGATCAGCGAAGTTAAGCAGCGTTGGTCGAGGCCGTCATTTGGATGGGTGAACAGCATCTCATTTCGCCGTCCTGGTTGAGTGGAAGAGTAGCTGTTGCTAAACTCCGCCAGGACGTAAATATAAACAAGGCATTAAAAAAAAAAAACAAATATAGAAAGGACCTTTTTTACCGGGTGATGAACTACCCGGAGCGTACCAGGAATTCTAGAATCTAGGAATATTTTTCATTATACCTCCCTGATAACATGTTTCAATATCTATTTAGAGTAGAGCAAGAGAAAGTCTATCTTTCTTGTAGACTCGCACAAGAAAACTTTTCCCATGCGCAAAATTTCATCATGTTGGTGTCGCTTCACCTTTTTAGATTAAGTAAATCATTTTTTAAAATACTCTTCAAAATAAGCGGACGTGGAAAAGTACTTGTTGATATAAAATTATGTAAATAAATAAAATATCAAATCGATTAGCTGTCCAGAGTCGGCAAAGTTCGAGCGTTACTCTTGCAACTGGTTTATATACACTAACCCGATTTATTGAGATAGTAGTTAACAGAAAATATAACCCTGGTTATATTGCAACAGACACCTTCAGCAGAAGTTATTTTACCGCTGACGCTCCCAACATTCACAGGTAGACAGCACGGACGGCCCTTAACCTAAGAAGAGGTCAAGAACAAACAGTAACACGGCACAACCTAACACATATCCAATCAACCGTACCCACTTGACTTGAATTTATTATTTTCAAATTTTGTAGGGGAGACCGTACAGGAAATTATTTGTTCAGTTAATAATTGATATTGGAATTAAAGGAAGCAGTAATTGTATTAAGTAATCATTTATTCCTTGAAACATAATTTACTAACTTGAACAATCTTAAAAACATGTATGTCATCACTTCCAAACTGTTTTTCAAATTAACGTGCCATCTGAAAAAAAAAACAAACGAAATGCATTAAATTTAGATAAAAATATAAATAATTCGCAAGTAAATCATACCTTCACAGCGAAATAAAAAAGAGTCTTGTGATGAAATCAATAAACACAGGAAAAGTAATGTCTTAGCAATAATTTTGTAATATGTTGAAACAAAAGTTATCCGCATATACACGAAGAAAAAACATGAAATGAAAGTAATAATAATAACGCATCTTTATTAGCTAAAAAAAGCTACAATTGAATCAACAATATATGGACCAGAAGTCTATTAACTATTCACTAGCTTTTCTTAAATCTATACATATAGCAATAACTGTAAAATAATTACCAATATTTTGGTATTCTAACATAGTTTATCGTAAAATCACGTAACCTAGTCACAAAATAATCAATATTCTTTTCTAATATAATTAACACATAATTTGATGGAAGTATTATATTTTTCACGCTATTTTATTTCATTTCGTAAACTGTTAAATAACTGTGGACCAAAATGTGGCACATGAGGTATGAAAGTGCAAATGGAGTACTATGTACTGTACTTTCCTACCTTTAATAGTTTTGCTCACCTAAGATATATTCGCTAAGCTACGCTACGCTGATGAGGAGCAATAACTCCGAAACACGTGTCCGTAGCTGCATTCTCGTTTCTTTTTGAGGAATAAGGCACTAACTCACTTTCTTTAATTATTTGACCTCATAAGCCCTCCATCTTTTAAAATTATTATAAACAGCAGATTGCTGTAAATAAAAACTGCCCGAATAATTTACAGACTTGCCTAAAGAATACCGAGGAATAGTAAAATAAGTGGGCGGGACCCTCTAACAAAAATACATGTTTGGCTATGACACCAAAATATGAAATCAAAATTCGTGATGTATCTAGAGAAAAAATTCATGTCATAGAAAAAAATCGGCAGCTACTGGAAGCGGCTGGAAACTCCCCACTCGGTGGATCTTTGACGCCGAAAAGATTGTGTGACAAAACGGCACTAAACGTAATCCGATCTCATCCAAAACCTTTTCAGATCTTCTGGGACACTAAGAAAACCCTCAACTTAATGAATTTACAACACTCGCCTGCGGCTCGTTCTGCAAATTTCATGTGAGTTATTACCTACATTATTGCTCGTTGAATAATATACTATTAGAATATTAACAACTTTAACATCACTTAAACGACTAAGAAAGTCTAATTATCCTAAATACTACAGATTTGTCAAGCAACAAACTGAAAATTGGTAAAGTGACAATCTATAACGAAGGTACAGAAAGCATATGATATTGATATTGTTACATCTACCTTTAAAGTTTGTGACAATTCACTGGTGCAGTCACTACAAGCTAGAAATATGCCGAAATCTTATTAACATGACATGACACCAACGTTATCGGATGACAAACGATGACAATGACAATCGTCAAAATTTGCTCATTGCAATCCGATCGCTCGCAGCTGTCTTTGTTAAATGAAACATTAGCATTTCAGTAATTTTATTAGATTTTAGAGGAATATTTGTAGTTTAATTCTTCGATTTGTCTGTATATATATCAGTGCTTCAGAAGCATAAAGTTTCAAGTCCAATATTTACATTTTCGAAAAAACGTGCTAATCTATAATGGTTTTCAGATTTTATCAGTTTTTATTCATATTTAGGCAAGTTTCGACAATGAATTTAATCAAGATTACTTAATATGGGAGAAAGTGTATATTGTAAATGTACAGAATGATTTATATGACTAATTTTTTTAAAAAAATAATATAATATGATTTTGGTTCCTTATGCTTCAAATCAATTTTCATATTTGAATAATAGAGAAAACGAAATTTATATTTTTATTCAAAAAAGTAAGAAAATGAACATTTTGAATGAATTTAGTGGTATTATAAATAAACAAAACGAAATTATACTTCGCCTTCTTCACTGTCTTCTTCAGGAACTAGTGCAATATTTTCGCTATGAGAAATGGATCGATAGAAATCATGAAATTAATCAGGAATTCACTGAAGTAGTATTTGTAAATTTTTATACTTTAATGAATTAATAGATCTTTTCTCGCGTCCTATTATTTGCAAATTTTCCGGAAATTCAACTTTTCTTCTTTTAAAGCTTTGTAAGTTCAACTCTTTGATGTCAGTGTCAGAGAATGCAGTCTTATAAAACAAGGTTGTTGATTGATTTGATTTTTAAGTTTTAGCCATACAACTTTTGAAATTAGGAAGAGTTCGCCATTCGTATTCTTCTTTCGTAACACTAGGGGTCCGGAAAGTTTCGTAAGACCAGTGAAATTTTTTTAAGTCAGATATTTGCATTGAGGAAACATTTATTGGATTTTTTAGGCGACATGTACAAACCAGATTTTCCCACTCATGATTGTAATATTTGTGATTGACTTCTTTTATTCCTGGATACTCTTGCAATAGCCAAATGTACATTGTAATGATCCCCATATTTCTGTTTTGATCTGTACAGTTATCTGTTTTTTCTTTAAAGCAATATTTACAAATTTTCCACTTAAAGATAAAATGTTCAAAAACATTGTCTTGCATACCAGAATTCTGACACCATTTACAATGAGATGGTAAACTCTGCTATTGGCTCGTATTCCTGGACGACTGTTAGTTCTGGACCTGTGTCTATTTACCACATTTACATCTATCAGCATGCAAATATATTGCCTACGTTGATGCCAAGATTCAGATTTATTCCAGAAATCAGCATGTAGTTTTTCTCTGTCATCTTGCGACAATTTCTCAAAACATTTAATTCTACATGAGCTTTCCTAAGGTTCTTTGTTTTATAATTTTTTTGAAACAAATATTTCTCTTTCTTTTCTTTCTAGATCTGTTAACATTTTTATTTAAAATAGCATCACCTTAAGATTTATCACGTAATTTATCTATATCTTCATATTCTCCAGATTCTATGCTCTGATTACTATTAGTGTCTGTATCAGAGTAATTAACTAAAGGTGCCCAAGTCGGATCTTCATTTTTATTTCATTATTTTCCAGCAGAATTGGTGCGTTCCTGACACAAACCGTTTCCTCCTCTATATCTACATTTAATTCTTTATTACCATATTCAGTAAAAACCCCACAAGCAGCGACATCTTCATCGAGCACTAAGTCGATAGGCATACTCATAATGTCGAAATTATCATGGTTTATTGTTTGCACGTGGTAAATTTTTTGACTCTGAATTTCCAAATCCATAGAGGATTCCAGAATCAAATAAAATAAAAAAATAGTTAGGCAATGCGATTTATGGTTTAATTAAGGTTTACCTTTGTAGTCCATCAGTATGATCCGGTCTGAGTCTCCTTCGTGATCTTCATAATTTTCAAATTCCAATTCTATAGAAATAAAACGAGTAAAACCTTAATAATTTGTTAACGTAATAAACAATATCACATTTCACTAATAATTAATTAGATTTCCCAGGAGAAGTACCACACAACTTCATTAAAATAATATCAAATGAATTTAGTAGTATTACCAACAAGAGGTTTATCTTACCTGGATTTTCATTTTCTTGTTGATTAACTGCCATTTCAATGATCCTCTTTATTGTGGAGGACATTTTTGTAGAGAATATATAGTATTTTATGAACGTATACTTTGGTTTTTGTATTAAAACTCCGAAAAACTAATTACACAACCTGTCTGAGAACTACAACATACGCATATAATCTCAATTATATCGCCTTGGACCTTTATGCCCGCGAAAATCATAAGGTACCAAGTCCCAAAAGATCCCTTATGCCTTTAAAGCAAGGTGTGACTTGGTTCCTAATAATTTTACATTATAAGGCTTATAATGAAAATACGGACGTGAGTCTTTATGTTTCGAGAGAAATGATTTTGATGCATCTAGCAGCATTTTTAACTCTATTATGCCTGAAATGGACTTAGACCGTTATGCTTCCGACTGACTGATATATATATATATGTTATATAGTATTTGAGCCACCGTATACAAAGCGATACGTGACTTTTGCTTCATTTCAAATTATCCCAGAGTGTCATATTTCAGCTACGTGCGGATAATGAATTCCCTCTTATCGTTATCACTCATAAAGTATCATATTACATTCATATTACATTTTAGCTTCTCACAATCATGCTGACTATTGTATTTGCTTTCCTTTGTTCAACATTTTGTTAACGATGCTTTTAGAATATTATAAATATACCACAAAGCACTTCTGTAACCAGTTCTGATACTCATGTCTAATTAAACACATATATTTTAACTTACTATTTTATTCAAAGAGTCAACGTTGACTCTTAATAATTTAAATAAAGTTTTTAAAAAGTCTTTTATGAAACCCGTGATATAAAATTGGCGCAGTCGGTAGGATCCGTGAACACCAACAGAACAAGAAGCCTAACCAATAGTGACCCACAAGAACAAGGACAAACATCCAGACGAGGTGCCTAACTAGTGCAAGTTACCATTGGAACAAGGAGACCTTCATAACTGGTGGTGGCGGATTCCAATCCCTTAACGGACGAAGAATCTACTCCATGAAGAAATTCACGTAAGTGCATTCAAAGAATCATCTCGCATTTTATAATTGTGTTGAACATTTTATTTTTAACATAAGGTGTATTATACTGCTAATGCACAGCTATTAACAATTAAAACTATTTCTATTATCCATTCCCCATTTATCTTATTACAATTACAAGTGAATTAAATACTAAGTACAAATAATCTAATCGGAGCATTATACTGCTAATGCTCGACTGGCAACATAAGATTGACAAAAGTTTCGCGCATTATACTGTTAATGCCGCATTTGTATAACAAAATATAACTTTCATTATCTGCTCCCTCTGTTAGTACGACACTTTGCGTAAAAATACTTTAATTTTAATTTTATTCCATTTAACATTTATTACTTTAATTTCGATACATTCCAAAACTTGAGCAATATGACAGATAATCAAACAGCCACGCCTCGCGCAGTCACACCAGAAATTGAGCCCTACAAATTAAGTGAAATTTTTTCAATAATTCCAGAATTTGATGGCAATCCCATCAACTTGCAAACGTTTTTGAACTCGTGTTTTCACGCACAAAATATGGCTATTAATGAACAAAAAATTTTATTGACAATTCATATAAAAAATAAACTACGCGGCAGAGCTGCCGAGTTAATTAACTCCCGTAATCCTAATACATTTGCGGAAATTAAGTCGCTATTAGAAGCCCATTTTGGTGACTCTCGTGACCTCACGGCTCTCATCCAAGACCTACAGCGAATTCATCAAATAGCAAACGAGTCCGCTTTAACCTTTGTCACGCGTCTGCAAACACACAATGCAAAAATGCACGCGGCAGTGCAAAAACAAAATTTAACGCCAGATCAAAAGAAATCACAAACTGACTTGATAGAAACAATGACTTTGACTACCCTACTAACAGGCCTAGAACCAAAATTAGGCCAAATCATACGCGCTGGAAATCCATCAAATATGTTACAAGCCATCGCTCGAATTAGACGAGAATTGCAACTTTCATACTTCGAAAGTCAGAAATTTTCTAAAAGTAACCATATTAAAAATACACTGCCCCAACAAAAACGTCAAATTCCAAATATTCAACAAAAATTCTGTTCATTTTGTAAGAGAAATGGACATACTATCAGTGAATGCCGCACAAGGCAAAACCAACAATTTTTGTCCCCTAATTCTATACCTAACGCTTACTCCAATCAAGCGCAATTTCCCAGGCAAAATTTTCAAAACACACCCAATCAAATTAATTACAGACCACAAAACTTCCAACAACCAGGTAGCTCACAACAAAATAGACCCTCTGTAATTAGGCCCAATCCTAATTTTCAACAAAGATTCCCAAGCAACCAACAAAATTTAAATCTCAACCGTCAAAACCCACAGAGGACACACCACGTCAATTTTGACAACCACTATGATCCTCAAAACTACGAATGCAATGAGTATGACAATTTTAACCAACAATCCGATTACTTTCAAAATTACGAAACTAATTACAATGACCAATATTCCAAGGACCTAGACGACCTCATCAACGAACCCTACGTAACCAAACACATCTCATGGTTCACGTATTTTACTATAACCCTAATTGTTACCCTAGTCTTGTTCTACCTATTCTGTAAGTGCAGAAGAAGAAGCCGAAAGTTAGCCCTGGTTCGCCCATCTCACGGACCACCTCCGTCTCCATCGATGCCAACTAGAACCTTCAAAAGATTAACTAGCATTCTACCCCCAAGGAGAAGACCCAACATTCATCAAGAAACAGAAGAAGAAGAAGAAGTCGAACTTACCTAAATTTTTATCAATGTTTTCCAAATTAATCATTTTACCAAACCCTCTTTGAGACGTTAACCACGCTTATATTACTTTAATTTCATATTTCATAATCTTATATTTTATACGGTCTTATATTTTGTTTTATATTAATTATATAATTGTAATTACAAACTTTACAACTTTCAATATTTCAATATTATTATCTCGCTTTTCATATTTGTAAAAGTTGCTGCATAACCATCAACTTTTTTAATAAGGGGGAAGTTGTTATATAGTATTTGAGCCACCGTATACAAAGCGATACGTGACTTTTGCTTCATTTCAAATTATCCCAGAGTGTCATATTTCAGCTACGTGCGGATAATGAATTCCCTCTTATCGTTATCACTCATAAAGTATCATATTACATTCATATTACATTTTAGCTTCTCACAATCATGCTGACTATTGTATTTGCTTTCCTTTGTTCAACATTTTGTTAACGATGCTTTTAGAATATTATAAATATACCACAAAGCACTTCTGTAACCAGTTCTGATACTCATGTCTAATTAAACACATATATTTTAACTTACTATTTTATTCAAAGAGTCAACGTTGACTCTTAATAATTTAAATAAAGTTTTTAAAAAGTCTTTTATGAAACCCGTGATATAAAATATATATATATATATATATATATATATATATATATATATATATATATATATATATATATATTTAAATAATCCGCTCTACTTCTAGAGCAGTGAAGAAACCCTCACACCTGAATTGACACGTGGTGTGAGGAGTTTCAAGACGTAACGGCTACGCGCATTGATCATGTCACGCGAAATGCGATCTATGCTTCATATTTGCTTTGTTTTTAATTTTTTTCACAGAAACCAAATCGAAAGGATGGAAGTGTGATATATCGTTGAAATCAGAATTTTAACTGCTTTTCAATGGTTCCATTGCAAATTGAAAGTAATTATAAAATAAACAACTTGTTGCGTCAAAACGGCACTAAACGTAATTCGATCTCAACCAAAACCTCTTCTGGGGCACTAAAGAAACGCACATGCAAAGTTTCATTCAAATCCGTTCAGTAGTTTCGGCGCTACCGTGCTAACACACATACACACACACACAGCCATTTTTCAAAAACCACTTTTTTGGGTTCCTAGGACCTCAAAACGTAAAGACTTGATGTTATCTCAATTTTTGTTTTTGAACCAATTTTAGTAACCTCTCACAATTTTATTGTGGTGAGGTTAATTCATATAACTTATAGATGACTTACCTTCTAGTCCGGACGAAATTAGTCATCGACCGGGAAAATTTATTCGGATGGAATATTTTGGTGCCATCTTGTTCAAAATGTGCTCCTTTATAAGTACAGTTTGCCAGATGGAAATGTGGTCAGGCATTCTTTGAACAAGGTCTTCCGAAATGAAATAGTCATTTTTTCTAATTCTTTAAAAACTTTGTTTAAACAATTCCTGACTATACTTCCATTTGAACAAGATGACACAAAAATATTCCATCCTAATAAATTTTCCCGGTCGGTTTATGTTATATACGACAGAAAAGAGTAATAAATAGTAAATTATACTAAAAATTGTTTACGTCTGCTAATTCTTTTTTTAATGTGGAACCTGCAAGGAAGATGATAACCTTCCTCTTAGTATGTCCACGAGCAAGGTTTTTCTTTTGCGGGTTATTATTACCATTATTATTTTGTAATTCATATTTTTCGGTAAATAAATAAATATATTATTATTATATACCTTTAGAGATATCAACAGTTGAGATGTAGTTTACTAAATCCTCCCACCTCGGACGATACCCCCTGCATAATAGAATAATAATTAAACACAAAATATACACCGAAACTTAATTCTACAAGTTGTAACGGGTGCCCCTACACACATCGCTCCTCAGCAAATCATATGTCATAATTTTTAAGCGCCACACGGTGACATTAATTATAATAAATAATAATAACAATGCTTTTACCATACAGCGCCACACTGAGCGTACAGGCAGAGGCTGTTACTTTTTGTTAGAAATATTTATTGCTGTTTAATGTATTCCCATTGTTTTGGGAGTGCTAGTGACTCTTATAAATTACCATCTTGAATACATTTTTCAAAAATAAATCACAGGAGTCTGACGTGAGTTAACATATAGTATTAAAATAAATGTTACATAACAGTATAAATGGGTGATAGTTTTGTATTCCGATTAGAGATAATATGGAAGAATGATGGTTGTTGTCAGATTATCTGATTTTTTCTTATCTATTGGCTTCCAAATTATTAATTACAAGCTTTGCTCTACCGAATTTATTGATTGTATTCATTTCTTCAATGCAACGAATTAAATGTCTTTTTGTCAGTAGTTTTATATGCTTCCTATTGAATTATCAAAAGTATCAAATGTTCCGGCTACAGAAAACATTGTATAATGATTAAAAAAAACTAAAAGAAAGTCACCAGCATATTCCATAATAGAGAGTAAAACTTACGATGATGGCATATTATGTTTCCATGGGAATACTCATATAATCACCACCTGAATAAAAACAATGCCTTAATAGATGATATTTAATTTCAGTTTTAAATCTGTTATGGTATAATATTCTACAGTTTCTGGCCTAACGAATTTCTGGCAGATTTTGTAGAGTGGAGTCTAGGAGCTTTTAATAAATTAGACATAACTAAAACAGTCTGAATGCGTAGAGAAGATGTTTGTATTTTTATGGATTTCTAATGGCTAATAATAAACATATAAGCTTGGACCTGGCATTATGCCATATTTAAAACGGTTTACAATGATCCCGACAACTAGCACCTGTAATTATTCGTATGGACCTCTTTTGCAAAATGATAATTTTGTTAGCATGCGTGGGATTTACCCAAAGTCCAATTCCACAAGTAATATGTGACTGAGTTAGCCCGTGATACGCAGATAACAAAGTTTTCAAATTAATGCATTTTTTTAATTAACTGAGAAGGAATATATAACTCGAAACTTTGTTAATTATATACTCAATATGAGCATCCCATTTAAGCTTGTCATCCAGGCTAATTCCGAGTAGCTTGACATTGTAGCCTTCAACAATCAATCTGTTTTTGTGTTTCACTTTTGTTCACTTTAGACCGCGGTGTAGTATAGTAGGTGATGCGACAAGACCCGTACGAATGGCTTCGTAAGTGTTTAGTTGTGTGTAATGCAATAGATGGCATTACAGATAAAGTCTCGTCGTTAATTACGCATAGAAATATTAGATATACAGTTTACATACATACAATAGTTAATGTTCTGTAGATTTGTTTTATTTATATTTAAAGAGCCTTTTAATTCGTTCTTTTTGTCTTAGTTTTGCCGTTTAGTTGTGTATATATGCAACACTACATGCATCAAAGGAAATCCGTCTATCTATGCCATGATCTATGCCTAGGTAATTGCAGGGGTATATTCTGGGCGCCATCTACTGAATTAAATAGAAACCAAGCACTTATGAAGCCGTCGATTAACATGGCAAGAGCCTGTGTGGGACCACCTAATATACTACACCGTGGTTTAGACTTATTATTATAACAGTTTACTCAGAATTCTGTGTTTCAGTGACTTTTAATTGTAAAAGTAATTAAGTTGTTACTTTTATGTATAAGAGTTGCATCATCTGCGTACATAACAATTATATTTGGAAATGGATGGAAAAGAAGATCATTAATAAAGATAATTAATAAAAGTGGACCCAGTACAGAGCCCTGGGGTACTCCGTATTTTATTATCCTAAATTCTGAAGTTAAATTTTCTTGTATAACGCAGTGTTTGCGACGATGAAGATAGGATTCCAGCGGACTTAATAGTGAACCTTTAACACCGTACTGGCTAAGTTTTGAATTAGAAGATCATAAGAAACATAGTCAAGGGCCTTCCTGAGATCTACCAGCGTAATCGTTGTATATTTACTCTCTTCAGATCCCTTGGCAATGTCACTCACAACTTTGCAGTCTGCGTCTACTGTAGAGTACGATTTCCTAAACCCAAATGTGTATTTGTGAATAAGTGAGTAGTTTTCAAAGTAACTCGTAAACGCTTTTTTGTAATAATCTCAATAATCTTATCAAACACTGGTATAATTGATATAGGGCGATAGTTGTCAGGACTATAGGGATCTCCTTTTTTAAAAATAGGCACAACTTTACTTATCTTAAAGACATCCGGATAAAAGCCCTCACTGAAACATAAGTTCATTAAATATGCTAGTGAATAAATCATTATAAAGTGTGTTCCTGGATGGACCTAACTATACTTGTAGTTTTTCTTATTTTGCATTTTAAGAGAAAAGGTCATTCTTTACAAAAAGTTTTACTTATCGTGAAAAGTGATTAGCCATACTCAGACTTTCAAAATAACATACAGAGTGGTTAGCAAAT
Source organism: Leptura quadrifasciata (assembly GCA_963675555.1). Lineage (NCBI taxonomy): Eukaryota > Metazoa > Arthropoda > Insecta > Coleoptera > Cerambycidae > Leptura > Leptura quadrifasciata. The sequence goes on along the minus strand of OY776675.1, from coordinate 141,819,583 downwards.
AAGGAAACGTGAACTTGTGCCAACAGTAAAGTAGTAGTTTTTTGAGAGGAATATAAAAATTTTACTGAAAGAAGTTGTTTCTAATGTTAATAGTAGTCCAAATATGAAATTTGAACGTCGTATCTCAAAGTTGATATTTCTGCGAAAATTATGATTAAAATAATTTTATAAATTCAACGAAAGTACACAATTTATTGAATAAAATGATAACAAAACTATTATATGTGTTGTATCCATGGCAACATACATAGACATTTATTTATAAAAAAAAGTCAAGTCCTTGCCAGAGAACTTTTTAAATAATGTTGGCTCTAGAACAACGAATTTATTTAGTTAAATGTTACGGTATAGGTGAAATGTCGTACAAATATGCAATGGAACTTTTCAATAGAAAATATCCCGAGATGTATGTTTCAGTGAACTGTGTTCGAGAGTTGATTTTAACGTTTGATAACACTAGGGATGTGAAAGATATAAAAAACAGAAATGGATTCATGATGAAAATGATGCTGCTACATTGCTTGCTATTGATTCGGCAAGAAATGAACCCAAGAAATCACTAAGAAAAATATTGAAAAAAATGTTTTTAAAGCTTTTATTAAATGCTCTAAAATGTAGAAAATAAACTTTTAAGTAAATCAAATCCATCATTTTGTTACATTATATAATTTTTTTTTATGATATAAAAGCTTGTCGCGAGACTTTCCTGCGTAAACGAGATCGCTCGCGACAAGCTTTTATATCATAAAAAAAAATTATATAATGTAACAAAATGATGGGTTTGATTTACTTAAAAGTTTATTTTCTACATTTTAGAGCATATAATACACGATTTTAATTTTTTTAATTTTATATGTATAATTTTATTTTTTACATTTTAGTCTTTTGATATGCGGTAATCCCCAGATATCGATTTTGAGATGAATTAGATCATAAACGGTAAAGTCGTCCGCCATCTTGAACTAAAATTTTTACTAGAAATTCGTAATCCGCAACCCCAAAAACACCCAGATATAGATTTTGATTGATTTGGACCTAAATAACAAAAGTCGTCAGTGATATTGACGCCGCCATTTTGAATTTATGAATTTTGACCAAAGATTCATAATCCTTGACCTAGAAAACCCCCAGATATCGATTTTCAGTTGAATCGGATCTTAAACGGTAAAGTCGTCCGCCATCTAGAAGCCGCCGTTCTGAATTAAATTTTTTACTAGAAATTCGTAATCGGCGAACCCGAAAACTCCCAGATACCGATTTTGATCGATTTGGACCATAAATGACAAAAGTCTCCGCCATATTGGCGCCGCCATTTTGATTTTCTAAGTTTTAACCAAGAATTCATAATTGGCGATCTCGAAAACCCCCAGATATCGATTTTGAGTCGAATCGGATCATAAACGCTAAAGTCGTCCGCCATCTTGAAGCCACCATCTTGTTTTTTTTCTTATATGAAAATGTTGAAGTGAATTGTCACCGGACTTATACACATGTGCCAAATTTCAAAGCTCTAGCTTAACTAAAACTAATCGAAATTTTCATTGCAAGATTTGCCCTAAACTTACTAAATTGCAAACAAAGATTGCAAGTTTAATAAAAGCTTTTAATAAAAAGCTCACTAGATTTAAATGTTAGTAAGAGCCATTTGCATAGAATTCTGACAAATAATAAAATACATCCCTACAAACCAGTAAGTTTACATAAGCTTGAAAAAGGGGATGACCCTTTCGTTTAGAATTTTGTATATTAATGAGGGAACAAATTATGTTAGATAGATTTTTCTACAGAAGGATTTTATTTTCCGACGATGCAACATTTACTACGGATGGAGTTACTTACCAAAGTTGTAGGCACTGGTCGAAAGAAAATCCAAATTTCCGTATTATTACTAAAAGTCAACGATATAAAAAGTAAATGTTTGGTGTGCGATATTTGTACCATATTTTTTCGACCTAACCGTAAATCAGAACACTTACATAGAGATGTTGGAAAACTTTTTAATGCCTGCTCTGGATGATATAAATTTACAGGACAGAAGAAAACTGTATTATTAAGATGACGGTTGTCCTGCACACAGTACAATTAGTGTAAGAAACTGGTTAGATCAGCATTTCCACAATAAATGGTTAGGACGGTTTGGACCAATAATATGGCCTGCACACTCCCCAGACGTAACTCCTCTTGATTTCTTATTATGGGGATACCTGAAACAAAAGTTTATGCCCAGATAATTTAAACCTTTTAAAGGTGAAAATATCCGAAGCAAAAGCCGACATAAACGAGGATACAATTAATTTAGTTTATGAAATTAGAAAAAATATTGAACAGTGTGCAGCGTAGGAGTTATCATTTTATTCAACCAATTATGTGCTTTCATTGAATTTATAAAATTATTTTAATCATAGTTTTTGCAAAAATATCAACTTTGAGATACGACCGACGTTCAAATTTCATATCTAGACTATTATTAACATTAGAAACAACTTTTTTCAGTAAATTTTTTATATTACTCTCAAAAAACTAATACTTTACTGTTAGCACAAGTTCACGTTTCCAAATTTGCTAAAGTCTGAGTATGGCTAATAGCTTTTCACGATAAGCAAAACTTTTTATGAAGAATGACTTTTTCTCTTAAAATGTGAAATAAGGAAAATTACAAGTATAGTTTGGTCCATCCGGGAACACACCGTACATTATAATTTTCATAATTTTACTACTTAAATCATATAAATCTAAGCTACTTTTATTTTTTAAGCTGCTTATTGCATCCATAACATCAAGGATTGTAACTGGCTCAAGAAAATAATGTAGTATTGTGCGACGGAACGTGCTTTCAAAAATTTAATGCATTTTCATTAGTTGGAGGTAAATTTTTAATAACATATAGCGCATATCTTTAATACCTACCGAATGATAGCCAGAGACATGCAATATCTCATATTATGTGTCTCTATAATGGACGAAGATGTTACTAAAGCTTTTGATTAGGCCCTCGAAAATAGGAAGATTTACAAGATATCTAAACTATAACATGCACTGTGTCTCTGCAGTTGTAGTAGGGTGTTGCCGACTGCGAATACCTTATTAAAAAATATTTTATACTTTGTGTACTTAATGTTAGTGGCACTACGGTAAAGTGAATTGTGTCGTCATTGAACTAAATAGGAATTCTGCTTGATATTCACATATGGTTTACTAAAATAATTATGAGAAATTATTGTTTTATTAATATTGTTTTTTCTTTGTTTCAGGTAAGCCACTAAATGTAAAATTTGTGGTTATATAAGGTGAGTTCCTCATTTGAAATTAACATCAAAATAAGAATATTTTAGAAATTTTAATAAAAGTGATTAAATAAAAAAATATACTCATTGACATTTGTAGACGGGATCTTAAAAATTTGCCATTTATCTGATCATAAAGGAAGTCTACTTTCTTCTGCGTCCATTCTTAACAAACATAAAATTTGTTGACGACTATTTGCTACTCAAAAAGCTAAACTAGCCCAAAACGGTGTACATGAATAGATTGTTAATACTTGCTCGCTGGGTAACCTCTTAATAGAATAGAACGGAAATTTATTCATACTGTACATAACATAAATAATATCTGCATACTTCAGTGAGGATTGAAACCTAAAGATGGATGGTATTCACAAACAATTAAAAAAATCACAAAAATACAATATAAAATAAATATATAGTCATAAGAACTTCCTGACTGGGCCAGAAAATGACACCACAATAATTGTTTTAAATCAATTTCTATAAAAGACGGTTGATCCTACGTTGTTTAAAAAGAGAACCTTTTTTGTGTTATTTTGATCAGAGAACCTTTCAGTTCCAAAATAAAAAAAAAATTGACCAAAAATATTCTGTTCAAATGTGCTTCTAGAGGGCAGAATATTACATATTTTAGTCGCAAACTCCTCTATAAAATCCTTATTTTACTATAAGGAACGTAACCAGACCGCAACCAACAGCTACTCTCTGGGCTATATGCTCCGCCGAGCGTTGAATTACAAGTTACAAGCCTGGCGCGTTAAGTGTAATAATTGTATGTTACCAACAGAACGCTAATGCTTCGATTGCAACAAACACCAGCCGAAAGACAGATCCTACTTAAAGGAGCTCTCATGCCAGTCGTCCTACACCCATTGCAGACTGCAGTTTCGAGCTGTTGGCTGTCGTCAGTGCAAGGTAGGCATGTGACGACCGACATGAGGATCCCTTGACTATTTGGTACATCTCGGTATCCTTACGATAGCGACATGCAAAACAATCAGCAGGCGCCATCTAGCGGTCCAGTGTCTATCGCAATCGAAAAATAAATAGCCTAACTGGGCTTAGCATAGTTCAAATGTGCTTCTAGAGGGCAGAATATTAAAACATAATATTTTAGTCACAATCTCCTCTAGAAAATCCTTATTTTACTATAAGGAATGTAACCAGACCGCAACCAACAGCTACTCTCCGGGCTATAAGCTCCGCCGAGCGCTGAATTACAAGTTAAAAACCTAGCGCGTTAAGTGTACTCTCTAGTGACACGAGAGCTCTTTTAAGTGGGATAAGTCTTTCGGCTGGTGTTTATTGTAATCGAAGCATTAGCACTCTGTTGGTAATATACAATTATTACACTTATATTAACATCCTGCTCTAGTTTAACATTAGCTATTCCACGACTCAACAAGGACATACACATAAACAATTATACAATGACCATTCCCTACGATATTGTCTTCTGCCGTAGCTGAGAGTCGAACTCAGGAGTTTTACAGGCACTAGTCATGTTGTCTCTCACACAACCTCGTCTAGTCCAGTTCTACCAACTCTGTGTAGAGGGTGTTAAGTTTTAGCAACAACTACGGTTTTTAGCTGTTTCAATGCCTATTCTGATTTGAATTTTTTTATTGAAAATTGTGCCTTGCAAGACCTACTTTTCATTGGAGTCTGCCCATTTGCTTCAAAAGAACAATATAAACATGCGTAATTTTTCTGTATATTTTTTTAAAATAATGATAATAACGGTAGCACAGTGGCTAGCGCATCTAGTTTTCACTCTGAGCATACCTAGCAAAATGGATTCGAACCCCACCTACTACAAAGTAATTTTCGGTTATAAATTACCCCTAAGAAGTGGTTCGGATCCATTATATATGGTAGGGCCGTCTCCTTTACTCACACAAGTCTAGGCCTAAGAGGGTCATCAAGTGATCTGGAAGGCGGTTAAAACTATTTATTTATTTTTATATTTTTACTATAATGATTCTAGTTTTCTGGTTATAGCAAATGACCCAATATGAGTAACGATCATTTAGGGTAATATGATTTAATGATAAATTTTTTTATTCATGTATTGATTAAATAAAACAATTAATGGCGATTGAGTTAATATTTATATGTAGTTAATACTGCTAATGGGATCACAGTAATAATAAACAACAATTAGTATAATTATTGTAATATTGATTTATTGCGGAAACAACTGCAAGATAACTTATACTATAATTTATGGGAAAACATTATAGGTAGCTATTATGACTTTATTATAATGCCTTACCAGAAAATTGGTTGAAATTTGCTTTACTAACACCGGCACTGTTTGCATTGATTAGCTTTAACATTACCATAACCCTATAAATTATTAATAAATTGAAATAGGATCATCTTCATGATGTTCGGAAATTGAGTAGATAATAGTACGATATTTATAATAATAGTTTGGTAAATTATGATACTCTGTATTATACATCCGTGCAGTCTAAATAGCGCAATTAATATATTTTTATTCAGTTGCTCTGGTACATTATTTTTGCAAATTCAAATTTATCACTTCCACTGGTAGCATGTAACTTACAAATACAGTATTTATTTTCAAATATCCTTCAGGTTGTGTATATTCTTTTGTTTAACTATTCATAATTACTAGCAGACTTGCAAAGACTTTCTGGACACAGAAGCTATAACTGTTCTGGAGTGACCTGTCTGCCAATAGAAAATTTGTGCAACAGAAAACTTAGAGCTCTAAAAGGCAATTCAGGGAACATGGAGTAGCTTATTTAGTCGCGCCTGGAGTCACGAGTAAATATATTTATATTATAATCGATTGGGGTTCCGAGAAAAAAGATTAACAAGTGATGCTATAGCATGTCTGACTGAAATATATTAAGTGTTTAGATAATAGTACACCATCCCTTTGTGTTTTTATAGATCTGGAAAAGACTTTTGACACAATTAGTCATAAAAGAATATTAAAAAAGTTATAACATTTTGGGGTCAGAGGTCTTTGCCACGATTTAGTGAAAAGTTATTTAGATAAAAGGTCACAAATGGTAAAAATCGGTAAAAACACAAGTGAGGCAAGAAACGTGCTCTATGGTCTCCCGCAGGGCACGGTTCTTGCCCCAATTCTTTTCATAATATATCTTAATGACATATTTAGCATAAATATTAGGGGAGACTAGTGTTACTCGCAGATGACACCTCAATTTTCGGAGGAAAATCATGGGAAATGAAAGGAATATCAGAATTGGACTTAAAGGTGATTAAGAATTGGTTTGATGAAAATATCGTGATTACCTCAGAATAACGTTAAATTCTCATTTAAAGTGGAGCCACCATATCAAGCACCGTAAAAAATTAAGATCTTTGTTATAAAAATTCAAAAACCGCTGCCCAAGGAGTCACTGCTTCCACATCCAGATTTTACATCCAAGTCTTATACACACTAAATGCCAATTTAATTTTTACTTCATTTAATAATAGGGTGGGGTGGCAGAGGGGGTGGCTAATGCCAAAAAATTTTTGAAGGCTCTTGGTTTTCTTATACACACCAAATTCCAATTTAATTTTTTACTACCTTTAATAATAGACGGGGGTGGTAGAGGGGGTGGTTAATGTCAAAAAAGTTTTAGAGTGCCTTGGTTCTCGTATACAAACTAAATCCCAATATTTTTTATTCCTTTTAATAATAGAGCGGGGGTGGCAACGGGGGTGATAGAGGGGGTAGCTAACGCTAAAAAAATTTTTTGAGACGTTTCGTTCTTGTATGCACACTAAATCACATTTTATTTTTTTATTCCGTTATAATATGTGGGGGTTGTATTGGGGGTGATAGTGAGGGGGTGGTTGATGCCAAAAACAATTTTGGGACCTTGACTTTTCGTAAATGCCCTAAATTGCAATTTTATGGACTCTTAGCTGTTGTTTGCTTTGCCTATTTACCCTTATTTACTCCATTTAGCCCCGAACCCTTCAACGGAATTAGACCAAAATATGATCTAGTTTCAGATCTCGCTATAATACATAAGTGTACCAAATTTCAAGTCAATATCATAAACGGTTCCAGAGTAAACGTGCGCACAATAAAGAAAAACTTACAGCCCGACAGACAGAAATTTTTTTCTCATATATTTAAAATCTTGCCGTTTCATGGCATTTTAGGCCTATTTCAACAAATATATATATATATGTTGTTTTTTAGGTTTTTGTGGGTGTTAAATGAAGTGTTGTTGTACTTCCGGGTGCTCTCCCGCGTTGATGGTCGACTCCTCCAGGAGCCACGGTTGTCTAAACGACGTTTCGGCAGAATCGCATCTGCCATCTTCAGGTTCTCGCTGAAAGCTGCCTACTGCTGCTCCTCGTTGCTCGAACTGAACTCGAACTGTTCAGTTCGAGCAACGAGGAGCAGCAGATGGCAGATGAGATTCTGCCGAAACGTCGTTTAGACAACCGTGGCTCCTGGAGGAGTCAACCATCGACGCGGGAGAGTACCCGGAAGTACAACAACACTATATATATATATATATATATATTATTGTCCATAGTTGCCAAAACATTAAACAATAACAATTTTTGAATTTTTAGAAAAAATTAAATCTGATGTCGATAGACGTTCTATCGCTAGGAAAATAATATTTTCATTTTCCACTGGATATGGCACAACGCCGATTGACGTCATTGAGCTACATATCAAATTTTGATGTTTGCTAATAGCCTGGGGGTCACTTGAACCTGGGAAAGTTTTGATGACCGCGAAACCTTTTTTATTTTTGACAATCGGCCTACTTCGGAATATTTGACAATCAGTTCACTTCGGAATATTTGGCAACTGGCCCATCTCAGAATATTTTGGCCCTCCACCCCGTATTATTTTTTACCTATTTTCACCAATTTCGACGTGGAACCTCGCCTCCCATGAGAATAATAAGTCAGAACATTTTCATTTATAAAATATGTTATATAATTCACTGCGTATATTTTTACACACTGAGTCACACGAGGACAACAGTTCTGCTAAAAACATGTAATATTTAAGAACTAGGAAATTGTAATACGTTTTGTGGTTTAACAATCTCCGTTTGTCGGATGAATACCCACTATTCATCGCTGAAAATAACTTAAATATTTCATACAAATATGAATTAAATTCCAATGTGAGACGACTTTTAATCCAAATATATAGTAACTCATAAAAACGATTGACAAATCTTTAGAGTTTGAGAATCTCTGAACTTATGAAAGGATATATTATTTATCTCTATCTATTCAGTGGATATTTCATATTTCCGTCTCCCTTTAGATGAGAGAGAAGCTTGGTAGACATACGTGAACAGTGTATTTGGGCTATTGCTTTAACTTTCAAGAAATGTTAAGAAGATACAGTTTATTGGACTTTATTTGGTTAACTTTTGTGGGACAAATTTTTCCAACAATTTAGGTATAGTTGGCAGAATTAATAGGTAGAAAAGATGTAGTCCAAGTAAGGACTTCCCGAGACATAAAAAACGCAACAAAAACTTTACGACCTCATTAAAATACCATTACTCGTTGTGTTACCTCGACCGCAAATCATCTCGCTTACCTTTATAGGTTTTTAATGTTCGTCGAATCGTTTGATGCAGGCATGCCGCCGTGGCCTGCGGCGATAATAATTATATCGCAAAGTTTTTGTTGCGTTTTTTATGTCTCGGGAAGTCCTTACTTGGACTATACTTTGCGAACAGGGGTAATATTAGCATCTTCCCATACTACGAAAACAATACGTCTGTTAATAAGAAACGACTCCTTAAAAAGTGAGCGACAAGTGAAATCATTTTTATGGAATTTTTTATTTATTTTATTTTTACTAAATTAAATTCATACAGATTTTACTTGAGTAGATTATATATCTGATATTGGACAGAATTATTTAAATTCAAAAATACGAGGCTGATAGTTGATAGTAGAACAACATATGTTTTATACATTTTCATAAATTTTATCAAGAAATCCGCAATTTAACGATACAATCTGGACATGTTGTTACCGTTTATCGTTGTGCGGTTTAAAATAGTTTCTCCAATGCAGTATAGTTTAAATCACAGTGGTACCTACTTGGCGACAATAACATTTAACACTGTTTATAGTCAATAACAGACCTGTACCTATAAAAAACTTAATAGAATACCGACAAACCGATCTGAGGAAAGAATGTTCAAGTCGATTTATTCGTTCTGTACTGTGACCGCTAAAAGCCACGAAGGCCTAATAAGTACACAAAGATGCTGCTAAACCTAACTATTTAAATTCTTTATTGCATGATTACAGAGAAAGGAAAGATAAAGTAAACACAATAATTAAACGTTAGAATTTAATGGCTCCCGCAGTGCTTTTCTACTAATTAAATTAAAAGCAAATTAGGTATTACCAAATAGATACAATGGAATCTCAGCCGGGGATAAAAATGAATTTGCATCGCGTTGAATAAACATGAAATGTTGCCTACTATTTAAATGCTAATATTTCTGACACTAGTCTGTGTCTAAATACGGAGCTTCGGAAAAAGACATTATTTTACGGAAAAATGTTTGAATAATGTATATGCTGGGAGTTCCTTTCTCAATTTCATGGTCGCGTAGTTGCCTGACCCCTTGAGAGTTAATATCGTATTATTAATTAAGTTGGACATAGAAGTAGCATCAACAAACAACAGCACTTTCGACAACTATGTTATAATCGACAGGGGATGATTTGCAGTATTTTCTTAATAAGAACGTATTGGAATAATATATAGTTAAAACTCTAAAAAGATTAAGGATGTGAACTCTTATTCAATAGTCAATCGTTTGCAAAATTACTTCATCAATTCTTTTTGTGTTTCATAGTTTGAAATGAGTTAATTTTTCAAACGTCTGACGAAATTAAAAAATGCAGCAGATTTTCTTTATAAATGTCTAGGTTTTGGTGTGTGTAAAAATACGTCCAACTAACGCGCAATCTTACTATGTACTGCAATGCCCTTTTGGGCCTTTTGCGTATAGCGGGTACCTATGATACTATAGTCAGCCCATAACTTTCTTAAAAAAATATACATCTGATTTTGGTTTTTGGTTTAACCGGAAATGGCATAAACTTTATTATTTTTAATGTACCACCCCCTATATTATTAAAATTTTTGATTATTCAAGAAATTCCAAATATTTTGAATCAGAGTGTTTGAAAATGATGCAGCCACGGTAATTATCTCAAACGAATTTTTTCGTTGAAATTTGTCCCGTATGAGCTACCAAAACTCAATTACTATAGTAGTATGCAAATAATAATAATAATAATAATAATAATAATAATATTACTCGATGTAGTAACCCGCAAGAAGATGCATCTCAATAGGAGCTTGCATCCTAAATCGTCCGTTCCACGGTTATATCTCCCACGACATCGGGGAGGCCGTGGACTCTTGAGCTTGGAGAGTCTCCATAGCAGGATGGTTCTGGAGGGAGCATGTAAGGTCATCAGGAGTTCGGATCCCCTCCTCTGCATGGTCCGAGACCATGAAAATGCAGAGGTAGGAGCTTTTCTCTTTAAGGCAGCACGCAGAGCAGCCGATGAACTTGGTCTCATCTTCGACGTCGAGCGGGTAAACCCCGACTCTGTCACCGAGTTGGAACCCGTTCGACTAAAAGCCCACATTAGAGCTGCAGAACACAACATCCTTCTGCAGCTCCATAAGGATAAGCCATTGCACGGGATCTTCTATAAAAATATAGAAGACCTCGGCTTATCCGAAAGGCTGACCTTCGCCTTCTTAAGGTCAGCTGGGCTGAAGTCTGAGACCGAGGGATTCATAATGGCTTGCCAGGATGGTGTATTTAACACTCTCGTCTATCGACGTCGTGTCATGGGTATGGAGGTCCCTGATGTCAGCTGCAGGGCCTGCCGCAGGGCGCCGGAGACTGTAATGCACTTACTGTCGGCTTGCCCGACTTACGCAGTCTCGGCCTATATTCATAGACACAACGCAGCATTACGAGTGCTTTACTATCATCTAAGGCACTCGTATGGGATAGACGAAACACCAGTGCTGCCTTACGTTCCGGGGGATATTGAGTCCGTTGTGGGGAATGAGAAGTGCCTAATTTATTGGAACTACTCGTTTCCCACCGTCAGGCAAATACAAGCCAACAAGCCTGACATAGTACTCCTCGACCACCAACTCAAGACAATGTATGTCGTGGAATTCTCAGCTCCCGCTGAGAGCAACATTGTCTTGAAAGAGGAGGAAAAACGGACAAAATATCGAGATTTGCTCTTCGAACTCCGCAGGCTTTATCCAGGCCATTCTGTTAAAATAGTGGTACTGATTATAGGAGCCCTCGGTGGAATGAGACAGACGCTGCTTTCAGAACTAAAGATCATACCGGCATGCCGAGATTCGGCAGAGATCTTAGCCGGCAGAATGCAGAAGGCTGTCATCCTCGGTTCATTACGTCTACTCAGGGCACACGATTCGCGGACCCGGTAGTCACTCACCCCACGGGCGTGGGGAGTGGCTATTGGTATTACCAGCTCCCCTCTGTGAGGGTCGGAGCCACAGAGTAGGGTGACTGGTTTTTTGTAAAAAAAAAAAAAAAAAAAAAAAAAAAAAAAAAAAAAAAAAAAAAAAAAAAAAAAATTATTTATTCCAGTAGACCATGTAACATAGTATAGGAAACGTCAGAACATTGCAGATAAAATAAAATTATAAAATTACAATAAGTATGCAATTATGTAATTATAAATGAATAAAAATGCAAAAGTGTATAAGTATAAAAGTGTAGAGACAGAATATTCGCATATTTTGAACAATAAAAAAATATTAAACAAAGCATTATTGTAGGGAACATGGACAAAGTATGTAAAATAAACTAACATTAAATTACAAACAAACATAATATTTAACGTACAATGAATTAATTAGATCTAAAATTGTAAATATTCTTGAACACTATAAAACGAATTATCAAGTAGAAATAACTTAAGTTTTTTATTGAAAAGTTTGATGTTTTCTATATTTTTTATTTCTGGGATTAATTTATTATATAATTTAATTCCTACGTACATAGGACTTTTCTCATACAAGGACAAACCATGTGCTGGAATTGACAACATAGAGCTCTGTCTCGTTTCATAATGATGAAAATAGCCATTGATTGTAAAGGTTTCCAAGTTTATTTTAACGTACTTTAAAATTTCATAAATATAAATGCATGGGAGCGTTAGCAAATGTAAATCTTTAAAATAACTTTTACATGATACTCTTGGCGATATTCCTACAATGTTTCTTATCGCCCGTTTCTGTATTTTAAATACTCTATTAAAATGACATGATGAACCCCAAAATAATATACCATAACGCAAGTGTGATGCAAATTGTGCATGATAAAATGACATTAAAGTAGCGTTATTACTAATATTTTTCAATCTATACAAAACATAACAAAATGAAGCAAGCTTATTTGATAGATATTCTGTATGTACATCCCAATTCAAAACGCTGTCTATATATAAACCAAGAAATTTAGTGTTCTCTACTTGAGCAATGGACTTTCCTTCTACTTTTAGCAGATAACTTTTCTCTGTTGACGGAATTCGAGATGAAAAATTAATAAACACTGTTTTAGATCTATTTAAACATAACCTGTTAGTGTCTAACCAGTTTCTGAATCTTTCAATCATAATTTGTGTTTTTGAAATGGCTTCTGTAATGTTTAAATCAGTGCATAGATATGTATTATCATCTGCAAACATTGTTAAAGTGCTTTGAGTGCTAACAATATTAGGAAGATCATTAATATAAATTAAAAACAACAAGGGTCCTAAAATGGACCCCTGTGGGACGCCTATGTTAACTTCGGTCTGATCTGAATAAACACCATTAATATCGACAATTTGATTTCTACTTTGAAGGTAAGATATTAACCAATCCCATATTTTTCCTCTGAGACCGTAAGAATTAAATTTCTCCTTAAGCAATTCATGATCGACTAAATCGAATGCCTTACTTAAGTCCATAAAAAGCCCCACAGATTTTCTGCCTTCATCCAGTGTTCTATATAATTGACTAAGGAACTGTATTGCTGCTGTTTGCGTAGACCTTTTTTTCCTGAAACCATGTTGGGAATCATGTAAGATATTATTAGATGCAAGAAAACACATAATTTGTTCAAACACAATTTTTTCTATAAGTTTAAAGTCGGTTGTTATACGATCTTGTATTCTCATTTCAGTAATTTGGTGATTATTATTGTTATTGTTTGTAGAATTATTTATAATTTTCCAGACACATTTATTTTTATTATCAGATTCCTCATATAGTTTGTCATTGCTTAGTTTTTTAGCAGCAGAAATAACTTTTTTATACAGCTTCTTGTATTTTTTATAATAATCTGTATCACTCACACTTTTTGTTTCACATTTTCTTACATAGAGTTCTTTTAATTTGTTGGCCGATATTTTAATGCCCTTTGTTATCCAATGTTTATTCTTATTACTAGAATATACTTTCCTAATGGGAAAAGATAAATGAGAGAACCTCGGAGCAGGAGCAGGTTCAGGTTCATGTTCAGTTTAGGGGTAGGGGTAATTAGAGTGGTGGGAGGTAGTTAGGGGGCAGGGCGGGGCTCTATTAGTGATGGTTGGGATGGTTGTAGTGGTGGGAGGTAATTAAGGTAAGAATAAGAATATCCCGACACCTTGCATCCTTAAATACCTTTAATTATCCTTATTTTTTACTTTAATCACCCTTAACTATCCCCAAAGTTCGGCCGCGGGGGCTTGGGAGACTGGCATGATTTGGAACATGACTCGGGAAACATGCTGTATATTCAAGTTTATATGTCATATTTCAATAAACATTTCTGGTCCAAGGAAGCCTTTCTTTATATTTCCGGATATATAATTAAGCCTTTCTTTATATTTCCGGATATAGAATTAGCTTCCAATAAAATATTACCAATATAATGAAACATCGCCCTGTATGGTAAATTAAATATACTTCCTCCCAGTTTTATTTACCACATATTTATTTCATTACATACAACATATACCAATATAAAAGAGGTTTTTGGTCGCGTTAATCATAACATCCTCTTATAACGTCCTGGAAAATTCTTTAATATCTTTACTAATCAGGCAATATTAATTATTAATAGTGGTCCTAGGTGTTAAGAATAACGCTATCATTAACTACATTCAGATATACGAGAAGTATGTGATCCTCTGACGATGACGGTATTGCTACATATGTTATAACGCTGAGTAGTCTTAAACACTCAGAAATCTAGAAAAAGTACAGAAAATATTAATCAACACTAAGCTAAAGAACCCGCAGCACAATAGTAGGGTTTATAGCATTTTACATCCATCCCACTTATGATGCCAAGATGCCTTTATACAGTTTTCAGATCCGCAATAGTAAGTACATAAATCCCTTGAAGAGATGTTTATCATAAAAAACAAGCCACTCTCATAATATAAATCAAACCCTTGAAGTAAATAATCTGCAACCATAGGATAAAATTCTGCACTAAGAACGCTAGAATTACTCTATAGTGTAAAAGTGTGCGACATAATTGACTTTATTTGGACATTGTTGCGTGAATTTATTGACTCCTCCTGATGGGTGGCGGTCTTTTTTATTATAGTGCAGACAATACAAAACACCCTTACTGTATTTTATAATGTAAATCAAACCATAAGATGCCCTTGTAGATAATTGCAATCATAAGACAAATAATATATATTTCACTAAAAAAATAACAATACAATGCTCCTTTTCATAAACTAAAGACCATAAAAATCCCGGTAAATACGACAGGCAGGTAAAATAATTTGTAAAGCAGGTAGGTCGCAATTGTTCATCATCATAAAGATAAAGCAGGTAGGTCGCAATTGTTCATCATCATAAAGAACAGGGCAGAATCGCAATTGTTTATCTCGTAAATCAGTACAAGTAATACCTAAAGATAAGGCAGATAAAATAATTTTGCAACTTTAGGTGTAATCAAGAATAAATGCTTGTTATATTATTGTAAAAAAATACAAAGTGCAATAGGACAATGCAATGGCTGTCCGACAGATGAGCAGGTGGGCAGACAGACGAACAGGTGGGCAAATGGACAGGCGGCTATTACCCTTATTGTTACTGTAATTACCCTGATTGTTACTGCAGTTACCCTCATCGGTACTGAAATTACCCTTAATTATCCCTATTTTGGACTGCAATTACCCTTAATTACTCTTAATTACATTTATTTGTACCTAAATTACCCTTAATTACTCTCTAATTGCCTCCCACCATTACAATTGCCCCCCACCACTCTAATTGCCTCCCACCACTTCAATTACTTCCCATCACAATAATTGCTAGACCACTCTAATTACCGCACCACTCTGCTCCCCCCTCCCCACCATTCTAACTACCACCCACCACGCACCACTCTATGTACCACGTCACTTCAATTGCCTCTCACCATTTTAATTACCTCCCGCCACTACAATTACCACCCACCACGCTCCTAATTCCCTCCCACCACTCTAATTACTACGTCACTTCAATTACCTCTCACCATTTTAATTACTTCCCACCACTACAATTCCCCCCTCCACAATCACTCCTAGGCCCCGCCCTCTAACGCCCCGCTCCCTAATTACCTCCTACCACTCTAATTACCCCCTACCCCTAAATTGAACATGATTCTGAACCCGCTCCTGCTCCGAGGTTCTCCCATTTCCATACTACTTAGTATGCGCCTACTTTTACTTGTTTTAAGTTTTAATTGTTTTTATCCTTTCTTAAATATTAATAATTTTTTAATTTTTTGTCACTGTGACAAAATGGGCTAGGATTTTGGTTTCACCTAACCAGGCCTATCCCGTCCAGCACGTCTAGTCCCACGACACTTCGCGTCGTGGATATCTGGCTGATCCGGAGTCAGGTACTGGGGAGGTTCTGTTCGGCATACACCGTTAATGTTATATAAAGTTATGTTGAATTGAATTGCTTCAACCGGAACTTTAATTGTTATGACTACATCAAAATTTACTTGCCAAGAGGCTTAAATAATCGTAATACCTGATGAAATATTTATTCTAACTTAGATGTACAAAGTATTCCAAGTATGCAGTCATTAATTTTTAGGGGGGGTTCTATGTCGAAAAATATTTTAAAAATTTTCTTTAAACATGGGTCCGGAGGTAAGCTTGAGCCTTCTGAAAGGGCACTCAAAATCGGAATTTTGCTGAATATCTCAGAAACCTTTGAACCGCATTGGCCAGTTTGTGCAGGCGGTCTGATATCAATAGAGGTCATTATTCATGTTATCCACCAAGAGAAGTTTCAACCATGAGGAAGCAAAGTGGAAAGGGGCTTTCTCTTCTCCTCTCCAATAATTGTTATGCATTTTTCTGTAATTGTCTTATTGGAATATGATTCCGCTATCAACAATGCATAAGAAAGCCTGTCTCTTAACACCATAGGACCAATCGAGAAGTATAACTTTAACAAACATATGTATTCCACAGAACAAAAAAAAAAATATATATATAATCCAATTGAGAAATACATTTAATGTCACTCGCTTGTAGATTGTAGATTGTTTTATGGGGTCGTTTGGCTTCGAACAGCCTTACTTCACTTCGACCTAAAAGATCTTTTGTGATTTACCCTACATCTAGTTATTGCACAGGATTCCAAGACTTTTTACAAAGCTTGTGATTTTCCTGGGGGCTAATTTTCCTATGTCTTCAGGGGTTAATTCCGCCTGTTCTAGGAATTTTAGCCTAGTGCGGACTAACACCTTGCATTCACAAAGTATATGTTCCGCAGTTTCAGTTGCAGTATCGCAATATCTGCATTTGTTGTCTACCGCCTTGCCCATATTCTTGAAATGATATCTCAAGGGGCAGTGGCCAGTTAGAAGGCTTGTGATTAGCCTTAATTCGGACTTTTCAAGTTCTAGTAGCCTTGTGGCATTCTTTGTCGAGTAAGTTATACATTTTTTCGCTTGTATTTGGCCTGGAGTGTTCCTCCAGTAGGACTTTTCTGGTCCTATTCCTATTCTTGGATCTCCTCCACTATGTGTCCCTTGGCCAGGCCACAGAACGGTTCGGGTCCAATGAATGGTGCTTTAGATCCTTTTTTTGCAAGGCTGTCAGCAAGTTCATTTCTTTGTACTCCCTCATGCCCTGGCACCCACATCAAGGTAACATTGTTGTTGTTGGCCAGTTGCTTCAGGGATTGTTTACATTCCCAGGCAATTTAGACTCAAAGGTATAGGACCTTAGAGCTTTTAGTGCTGCCTGGCTATCAGATAATATATAGATCTTTGCCCTTCGGATGCCTTTATTTAGGCATTCCTGGGCACACAGATCTATAGCGTAAATTTTTGCCTGGAAGATGGTTGGGGTGATGCCGAGGGCTTTGGATAGCCCTACATTTAGGCCCTGCTATGCCCACTTGTGCCCCTTCAGCTTTGCTTCGCTTTGTAGCGTTTTTAAAAAAATTGTTCCAAGCTTTATATGCTCATTGTATGTAAAAAATATATGGGTTCCATGTTCCGGTTTTAAACTTGCAACACCTAAACTCTCTGGACTATTGAAATATTCATTTTACCACTTTTCGCTGATAAATTATTTATAAACGTACAACAAAAAAGTAGTAATAGAAATACTCATTTGTATTTATACATATACATCAAATGCAAAATATCGCCGAACCCATCAATGCTTCTTAGAATCTCTACTATCGTCTCTTATTGAATAAGAAGTACTTAAGTGTTTATTTCATACCATGCATTATAGTAATATTCCTAAGCGGGTAATTTATGCAACAAGAAGAGCTTGAAGAAACTTGAAGTGGAAGATTTGAAAAATAAAAGGCACGACCTACTTAACAGTTGAATATGTTTCTGATAATTTAAGAAAGCACGTTCAGTTTCGTTTAGGAATAACCTGTAAGTCATTGCAGGTGATTCTGTGGATGGTGCGTCATACAATGCATAGCTTGGAGTCATTGTTTATACTACTAGTGTTTAATTTATATACAAAACGTATTAAGTCGTAGTTACTGTTGATAGTGAATAATGGGAAATTTGCAGATATCTTTTCGTATATCTTACAAAGTACTTAACATTAAATTAACAAAATCAATATGTATTTTCTAAATGTACATGGATTTTAACGTTTACAATATACATATAAAGTAGCAATTATGTGATGGTAAGTATGTGGTATAAAGGTTTATTGCGTCGTAAGGAGATAAGGACGATTATGAAAAGATGTGTCTATAAAGAGGTAGATAGTTATTAACATATTTTTATGTACGAATGGCGATGGGCCGCTGCATTATTTTAGTATATGCAGATTTGGCGAGGTGCAGATGCAAATATATCAATTAGTGGCCTGCCTGTTCTCCTAGCATTAACTCTCTTGATTTCACTGTGATAAATTATTTAAAATAAAGTTTGTATTATTCCGATTAACAACATTGAAAAGTGGAGGAAATCGATTAAGTATGATGCAGACATAGGATGGGGAATAAAACTACAAAAAAAAAAAGAAGTCGTTTATGTATAAAGTAAAACAGATGACATTAAATTGATAATGTAGCTAATATTTGAAATCATCTTTGATGTGTAAGAGGATTTATTAATAAAATATATCCTGAATATTTGCCCATTTATTGACGCAAATGACTCGAATACGATTCGATTTAGAAATAACTGTCAAACATCGAATATGCGTTAAGTAAGTATTGTTTTCCAAGACGAATAAACGTGGAAAAATTCAAAATTTATGTTCAGGCATAGATAATATATTCTTTGATCTAATTTGTACGTTATGTACATTAGAAGAAAATGTCAGTTTAGATTTGAAATATGAAGGTACATCCATGTGAAGCAAATTGTGAACAAAGTTAACTAGTAGTTCCCAATTTAAATGTAAAAATAGCCAACAAAGTAGTTTTAACTTAGCAGCAACACTATCAAATTTTCTTAATTAGATACAAATCTGGAACATAAATTCTCCATTTTTTGTGTGCGATTTCTTGTCAATTGCAAAATATTTTTCCTTAAGTACGTCACAAAAGTATTCTTTCTGTCAATATCATCTGATAATTGATGCACCAATCATCGAAGATACAGAGATAATATTTTCTTTTTAAGTGTTAGGAAATAGGGATCTTTCCAACGTTTTGATGGGCATGAGGCAGCCAAAGGCATCGTCTGACTGGATAATGAGCATGGGCCGCAACGCACTAAAATGAGAACAAGACTGCACCATTTGAAAGGTCACATGCACTAGCAAGTGTTAATGAATGCAGGACCGTTTTGTATGAGGTGCCGGGGAAGGCACTATCCTACAAATTATTTTCCTACGCCTACCATATCCTACACGAAATGTTTTACATAAATTATCCTACACACGTCTCAAATTACCCTACACGTATCTTGAATTATATTACACATCTTTTCCTCTACACAATATTACCTACAAATAACACCCGCCTACGTCATATATTCTTATTCTAGGATGCTATAAAATGGTGAGGCGATCTTAAAGTCTTAATAATATTTCCAACCAGACATAGCAAATCTTTTCAGGTTACCTCACCATTTTATGGCATCCCAAAAAAAAGTGATCAAATAAAGTAGGACGTGTATTACGTGTAGGATAAGAATTGTATGGGATAGAAATATGTAAGGTAACTTGTAGGATGATTTGAGGCGTGTGTAGAAACAATATTTAATGGTTAATAATTTAAGGGTGTAAAATGCTTTGTATTTAGAAAAATAACAACCGGATGTAAAATAATGTCTAAGGAACATTTTGTGTAGGATAGTAACCACCACGAGGTGTTACTGTTAGGGTCCCTAAAGAGTTAATGTGAGATATTTGGGAAGTTATTTAATCGAACCATAGGATCTTACTGACTTTCTGTGATTGGCCTACTGAGCCAACAGGCTCCTATCCAACCAAGGGAGGTGAAATATAGAGAGGGGTAATTCAATGGACTGATGGTTAAGTATTATTCGGATTTAGTGATTATTTTAGTAGTGTTTACTCATCCTCAACTAGACTAAATAATTAACTTAATTGTTTTAACTACTTGGCTACACTTAATATCAGAGAATTTACTGAACAAGACTTACTGAATTCTGCCAATAAATTGAAAAATAATATGACATCAGGTCATGACCAAATCCTTAGTTTTTTGGTGAAGGATTCTATATATGCTTTTGTAACTCTTCTATTATGTATGTTTAATCATATTCTTAAAACCTCTGTGTTTCCTGATACGTAGAAAAGAGTATGTCCGGTTCTCAAATCTGGCGATCCTACGCAAATAACCGATTGTAGCCCCATTTCTATACTAAGTAACTTTGCAAAGCTTTTGAAGATATCACTCAATGGTTATATTTACCCTGCGGTAAAACATTTAATCTCGCCACACCAACATGGATTTATGGGGAGCCGCTCCACCATAACAAATTTAGCAGTATTCTCCCAATATGTATCTTCCGTACGTGATAATCATGGACAGATTGACGTTGTATATACCAACTTTGCCAAAGCTTCTGATCTCATCAATCACGGAATAATTTGGCTTAAGCTGAATGACTTTGGATTTGATGAATGTGTTATAGCACTTATTAGGTCGTACTTTTAACCAACAGAACTCAGTATGTTTCTTACAACGGGTTCGATTGTAAGCAATTCATTGCTACCTCTAGAGTACCACAAAAATCTATTCTTGGTCCCTTACTGTTCCTGCTTTTTAAAAGCTTTTATTAAACTTGCAAGGTTTGTTAGTTAGTTAGTTAGTTGGTTTAGGTCAAATCTTGCAATCAAAATTTCGATTAGTTCTAATTATGCTAGTGCTTTGAAATCTTGCACATGTGTATAAGTCCGGTGACAGTACATTTCAACATTTTCATATAAGAAAAAAACAAGATGTCGGACGATTTTACCATTTATGATCCAATTCAACTCAAAATCGATATCTGGGGGTTTTCGAGATCGCCAATTATAAATCTTTGATCAATATTTAGAAATCCAAAATGGCGGCGCCAATATGGCGGACGTCTTTTGTCATTTATGGTCCAAATCGACGAAAATCGGTATCTGGGGGTTTTCGGGTTCGCCGATTACGAATTTCTAGTCAAAAATGTAGTTCGAGATGGCGACTTCTAGACGGCGGACGAATTTACTGTTTATGATCCGATTCGTCTCAAAATGCATATCTGGGGATTACATCAAATCAAAAGACTAAAAAGTAAAAAATTAAATTATATAAAAAATATTTTAAAAAAACCTTTTATTTAAATGCTCTAAAATTAAAAAATAAACTTTGAAATAAATCAAACCCTTCATTGTGTTCCACTATATAATTTTTTTTATGATACTTGAAGATTAAGTAAGAAACTATTAATTTTGTCCTGTAATTGGATTCCTTTGTAATCTGTTGGGCAATAAAGGTATCTTTTTATTTATTTATTTGAAATTGATGTTGAATTAATATATAAATATTTTATAACTTCATAAACAGTGATACACCGGTAGACGCTGATACACTAAATTATTACTTAACTAATACTAAAGAAAACATAGCGGACTTATCATTTAAAGAAACTGTGATACTGAAATAAATAAAACTATTTTATCCTTCAAGTCCAGGGCTGTAGGTGTAGACAAAATTAGTTTAAGCATGCTACTATATGCCTGTCCCCATATTTTGCCATATATAAGCCATATTTTTAATTATGCATTAAAGAACGAAGTTTACCCTGTTATTTGGAAACAGTCTCAAGTAATTCCTTTACCGAAGGTTACCAACCCAGAAGATTTAAAAGATTTACGTCCCTTTAGTATTCTTTGTTGTCTCACAAAAGCGTTTGAGAAAATTATTAATAACCAAATTAGATCTCAATTAGATGAATTTAATATTTTACCACTTCATCAGTCGGGTTTCCGATCTGGGCATGTTGCACTACCGCGTTGCTTAAAGTAACTGATGACATATTTATCACCATAGACCAAAATAATTTGTGCTTACTTGTTTTACTAGAGTACTCCAAAGCCTTCGATAGAATAAAACATCGGTTACACAGAGAAAGCCATGTTTCTGATTGAGAATTATCTAATTCAACGTTCTCAATCTGTAATTTGGATTGGATTGGAGTCAGAACTTGTTACTATTGAAAGTGGAGTTCGACGAAGCTCTATTTTGGGCCCCCTGATGTTTACTTTGTATACTTTTCAATTTTATCAACATCTAAAATATTCTAGTACTCATTTCTATGCGGACGGCATACAAATATATCTGTCCTTCCCCGAAAGGAATATACAAATTGCTTGTAGTAATCTAAATAATGATATTGATTCATTAGTATCAATTTCTAATAAATTCTCTCAATAAACCCTTATAAATCTAAGGTGATTCTGTTTGGGAGAGACGCTGCTCGGAAAAGATGTTCAGATTTGATTAATATCAGGGTAAACAATGGTACTATCACAATCAGTCCATGAAAAAAAATTGGGATTAGTTCTAGACAATCGACTTAAGTTTTCTCAGCATGTTACAATGGTTACAAAAAGAGCATTTTGTAATCTCAAATTAATTTACAGTAATAGGGTTATTCTCAATAAAAAGTCTAAGACAGTCTTATGTGATTCATTAGTACTGTCACATCTCAACTATGCTGATAGCGTGTATGGCCCTGGCCTTTATAAAGCTGACTCTCAACGGCTTCAATTAATACAAAATGCATGTATCCGATTAATTTGTGGTTTAAGGAGACGTGACCATGTTACGAAACACTTAAAGAAATTGGATGGCTCAACATCGAAAACAGAAGACTACTGCATAGCAGTGTCCTCTTCCATAAAGTTATAACTCAACAAAAACCATCCTATCTATATAACAAAATCAAGTTTCGGACAGACGTCCATAACATAAACGTACGTCGTAAAAGTCACCTTACAATCCCCCAGCATAACACAGCTCTTTACCAAGCGTCATATTCATATAACATTGCTAAACTATACAAGTTAACAAGTATACAGATAACATAAAAAGTCTACTCATATATTCTTTCAAGAAAAAACTTAGAGATTTGCTCATTGCAGGTGCTTCTCAATTTAAATAAATTAGTAAAAAACTAATATCTAAACCTCTGTCAGCCATATTGTGTGTAAGAATTTACCATACTGTCGCTGGTTTTTAAAGGAAGTACAGAATATATTTGTTACTAAGAACTGAAATCTATATTAAAAATGAGTCGAGCTGTACATGGAATCTGCCATCGTATGGTATGGTATTTGACTTAAGGACAAAATGGCGAAAAAATGAATTTAAATCATCGTAACCTGTAGCGTCACGTCATCATTGTTAAAACGTTGAAACATTTAAAAAGAATGCTGTAGTTAAAGATTAACACGTTAGGCATGTTCTGAAATGATTATCCGTCATATTGACCAATAATTAATAACAAGATTAAGAATAACAACGTAAAATAACAAATTCAGGGCAACATAGTGACGTCAAAGCAATATTATTGCGTTTTCAGTCACGTGGTTTTGTTTACACAAAAGTTCAAATTTTAATGTGGCATATTTACGAAGTAAAATTTTTCTATGAGTTTATTTTATTATATTATCAATTTATATAGTATACAGGGTGTCCCAATAGAAACTCTCAGGTTGGATGTATTGTAAACGAATAGAGATATTTTAATTCTGTAAAAGCCAGTTTGTAGAGCATAAAGAGAGCTTCATTTTTGAATATAATTGTTTTTTAAATATATCAGTATATAGATGGCGCTGTGCTCTAAAGAAATATTTCGATGGGAGAAACTTTGAAATGGGGTTTATGTGAAAGAAAATGCATTTCAAAGCAGATCATGTTCTAAAAAAATACCATAAAACTAACCGTTTTCGAGATATTTGAGTCCAAATGTTGGCATTTGCCAATATTGAATAATTATAATCTCAACATTTTTCAAATTAGAACACAAATTTACAAAAGTTTTCCGATCTGGTGAAGGTCTGTCAGGAAAACGTGTTCCATATAAACTTACAGCTCTTGAAGCATTTTTACGACATTCCCCATAAATTGTGATCATGTTTAATTTATCTTCATTTGTATGAGAAATCATATTTAATAATAAATATTCACAAAGAAAACAATAATTAGGTAAAATAATACAGTTCTATTGACATACCAATAAACAAAATGTGATTGAAATTGAGAAATGTCAAAACTATTATTCCAAAGGTAACTTTAATTGTATTTAATTTATAAGGTATAAGGGTTATTATACTCACTAGATATCAAATATTTTTAATTATAATCTAACCTAATAACAAAGCAATTATATGAAAAATTCTTTAAATATTTTCTTCCAAAATTTGTAAATTAAATACAAATTGTCCAACTTAAAGGACTGAAATGTTGAAGAGATTACAATTATTCAATATTGGCAAATGCCAACATTTGGACTCAAATATCTCGAAAACGGCTAGTTTTATGATATTTTTTTTAGAACATAATCTGCTTAGAAATGCATTTTCTTTCACATAAACCCCATTTCAAAGTTTCCCCCATCGAAATATTTCTTTAGAGCACAGCGCCATCTATATACTGATATATTCAAAAAACAATTATATTCAAAAATGAAGCTCTCTTTATGCTCTACAAACTGGCTTTTACAGAATTAAAATATCTCTATTCGTTTAGAATATATCCGGCCTGGGAGTTTTTATTGGGACACCCTGTATATTAAGGGAAAATAATAAAATTAAGCATTTTTAAAATCCATGCATCTTGCTCTTTGTCGAACCCTAGAATAAAATTCTTTATGTATCTCTTGCGAGTGAAGAAAGCATCGAAAGAACTTATTGTATCTTCCTGATTTCGGTCACTAAGAGCTTTGTGTCATAACACAGCAAAAAGAAAAACTGTATATCTTATTTTGCTAACAGGCACAAAACTTTCATTGTATGCCGTAAGCCTTCTTGTAAGAATAGCCTTTTTAAACATCTCCAAGTTATGGAGCATTACTATTTTTTGAAGATCCACTGAGATACACAATGTGCTTTCATCAAAATTTTTTTCTTTATCCAGAGCATATCTTTCACGCGAATCCCTTGCCTTCTGTATGTGGTCATTCCAAGAGCCACAGATTTCGCAATTTTCTTTTAAGGATTAAGTCTAACGTACCTATCCTACACTTAGATATCGTATTTGCAAAATACTAAACATTATCCAGACATTTGAATAAAAATACTGGAATGCGCTTTTGCAAAATAGGAAAACGTTGTATATCCTTGGCATTCTAGTAGAAATGCGCAAATACAGGAATACATATGATTAAATTTTTAATGTTTTGGATCAAATGCGGTGGTTTTCCGTAGAGAAAAGGCTACTGCATTTTCTACTTTTTTTTTCAAATACGAAGGTTTACCTTAGGACAAAAATAACATAAATTGTACACTCATAAAGAAAAATTCCATAAAATTATTTAATGTGTGATTTAGCTTTCTTCACAATTGCAATGTTTGCCTTAAGATCGCGTCGCTATGGTATTTACTTGTGACGACTCCATTCATTATAGTTATTTAATACAAAGCCACAGATTTGTTGTTTTATAAACTTTATATTCCTGACCAGGCTTGTACTGTTCTTCACAAACTAGTTATGTTGACATTAATTAACTGTAGTTTTTCATTCTCCTAATGGATAATTAGGTAATAATTGCATACTTATAGGTCTATATCGAGATAAGTTATAATTACCTACTTCAAATGAATTAAATTTCTAATTAAAATTACTGTATGTATCCGTGAATAACTGGATTTTTATCCTAGAATCAGTTTTTGTAGTGATTCTTCAAATAAGAATACTTCTGTAAAAAATCAGAAAAGTAATGGTGAATTGTTTGAATACGTATTCAGCAGTGCTATTATATCATTTCATTTCAGAGTTACTGTTACAAGTCGTATACAAACAACTGCGATTATTAACAAAACATACAAATCTAACGGGCCGAACCGATAACGGGTGGCGGTTGGTGACCAGCTTCCAACAAATTTTATTGCTTAACCATCTCAATCGGTGCTTATAAATACGATGGCTCTGAAGGGCCATGATCAAAACATTTTTCCAAATTCCTTATTAAAATGTCGCACTGCAATATTTTAAGTCGCAGTGCCTGTTAAAAAATTGCACTGCGAATTATAAAGTCGCACTGCGAATTTTAAAAACGCACTGTGAGATTTAAAGTTGCACTGCAAATAAATGTTTGCGTAAGGAACAACATCCTTCTGCAGCTCCATAAGGATAAGCCATTGCACGGGATCTTCTATAAAAATATAGAAGACCTCGGCTTATCCGAAAGGCTGACCTTCGCCTTCTTAAGGTCAGCTGGGCTGAAGTCTGAGACCGAGGGATTCATAATGGCTTGCCAGGATGGTGTATTTAACACCCTCGTCTATCGACGTCGTGTCATGGGTATGGAGGTCCCTGATGTCAGCTGCAGGGCCTGCCGCAGGGCGCCGGAGACTGTAATGCACTTACTGTCGGCTTGCCCGACATACGCAGTCTCGGCGTATATTCATAGACACAACGCAGCATTACGAGTGCTTTACTATCATCTAAGCCACTCGTATGGGATAGACGAAACACCAGTGCTGCCTTACGTTCCGGGGGATATTGAGTCCGTTGTGGGGAATGAGAAGTGCCTAATTTATTGGAACTACTCGTTTCCCACCGTCAGGCAAATACAAGCCAACAAGCCTGACATAGTACTCCTCGACCACCAACTCAAGACAATGTATGTCGTGGAATTCTCGGCTCCCGCTGAGAGCAACATTGTCTTGAAAGAGGAGGAAAAACGGACAAAATATCGAGATTTGCTCTTCGAACTCCGCAGGCTTTATCCAGGCCATTCTGTTTATAGGAGCCCTCGGTGGAATGAGACAGACGCTGCTTTCAGAACTAAAGATCATACCGGCATGACGCAGAAGGCTGTCATCCTCGGTTCATTACGTCTACTCAGGGCACACGATTCGCGGACCCGGTAGTCACTCACCCCATGGGCGTGTGGAGTGGCTATTGTGGTATTACCAGCTCCCCTCTGTGAGGGTCGGAGCCACAGAGTAGGGTGACTGGTTTTTTGTTAAAAAAAAAAAAAAAAAAAAAAAAAACAGGTCTTTATTATGAAAGGTTCATAAAGGGCGAACTTTACACTTTTTGAATACGATTCCTAGTGCTTTTATCCAAACACGGATAATAAACAATATCACAATAATAAAATATAGGCATGACCATTGTCTCATATAATTTCTTTCTTGATTTGTAATTCAGTATGGATTTGTTTGCATACAAGAGTTTTAAACGTACATAAGATTTTCTAAGTAAATTATTTACATGCTCAATATACCTAAAATTTGTATCAAATATTATGCCAAGATTTTTAGCACGACTTTCAAATGCAGATTTACTTTTAAATATTCATAATGCGATCGAGAACAAAATAGCATAATTACTGTTTTATTTGAGTTCAATTTTAGCTTATGCTCTTTGCAATATTGACTAATATTTCCAAGGTCTTCATTTATTTTATCAGCTGCAATGTCATATTTCGTCGGATCAAATCTTAAATAAACTTGTGTGTCATCAGCATACGACTGTATATTACAGTTTTCTACCTTGGTATATAAATCAAATGTGTATACCAGGAACAATAGTGGCCCCAATATGGATCCTTGTGGTACACCGGAAGGGATTGGTTCTGGTTGAGAAATACCTAGATTAGTTCGAACAATTTGATAGCGGTTACTTAAATAACTCTGAAAAAACATCAGTGCCTTATTTTCGAGGCCATAATACTGTAATTTGGCACATAGCACGTCATGATCAACAGTATCGAAGGCTTTGGAAAAGTCGAACAAGACCAGTGCAGTTTCCAGACCCTGATCCAAACCACCGATAATGTTATCTGAAATATTTAGTAGTGCTGTAGTGGTACTATGTTGTCGCCTAAAACCTGACTGATTTGTTGGGAACATTTTGTATTGGTTAAAGAAATCGTTAAGCTGCAAATAAACCACCTTTTCGAGAATTTTGCTCAGAACTGACAGCAAGCTAATGGGTCTTAAATCATTATAGTCTAATGGAGAGGTTGTTGGATATATCTGTCGATATCTACACTTCGGGCCGTTTCATTTTCAATGGAAACTATGGCTAAATTTGTCCAATTTTCTTATAATAAAGAGTTCCTTAAGTAGTTTTTAATTAATTTCAATTTCGAAAATGACCTCTCGGCTGAAGCTACTAATACAGGAATCGTTCAATATAAAATCAAAGCAGTGTAAACTTCTGTATACGAAGTTGATGAAATCGGGTCCAGAATTGCTAACTTGGCCAAATCAAGCATTCTAATATATTTAAGGTTTCCTAATTTCCGCCGCTGGGCAAAAACACTTATCAACAAATCCACCCAGCTCGTAGCGTACGCAGATGACAATCTGGACCCTGGATCCTTGTGCATACGCGATTGTTTGAGTTTCGCAATGCAACTTTAAATCTCACAGTGCGTTTTTAAAATTCGCAGTGCGACTTTATAATTCGCAGTGCAACTTTTTAACAGGCACTGCGACTTAAAATATTGCAGTGCGATATTTTAATAAGACATTTGGAATTATGTTTTGATCATGGCCCTTCAGAGCCATCGTATATAAACGTATAAGTTTAATAATTTAATATAGCGACAAGTAGACTCGTTTGTATGGCTACTAAGAAGAGAGGAATAAAGTAATTAAGACATACAATGTAGCAAAACTGTATTGAATAATAATGCATCATCTAAAATGCAAAGAGCAAATATCAGATAAGACAATTCATTAGTAACAAATTTACAACAATGATATGCATGGCTTTAATTGAATCTACAATCTTCAATTACGCAACAATAGTTTGAGGAGGTACTTATAATAACGTTATATATCACCTGTAAACATTTCAAATGAAATCAGTTATTAAAAGTACAAAATAAGAAAAAATATTTTCAACTTGCGGATAATAATAATAATAATAGGCTTTTATGTTCCATTAAGCAAGTACAGACAAATTACAAATATCATACATATAATATTTAAGATAACCTAATGGAGAAATTCGGAAGATCAGATGGTAGTGACTGACACTACCCCTGTTATTCGTCTTAAACATATAGCATACTATAATAATAACGACTGTATCATACATCTCATAAGAACAGTACAACTTATAAAAAAAACCGCTGTCCAAGGAATCATACTTCCACATTCAGATTTTGTATCTACTAAATCCCAATGTAATATTTTATTCCCATTAATAATAGAGTGTGGGTGGCAATAGTGGTGATAGAGGGGGTGGCTGATGTGAAAAAACTTTTTAGAAGCCCTTGGTTCTCGTATACACACCAAATCCCAATTTAATTTTTTATTCCCTTAAACAATAGGGTGGGGGTGGTAGAGGGGGCAACTAACGCCAAAATAAATGTTAGGAGCCCTTGGTTCTCGTACAGACACTAAATCCCAATTTAACTTTTTACTCCCTTTATTCGTTGGATTAAAACTTCATAATTTTTGCTATATATCTGTATATATTTAAACCTAAAAATTCACGAGCGAGCATTCCTTATTACCAGTTTATATTTTTTATGTATATATTTCAGAATTATAAAAAATTAAAGTAGATTTTTAACATACTTTGGAATTATTTTTTGTATAGATTATACATTTAAGTACATTGAGTAAAGTAAAATTAAGTCAATTGACACCTGATATCGATTCATTGGTCCAATTGTAAGCCACTACTTGGAAACGTAAGGCAATTTAGGTTACAGGCGCTATGAGCTGCTCAGTTGCATTTATATTGAGTAGTTCTAAATAACCGCACGGCCAGCTCCGGCTGTAAGCTAGCCAACGTTTCTCTCAACAACTTGGACACACCATTATCGAGGGTTCGGTTTTAGGACCTAACATCTCCTTAAAATTTTAGTAAGTTGGCAAAACGACAGTTTGTAGTTGGAATTTTTGTGCTGGTGGTATAAAAACGGTCTATAACATACATCTATATTAAAATTTAATTTAGATAAGACGACAATTTAAATATGGGAAACCATAAAAAAATCTCATTAAAATTACATGTTCGTGCCTAAAATACGAAAATTACCATAATTTACCGTTTACATCTCTTTTAAAAGATAATTGTGTTTTTAACCATTGTGTCTTTTTTTGAGGTTTTTAGAGATAAATAGATGTAACACACTCGATGAAAATTAGAGAAAGACGTCTATTAAACATTTATTTTACAAAGGGTAGAAAAAGGGTCTATAGTATATGCTTGTATTGAAATGTGTTTTAGACCAAGATGGTAAATAGACGAGATGGACCGAATTATAACGTCTATTAGACCTGCTTGTGTTGCGTGAGATAGATACCTATTAAACATTTATCTTGCAAACGATGGAGAAAAAAGTTTACAACAAACGTCCGTATTAAAATTCAGTTTAGATGGAAAACCGATTTAAATTTAGTCCATACCATTTTAGTCCATATTCATACCTATCCTAACATAGGTGGATTACAATAAACTAATTTTTATGTCTCTTGTAAAAGAAAATTTTGTTTCGAATCGTTGTGCCATTTTCGAGGTCGTTTCTATACATATGATAGATGTAACTTGTCAGATTAAAATTAGAAATAATGAATAAAATGAATAAATATACGTCTATTAAACATTTATCTTGCATATAGTACAAAAAAGGTCTATAATACTACATCTATATTAAAAGTCATTTGAAATGAAACGGCAATTTAAATTAAGGAACCCATTAAAAAATTTAATTAAAACTACATATTCATACCTAACATATGTAGATTACGGTACACTCATTTTTATGCTTCCTTTAAATGAAAATTTTATTTCGAATTTTTGTGTCTCTTTCAAGGTCGTTTTTATTTATATATTATATGTAATTCACTAGATGAAAAATAGAAAAATGAATAAATAAACGTCTATTAAACATGTATATTACAAATGGTTGAATAACGGTCTATAATATATATCTATATTAAATTGTATTATAGACGAAATTGGTAAGTAGACGAAATAGACCGAATTAAAATGTCTATTAGACTTGATGGTGTTGCCTGGGATGACAGTCAAAACAGTGGTAGGGAATGATAGAAAACATCGTATTTGCTAACTTTATTATATGTAGTTAATACCATACTATAGTCGGGGCAACAATTCAGGCGATGCACGTCACAGATCGACAAAATTACTATAATTATATGAAGATTATGAAGACTGCACCTGAAATAGCTGCAACCCCCATTCAGGTCACATGCAAATTGTATTGCCACAACTGAAAATGTATCATTAAAATGATGAATTGTGACAGCATAAAGCTTTATGCTGTGCCTGTGATAACTGCAACGTCTGCAGCCCACAATACATATAACAAAAATCTATTAAAATTCGATTAATTGGAATAAAAATAGATTATAAATAATTTCTCAAATGAAATTTATTTAATAATTAGACAATTAGTTTTATAATATATATTATAGTAGAATCATAATTATAATTAAATTCTGCTAATTAAATAAAATTACTGCGATATTAAACAATTATACATTTTTTAGTTATTTACTATTCTTTTGGCTGCATGGCTAATGGCCGAATGCCAAAAAAAAAAAAAAAAAAAACTATTCTTGATAAGAGAAAAAACATTTACATATTTAAGCAAATTGAAACCATTCACATATTTTCTTCTTCGTCTGAACTGTCGTCTGTATCGGATCCATTTAAATTAATAATAATGGGATGGATAATATCTTCTCTGTCAAAAGCCACTTCCCTGTCCCAATATTTTTGTATTTCCTTATTTGTGTTTTTAATAGTGTTTGACCAAATTTCTGGGGTAATAGTATCTAATGCTTCCGTCCACATATTCATCACTTTTTCCACACCATTACCATCTCTCCCAATATATTTTTTATAATATGTTTTTGCTATGCCCCAAACTTTTTCAATTGGCTGGAACATACAATGATATGGTGGAAGTCTGAGGACCTCATGACCGTATTGTTGTGCCAGCTTATCAGTTTCATATTCCTTGTGCGGTTTGTTTCTATAAAAATAAGGTTTGTTAATACATAAATATAAATTCATATGGGTATTACAAGAGTATAGGAAGACAATATTATTACTACAAATTACAATTTCTTTCCCTGAGCTCTTGATATTAATAAATGAAAATAACCAGGTGTATCTGATAAAATTAGTTATGATAGTATACTGAGTCGAGTGTACATACGTACTCACAAGAGTTAAAGGGCAGTGCACTTTTTATGTACCCGCACTAGATCTAAATATATAATAAATCACTTACTGTGCCACCAACTCAAGTAATTGTACTTTAATCATTCCTTCTTCATTATCAATATTTCGGTTTTGTAGCCAGGATATAATATCGACTTTTGTCCAACTCGAATTTGGAATTTTATCCACCAAACTAGTGTGATAACTAGCATTATCCATGATTATTAAAGACGGTTCTTCCAAATATTTTAATAACTGGTGTTCAAACCATTTCAAAAAATTTGTTTTGTTCATCTCACCATGATAATCAGGATTTTTTGTTGATGACGAAAATAATAATGATGCCCCAGGAATAAAACCATTTTCCTTTCCAGCATGAAGTATAATAAACCTAAAAATATATTTCTACATTAATAATAAATAAATTTATATTTAATAAATTTATTATATACAAGGGTCCCATCATTTCAGAAACGAATTTTAGCTACATTGTATATTTTTTCTGTGATTGTACGTGCAAAGTACAAAAAAATGCATTTTTTTTAAATCTCCTGTATGTAAAACTCGTTTATGACAAAAAAACAGACATTTACACACCTTTTCCCTTCAGTTTTGGTTTTTTTACACTTTCTTTATTTCCATCTTGCCATGATCTATGTACAGAACCATACTCAAATATCCACATCTCATCTAAATACACAAATTGTCGAGGATACCCCAGTGAAATATTTTTTACATATTTCTGCAAAAAAGTGTCGCTTCTGAAAACAATATTTGGCAGTTCCATTAATCCTCTACGTGGATCATCTTTTAGAAATTTGAAACCTATTTTTTTCAATATTTTGCCCAAGCTACTCAAACTTCCTTTGTAAATGTCCCGTTCAATCAACAGCTCTAAAAGCGATTGTCTGGTAATATGTTGATCTAAAACAATAATAAATACTTTAATAAATATTTCCATACGTTATTTTAACAAATACTCACTGTTTCTGTACATTTCATAAATAACATTTCGAATTGCTGCTTGGTCAAAGTTATCAATGTCGCATACAGGCTTTGTTGTTGGTCCAGTTCTTTTAGGGCTACCTAAAGCTTCCCCAGTCTGCATTTTTTTGGAAACGTTGCTAATAGCACTCAAACTTATGTTTAAAGCATTAGCAACTCTCTGAAATTTACTGGTTATGTTATGATATATATTTAACTTTTGGAATTATACTTGCCTCTCTTCCATCAGTTAATGGTAACAGTGGTCCACCGGCATCACGTTCTCTCTCAAAATAATTTATTAAAGAACAAATTAACTCCTGGATATCTTTACCAAATGCCTTTGGCATTTTGACAGGTAACCTACAAATATAATGCATTAATTTGTTTTCACACGAATAAATCTTGCTCCACTTACTAGAATAACACTAATAATACAATTATACTAGTTCTGAAAAGAACTGATGGTAAATAAAACAGGGAAACAACAATTAATTAAAAGCACGAGAGAATGAAATCAACAATAAAACAATTCGAATCAATAAAATCGACAGTGAATTGATTTAAAATATCGGTGCTTTTGTAAATTTAGTAAATTTATATTACCAACCTTTCGCGGCAAAATACGATTTAATTAACTTCTATTTCTAAAAATAAGACAATAATGCTAAGGATTATGAAGCACATTGAACTGTCCTTATTTCTGAAAAAAGCTTAATAATTTGATGTCAAGACTCTTTTTAATGTAATTAAAACTTTAAAATTATGTTCGCATTGAAATGTTTTCAATTACGTCACTCGTGACGTGCATCGCCTGAATTCTTGCCCCGACTTTATACTAATGTTGGACAGGCAAAGAAAACGGCAATTTACCCTGTTTTGTGAAATATTCAGAAGGAATATTAATATGCGGTTACTTACTATCATTAATGAGCCAGGCCCACTTCAAACAAAAAATACATTATTCAAATCCATTAACCTGTTTAGGTACCGTATTAATTTAAATTTGACCCAAATTTAAAAGACATTAAATTTGCTGCCTATCAGCTCCAAGAAGATAAATATGAGTTCTAAGCTGTTTGTGGCTAAGGTATCATTTTATAAAGAAAGAACGATTATAAATTATACACATTTTCATTAAATTATGCCTCATTCCGTGAATTTAGATTTATTCTCGAATTTCTTGTAAATCTCTGTGAACACATTTCGTTTTATGTCGATGAAAAAGCCGAAGTCCCGTTATTCGAATTCCAATAAATATTTGATCTTGCTGATTTTTTGTTTCGTCAGCCGTATCGGTTTTGTTTTTCTGAAAACACCGTCTCCGGCCAGGCGTAAAGGGAGATTGCCTTTGTTGTATGGTTGCCAGCATTGCGGTAACAGGAAATCTCCTCAAGATATATACTTATTTTTAATGAGGTTTTTAACACATGGGCTAAACGATTGTGTGCTCACACATATTTGAGCTGGTACTGATATCTAATCAATGAATCGATGATGAATCCCAAGCGCGACCGACTCGATATCAACGATCAGCGACAGGGACCGGTCCGGCCACTATGCCCCGTCCTTCACCGCACTCTCGCCCGGTGCCCAGCAGGTACAGCTGCATCTAAACTCTTTGCACCATCTTAAGCTCTTCACGGGAATAACCTGTTACTAATGTATTGCTGTGCTTATCAATTAAAACTTTTGAGATTATATGTGGATTACGTGTTAGACGGTCCAACGATATTAAATTATATTTGTCAACTTTGTTTTCAAAATATTTTCTCATTTGTTAGGTATAAGTATCGATTATTTTTGTCATTGTAATCCTGGATTTTTACCTTTTTTATGAACCGTAATACTCGGATCATATTTCATGTTATATTAAGAACTTCTAATCTCGGCAGGATTATTAAGATTTTAAAAAAGCGATTAATATCACTCGTTGTGTGGTTGATAATGTTTCCCAGGAATTAATATTGAGCTTCTATGTGTCATCAGAGACGCGCATATAAACATATGGTGCATTTAAACGCGTAAAATAAAAAAGTATTTGATGTTGCAGGTTGAAATGTTTATGCTTAAAAATTTAACAATGATACAAAACTTTTATTACACTACGCACAAAACTTCGGTGTGTATATGTCTGTCAAATAACCCGGCTTTACAAAATGCAAATCGACCATATCTGCCTTAATAGGATTTATAGTGGATGTCTATAAAAATCTCGACAAAGGTAATAAAATTTTAGCAAACTATATCGACTTATCTACGGCCTTTGACTATGCCAACTATGGTATCCTGTTACTTAAATTGGAAAAAATTGGTATAGAGAAATCTGAAATCAATGCTTTATAATTTATTTACTTGAAAGAAAACCATATGTTTATTTATTTATTCGCCATGCTAAAACTAATTCTATTATCGTAAACATTAAAAACTTATTACAAACTTTTTCTGAGGAAGGGAGAGAGGTAGTGTTTATATGGGTAAAGGCACATATAGGTTTGAAGCACAATGAACGTGTGGATTGTTTAGCTAAGGAAAGCATCGATACAGGAATAAATAATATAAGCTACAAAATATGTCTTACTGATGCAGTTAATTTTCTTAGAGCTAAACTGAGAAATAAGTGGGAATATATATGGAAAGAATCGGCTTTCATAAACCCGATTAGATACTCGCGAATTCATTGTGAATTGCCGTACAAGTTTTGGCATGATAATTATAAGTGCTCAAGGAAGTATATCACCACAATTATACTAATGAAATTTGGTCATGCATGTTATCCTGCACATTTGTTTAAAATTAAAATTGTTAACTCAGATATCTGTGAATACTGCAATGTCCCTGGTGATCTTGAAATTACGTAGTAGCCACTGATAATCTGTACAATAGTATAATAAAAGAGAGCAACGTTTCGACACCCTTCAATTTACTCCACCTTTTATCCTTAAACAGGAAGGATATATTTAATCACCTAATTGCGTTCTTGCAAGAGACGAAAATTAAGTTATAGGCTAGCTTTGTTTCCTTTGTTTTATACCTGTGTGTTATTATACCCATCTATCCGTGGTCTAGTTTTGTGTGTGCTGAAAAAAATGTCCTGAACGGCCCCTGGACGAGAAGTTTGTGACCCTTGTTATATCCTTTGTTTAGCTGATTATTACATCATGTTTTTTTTTCTGGTATGTGGGTAGGTTGGAGTAGGTTTTTCTATTTTGTGTTCTAGTGATTGCAATAATTTAAATAAGTACGTGGCTGGCTGAATGGCTTCGGCCTTAATGCCAAAAAAAATATTTATTTATTTAATCTGCAACGATTCAACAGATTACTATAATCCAATTACAGAATGGGGAAAAAGAATACCTTAAGAGAAGGCGTAAAAAAATATAAATGCTAATATAACAATATAACAGGAATAACACTAATTAAAGGAATAAAATATGAATATAATACAATAAAAGAGATACATGAATATCGTAAATAACGTTATGATTTCATAATGGAGGCTATACTGCAATGAAAAATATCTATGTCCTTTCAAATTGGGAAAATTAAAGAAAATTTTCCCACAGTTATGAAACCTGTAAAAAGTTAAGTATTTGGGTTGTCTAAACATGATTGTTACCCCCCGCAGTTCCAAAAAGGGCTGTTTTTGAGAATTATATGCGTATATATGAATTTTAGAGTTTTTTCGCCTATTTCTCTATTTTCGGGAAAAACTGTGCGTTTTGGTGAAAAATATCAAGAGAGCAAAGTTGTAGAGCATAAAATCTAGAATTTGAAGAAAATTGTGCTATTTTTCATTGTAGAATTTTTATCAAGTAGTTCAATTTGCCGAATGATAAGATTAAATTTTTTGATTTTTATTAATTGAAATTGCAAAAAGCATTAAATAATTTTAACCAATTGGTATGTCGCAAACATAATGAAGAAATATTGGTTATACATATAAATTTGAGGAATTTGAAGAGAACATTGACTTTTTTCATTAAATAAAACAAGAACAATTTTGAAAAAAAAAAATTATATTATAACAAAATCATTTGTAATGTATAATAATCTTAATAATAGTTATAATACTTATAATAAAAATAATAATAATACTAATAATCATTACATTGAAAATATTAAATTAGTTCTTGCTCTTTTTGATAATAAGAATTCATCTTCGCTAGAACTAGACACAGCATTACCGTTACCATCATTATCATTCTCATAATTTTCATTTTCCATTGAAAGAAAATCTGGCTCAATCTCTACAAGTTCCACCTCTTCATCAAAACAATCTACATTAGTAATATCAACAGCTACATCAACCTTCTCTGAATTAGCACAATCAGTTCCTTTACGTACTTTACAAAATTTATTACACTTTTCTACAAGAACATCTCTTAGGTACAAAGAAGTTTACAACCACAATGCAATTTTTTGAGAAGTTCATCTGGAATAAATGAGTCATCGGAAAATTCAGGGATTAAAATATCATCTTTTTTCCAACCGAATTGACAGGGTTCAAGAGAATTTCCTAACTAAGCTTGGCATTTGAAGTAGACCCTTTCTGCGTGTTTCTTTAAAGCCCCATCAATTGGAGGAAGCGACTTTATTGACAAATTCTTTACAATTTCAGAATAATCATCCTATAATTATTTAATGATAATAACGAAGCGGAAGGAGGAGCATTATAAAGTTTCGAGACGAGAGATCCAGCAACTTCGTACAACTGAGATTTGTCAACAACAGGATCATTGAATATTTCTACAGATATCGACAGGATTTTATTGTCTTGAATTAGTAATATATGGCATAATTATTAAAAATTAAACTTAATAAGTTATACTTTTTTCTTTAATATATACTCATTCTACACAGGAATAGAATGTACTTTGTCAAAATTTAATTTTGGCTCAAAATCTAAAAAAAGCGCAAATATATAATATATAAATATATATTTCTTTCGCGCCCTCTAGCGGCGAAACTATCAGGAATTCTAAAAAAATTTGTAGGAAATTTTATGCTCTACAACTTTGCTCTCTTGATATTTTTCACCAAAATGCACAGTTTTTCCTGAAAATAGAGAAAAGGCGAAAAAACTGTAAAATTCATATATATGTATATATTTCTCAAAAACAACCCTCTTTGGAACTGCGAGGGGGTGAAAATCATATTTAGACAACCCAAATACTTAACTTTTTACGGGTCTCATAACTGTGAAAATTTTTTCCATAAAACAGTGATTTTTTTACTAATTTGAAGGGACTAATAGCATCTTGCCTTTTGTGGTAAAACGTACACATTCCGTGTAATGGAGAAAACTTTCTTATATTAGTTCTGGGGATATCTAGATGAAAAGTTATCCAACCACGTGCCGATAACCTAGGTACATGAAAATTCAACATTGACAGAATTTGGGGACAGTCTACGATGTTGCTTAATAATTTATACAAAAATATAATTTGAGATTTCTCTCTCCTAATCTGCAGGCTATCTAGGGAAAATCTATCAAGCAAATCTGAGTTAGGTACACCTGCCGGTGGGTATGTGCTATCTGACCAATCGTCAGCACATGTGGATCACCAACTTATGAGTTGGCCAGATACGTCGCAGACACACTGCAACCCTATATAAGTAAGACTAGTAGCCACGTAAAGAACTCCGGACACTTCGTAGAAATTTTGGAAAACTTTGACCAATTGAGGAAACAGTTAACCTGATTCGTCAACAACTTGTACCTAAAGGATTAAGAGAAGACATACCTGATCTGGCCCGATTGTGCCTGTCTACAACATACTTTCTATGGAATGGAGACTTCTACGAGCAGAAGCAAGGAGCAGCCATGGGATCACCACTTTCACCTGTGATAGCCAACCTATTCATGGAAGCTTTTGAAGAGGAAGCCATACGCTGCAGTGAGAATAAACCAAAGTGCTGGCTACGCTACGTAGACGATACGTTCATCATATGGCCACATGGAGAATCATCTTTATCTGTTTTCTTCGACCATTTGAATAAGCAACATCCAAGTATCAAATTTACAATGGAGACCGAGCAAGATGGAGCTTTACCTTTCTTAGATGTATTAGTGAAAAGGTCACACAATGGCAAGCTGGCCCATGGTCTCTACAGAAAAAAACGCACACCGATCGTTACCTACATGCGACATCTTACCATCACCCACCACAGAAGAGAGCGTTAATTAGAACCTTGGTCCACAGAGCCAACACAATATGCGACGACGAGAACAAACCCGAGGAACTACAGAATGTTCAACAAGCTTTAGAGAAGAACGGATACAGTCAAAGCAATATACAACGAGTAGTAAATAACCAGAGGAGAACTACAGAAGAAGAGCAGCAATAACCAACAACGTATGCATACCTACCCTACGTCGCGGGAGTCACAGATAGGCTGAAGAAGA
The DNA here is from genome assembly GCA_963675555.1 of Leptura quadrifasciata. NCBI lineage: Eukaryota > Metazoa > Arthropoda > Insecta > Coleoptera > Cerambycidae > Leptura > Leptura quadrifasciata. Next base: position 141,779,517 of record OY776675.1, on the reverse strand, counting down.
TTTTATTCAAAAAGAAAGTAGGTGTACGGTTTCGAACAGTGAAGAAAATACAGCAGATGCTTCCTTCAGTCAAAGACCCTGTCCCCAAATTGTTATCTAAAGGTGTTTACCAGTTGAAGTGCACATGTGGTAAGAGCTACATCGGACAAACAGGGCGGAGTATCCAGTGCAAAATCAAAGAACACCAGAGAAATACCAGATTTGGATACGCGGATAGGTCGGCGATAGCAGAACATGTCCATAATAACGAGAACCATAAAATCGACTACGAGGACGGCAATATATTAGACAAGAATACGCGCTATTATCCGCGAATCATTAGGGAGTCACTGGAAATTATGAAAAACGTGAACAACTTTAACAGAGAGGATGGGTATCGACTTAGTGACACGTGGAGACTGGTATTGCCAAGTACCAGCACCGTAGTAAGTCACGGTCAACAAATGAGCGGCGAAGCGAAGCAAGCGCGATCAATGACCAGCGAAGCGAAGCGGCGCCTAGGTATACAACGAGGAGTGTAATACAACAGATTCAGTCTTTAGAATCCTTCTGAAGAAGCTGACAGGATGATCAGCGAAATGTAAAGTCAAGTTCTACGACCACGGCAAGACCCGGAAGAATCTACTTCATTAGACAACGGCCGTGAAAACCTGCATTCTACTATGTGCTATCTTCTTTATTCCGGCGAAATTTTAGAAATCTTCGCTGAACTCTTTCCAGATTTTGAATATGAATATTATAAGGAGGACATCAAATAATTGAGGCATACTCAAGTCATGATCTTATAAATGCAAAGAATAGCAACTTCAAGGTACTAATGCTAGTAAAATCAGCTGAGTTTCTAATAATAAACCCCAGAGCTTTAAAGCAATTGAAGTTAAATTGCTAATATGATGAGTAAAGGAGAACTTCAGGAGTTTCAGGCATATTTAAAACTGTGTTATCCAGAGAATAGTTGAAGGTAGTTACATTAGTCTTATTAGAATATGTCATCACATTGCACTTAGCTGCATTCAATGGTAATTTGTTAGCATAACACCATTTATTTATTTTATAAAAATTATTTTAGAGAATTATACAATCCTCATTGTTTTTAATATTGCAATATATTTTCAAATCATCTGCGTAAATTAGACAGTTAAAATTTAAGTCACAAGTTATATCGTTAATGAATATATCAAATAGTAGTGGACCCAGATTTGATCTTTGTGGGACGCCCGACGTTGCCAAGATCTCCACCGACTGATAACCAGAGCATTCAACATACTGCTTACGATTACTAAGATATGAAGAGAAAAAATTAAGCATGTTTATCGAAAAATCATGTTCTCGAAGTTTCATAATAAGAATGTTATGATCCAGCCTGTCGAAGGCCTGGGAAAAATCAGTATAGATAACATCAATCTGGAGTCCCAAGTTAATCGAATCTGCAATATATTGGGCAATACAGAACAAATTTGTAACTGTGGATCTACCCTTAACAAATCCATGTTGGTACTGACTTAAGCGATTATGCATATCATTATATATATACCCATACAAGAGTATTTCCAAAACTTTAGCAATATTGTTTTATATATAATATATGTTTGTTTTCTTTATGACTTTCCTGACATTTGAAGGAAAATCAATCGCAGTAGTATTTATTTTTGTTCGTTTTTATATTTTTGTAATAACAAATTATTTTGTTTCTTATTGTTTTTGAATGATGCTGAATTGAAGATAATAAATAATAATAATAATAAATTATAAGAGACAAACTTAATAAATATACATTTTTATGGGCATTGAAAGAACTGTAGAGCATCTGAAATTTGTTATAGTACTTGAAATACTTGGGAACTTGAAATACTTTAGAGTAATAATTGAACTACTTTGAGATTTGAAGTACCTAGTTTAAAGTACTTCAAATTATCTGAAATATTTGAAATACGGTACTTGCGAATTACTTGAAGTATTTTCGACAAGTATTTGGTATTTGAATTATTTTGCTTCAGTTCATACTACTTGGGAATTGGAGCAGCAAGTACTTTGCCAAGTACTTGATATAAATACTTCAAGTACTTTCAACAGCTCTGGTTCTATGGATAGAAATCTAAACTACATTGGTCAAACTACACGGTGAGTTTCATCTAGATTCAATCAACATATACCACTCTGTACATTTGAATTGTGGAAGAAATGATAATTCTAAATTTAGCGTTTGTTTGTTGATTCTACATCCAAAATTATTTACCATAGATGCATAATTCTCTAGCGCTAATCAAACAGATAAGCACAAAAGAAATTATAGTCATTATTGAGATAGTAAATAGAGATATCCTCAGTTTCAAGTAAGCCCTAATTGTAATCTAGCGATTCTAGCTCGGTTGAGACTTTGGACGTGCTCTGGTTTAGTGTTTGTGCCTCCGCAAAGATTTCAACTTATTTAGAAATACGTTTTTCCTTATGAAATATTCAGAACGTGGAGCCGATATGGCTCTGTATTAATTCCCAACAGTCACCAGAGCTTGTTAAATAAATCCCATCCCAAAACGATTTATGCACCTAGAATAAATACATTTGTAAATAATTTTATGTTTTCTGCAGAACATTTGTTATATAATAACCTATGGCAGATTTAGAATTAGATATACACCGCGATAGAAATGACCATTTTGTAAAGTCCAGAGTTCGCTGACAGTTGGAAAGATCGAATCACATTTACGATGATGTGGAGAGCTTGTATATCTGTAATGGTTGACTCTAAATGGATTTTACTTAGCGATCCTAGCATTGGATTATACGGATTTGTAAGCAGATATTGCTACTAATGCAGGTCGTCGTAACAGCGGGTGTAATAGCTCTCTGCAGGGTTTTATGTACACAGCATTTAAGTAGCCTCGATGTGCTGAATCTTTAATTTCAAATTAGCATATATCGCATATCGTTGCTTGAGAACTGATACTGCAAATTGAATCATTGTATCCACCCTTATCTAATTGTATGAATAAAGTAAACGAATTGCCACTACTAGCATTTTGTGTCAAGGTTTTATGTATTTTACATACCGGGCAGCACAAACACAAGTCTCAGTAAGGGGCATAAAAAGAATCACAATATTGTTGTTTCAAATTTTTCTTAGAAATGTAATGTATCCAATCGATCAAAAGAAATAATTATGTAAAATTATATCGTTGGCTGAAGGATTTCGGTCGATGACCAATTGATATCTTCTTTGTGTTGTACCAATAAAGAGTTGTTATTATTATTATTATTATTATTATTATTATGATATCGTGTAGGTAATTATAATTCTCGGCATTAGAATAAGTTTTTCAACAGCATTTTGCATAAAGTTTCTCTGAATATCCATTCCCATTCACCACATTTTAAGTTGCATATTGCTCTTAAGCTATGTACCATTTTGGTCTTATTAACGTAGACTCTCTCCTGTTCGTCAAATAACGCGAATTACGTGGGACTGTTAATACCAGTGAACGCTAATGCAGTAGTGATTTTATCAAAATATATGTAAAATTAGAAATATTCTAAAAATGTTACTGTAATAAACGTATTTGGAGCAATCTAAAGGACTTGGGGCGAAAATGAAATCAGAAATCCAAATCAATCACAAACTATTTTTGAATTAATCACGGAAAAGCTTGTTCCCAAGAGTTTATTCTTAGACTACTCTTGTTCGATGCTAAGATTGCTATCCTCTAATTATTATAACTTAAAAAATATCAATTCTTGATAATAAATTGTTGTATACCACCTATTTGCATCCAAATTTAATTCTGTCAGATCCTTCTTAAATAAAACAAAGTATCATTTTTGTTAATATGCATTTGACATTACTTTACTTAAACACATTGTGTATTTTCCAACCAAAGCAAGATAAAGAGGTGAATCAAAAACAAAAATTTAATCTGAATTCCGCTTAAAACGCCGAAGGCATATTGTCATATTCCAAGTTCAGATTAAATCTATAGGGTGTTTTAAAGTTCTTGAATAAAACAGTCACTTTTATTTTTCCCGTACCATTTATAAAAGTTTAATCAATAAAAATATTTGGCCTGTATGGCAATCTTAAAGAATCATTCTTCAAAATAATAAAAGGTTTGTGGCAATCAATCAAGTAGGTAGTTTAGAAATTCTGACAGATTAAAGCTGAGTAAAATTTCGAGTGCTACACTTTTTATTACCGTCAGTGTATATATACATACAAATACAAATTTTCGTTTGATAATAACGATTTTACTGCAATTTAGAACTTGTAGATTGTTGGTAAACATTTTCAGGTAGAGCAATCAAAAAATTGTTTCATGTTTATGTGGTATCAAGAGGTCTTTCATTCTGGTATTATACAGATGTTGAGCTCTATTTTGAAATAACGTCGCCTTGTTTTTATACACAAAACAAGTAAGTTCATAGGTATATACAGATGTCATAATTAAAATATTTAATAATTTGAAAGCATCCCTACAAGATTCATTGTATTTTAAATTAACCATGATACGCACTGCTCGGTTTTGTAGAAAAAAAATACGCTACGCGCATCAGGTGATTGGCCCCAATGAACAATGGCATATTTGATACCAGAATGAAATGATGCAAAATACAATTGCCTTATAATTGATAAGCTGCACTGTTTGGATGTTAAAGCTAAATAATAGCATACTTTAGAAAATTTAGTATAGATATCCTTTATATGACTAGACCATTTAAGATGACAATCAATCCTTAACTGTACTGTTATCAGTACATTTACATGTAGGAGTAACTCGAGTTGGTTCATGAATGGCTAAACACATTAGCAATTAAAACGAATATTGTGCAAAAAATAGAACAAAAATGTAATATCTAATAATAATAATAATAAACGTTTTTATTTAGGAAAATGCATAAACATACATTTCAAATTACATAAGCGAAGTTTAGCCATTGGCTACTCTAACACTTAACCTATGTCTACCTATATTATAAATATTATCTATTATAATAATAATAACAATGCAAATTATTTTAAATATAAAAGTGAAGCAAAAGAAGAAAACTAAAACAATAGAAATGTACATCTAAGAAGCCAAAAAATAACTATAAAAGATGGAAAATAAAAGCAAAAATGTGTACACATATATATTATTCGTTAACTAATAGTCGAGATCTTAAACTATTCCGAAGTTTAACTTCAGAAAAATGTTTCATGTTGGTATCCATATTGTAGTGTTTAACAGCGTGTAAGTGACAGATTTTTGAAAAAATGTTGTTGAGTGCTGAGGCATTGTAAAATTGTTAACGTATCTAATATCACGCGAATGCAACTCGTTACGTGGCACCAGTTTGCCTCTCAGGTATTTCTGTGTGGATGAAATAAGCAAACAGTGTACAAATAGCAAAAAGTGAAGCTTCCAGATGTTGTTGATCATCAGCCAATGAAACTCTTGTATTTTTGCACTGATGTGGTCATATTTACGCAAGCAAAATAAAGCGACAACATGTGTTCTGAACTTTTTGAATTCAGTTCTTATTAAAATGGACAATACATAATTAGGCAACAATAAAATATTGGTAAAACGAGCGTTGCACATAATTTCTTTCTTATTTTAAAATATAAAAACTATATGCTAGCAAACAGTTTTTAGACAAATATATGATTTCCTCAGTAATTTATTTATATACAGTGTAAAAGTGAGATTATTATCAAAGATGACACGTAAATTTTTTGCCTCTGTTACTATAGGAAGAGTAGCATTGTTGATTTTAGTTACCATATGATTAGCTAGGTGTGAATATTGATATTTTGAAGAAAATAATAAAACTGAGCATTTGGAGCCATTTAATGTTAGATTATGGTTCGCGCTATACATAGAAATTGATGTAAGGTCGCTATTGATTTGATGCATTGCAAGCTCCCGTAAGTCAGGAGGAAAGGTAAGATGCAGATGTTATCAGCATAGCCTTGCATGGAGCAGAACTCTACATGTTCATATATGTCTGCAGTATAAATGAGGAATAGCAAGGATCCTAATACGGAGCCCTGTGGCACTCCCACTCCTACAGATTGGACAGATGACATTCCAATTTTGGTGCGTACTCTCTGGTATCGGTCTGTGAGGTACGATTTGAAGAATCCTTGAGATATATTATCAAGCCCATAGAAATGCAGTTTAGCACATAACAACTCACTGTTCACAGAATCAAAAGCATTTGAATAATCCAAAATAATCAGGGTCGTAGCCTTTTTGTGATTAACTGCATAACACCAGGTTGTCAGATATATTAACAAGGGCAGTTGTGGTGCTATGACCTGCTCTGAAGCCAGATTGATGCTTTGGAAGTAAATTGTGTTCAGAGAAATATTCTTCGAGCTGAATATAAACAACCTTTTCAAGTATTCTGCTTAAAACTGGTAAGAGACTAATAAGCCTCAAGTGACAAAGTTCAGTAGGATTATTAATTTTTGGTATAGGAAAAATTAAGCTTTCCTTCCAGCAGGTCGGAAAGACACCTAATTCAAGACGTTAATTATGTGTGTTATATAAATGGATATGGCTGGAGGCAAAGCTTTATCATTTCTAGGGTAACTTTTTGATAATTTTGACAAATACGTCCGGTTCAACAATCGACAAAGCAACCCTGTATTCAGGATTGTTAGTGTTGTTTTTATAACGTAACATTGTATTTACATCAGCATTTGTTGTATTAATGCCTCCAAAAAACTTTCTTTAATTTCCTCGGAATCAGCTAAACCTTCAGACAATTCAATTTTTTAAAACTTTATGCGGTCATTTTCCACGGAATTGCGTAACAAACTATATTTTGATCGCGTATTACTCGTTAACAGTTGTATTTCAGAGAAATTCAGAATATTGTTTTTTTAATTTTTTTGCAGAATATATATTTTTTTATCTTGCACCTTAACTAAAATAATTGCAGAAAACCATAAGTTTGCACCTTTCCGCCATTTCCTTTTTCAAAAAAGAAAATTACTTACGGCTTAATGAAACTTAATTTGGTTTACTTTGTTTCTGAACTAATAATTTTAAGTTTGCTCTGGCGCCTGGACTATAAGTTGTTTAGAAATATGTCGATATCAGCTGATTAGATTTTTAAGTGTATGAGAAAACAACTTAATGCATAGACAACTTATCTCCCATGGGGACGAGAAACCATCGTCGGTAAAACGTAAATGTTAAAAGAACTCGAAATTTTATTGTAAAAGACATGCTCTGGTATGCATTATGAGATAAGTTATGGTGGACATTTCATAATGGTCTTTTAAACTTTTAATTCGGCTGAACCTTGATGTTTAACCCACCATTATGTTCTAGCTTATCATACGAGTTAAAAATGTCTTTAAACAACTGAAATGAGTTTTTATCTGTAAGTGTCCGTTTTTGTCAGTTAATTAACTTTGATGGTTATGTGTGTATGTGTGTAACATAAATTGAATGACATTAAGAGACACTACATTTTACACTTCCATGAATTCATTTGTTTAATTATATTTTGCGTGTCGGAGGCGAAATAAGGAGAACTTTATGGCTAATAAACTATTTAATACATTATTCAAGCAATGGTTTGTTTGCGGATTTCTATGAGGCTCGGTTTAGCCGTGAAAACAACATTCTTTAATTTTAACTCATGATTTTATATTAATGATTATGTGGGAGCTAATTTTAAGTGTGTTAATTGCATAATTATTAACATAGAATACATGCACTCTCTACAGGATGACAAACGAATTTAGCGCACACTAATATGGATTTTTTTAAAATCTATGAAATAAATGATGGCATTTTAAAGACTTATTAAAGAGGAGAGCTGGCACAGAAATCCCAGAAACACTGATTGGGATGCCTACAAGCGGACTCTCTCAGGTAACATAACGAGGGTAATTCAACCCAGGAAAACAGAGCATATAGAAACCTCCACCAAGCTTCTCCTTGGAGCCATTACTGCCCCATATGAGAGTAACTATCCTCTCAGGAGGAGGAAAGAAAAGAGTAACGTTCCATGGTGGAACAGAGAACTGCAAAATTTACGCAGAGAAACACGCAGGCTTTTCAATAGGGCATAGGATTGGGAAAATTATAAGAGGTCTCAACTCTTCTATAAAAGTCGCATTCGAGACAACAAAATGACTGCTTGGAAATACTTTGTGAGAGCATAGAAGACGTCCCGCAAGCCGCAAGGCTTTGTAAAACTCTCAAAAAAGACAGTCCAATGCAAATAGAATATTTGAGGCTTTCCTCTGTTAGACTGACGGCTAACACTGTGGAGTGCCTCAAACATTTGTTAGAAACTTATTTTCCCGAATCTGTGGTGGAGATAGAGAAAAATCCAGCCCCACGGTCGTCCCGCGCGGTCGTCACGACAGCGGACTGGAGGACAGCCTCAAGGGTAGTGACAGTGGAGAGAGTCAAATGGGCTATCTCCACCTTCGATCCTTATAAAAGTCCAGGGACGGATGGTGTGTACCCGACACTTCTTCAGGAAGACGTGGAGATACTCATGCGTCCTCTTTATCACCTGTTGCGAACTTGTCTGGCCCTAGGGTATATTCCTATGCTCCAGAAGGGTGAAGTATCTAGGCGTCATCCTGGACTCTAAGCTGTCCTGGAAAGATCATATAGGGAGACAAATACAAAGGGCCACCACAACCCTCTGGGTATGTAGAAGGACCTTTGGTAACACTTGGGGATTGAAGCCCAGAGTAACAATGTGGTACTACATTGTTATAGTGAGACGCATGGTAACTTACGCTTCCGTTGTCTGGTGGCAGGCAGTTACTAGACTACACATTCAAGGGAAACTTGAGCAGCTCCAAAGATTTGCCTGCTAGGGAGTCACGGGGGTTATTTGCACTACTCACACGGCAGCACTGGAGGCCCATCTGGACCTTGTGCCCCTTCACGTATTGATCCAGGCCGAGGCCCGGAAAGCGGCCTACAGGCTGAATTGCGGCGGTCAGCGGAAAGAAGAGGGAGAACGACTAGGGAATACAAGGGCCCGATCTGATGCGGTGAGGACTCACTCACTTCTGGACGCTAGGAGTGACTGTATAAACGCCCACGTTCTCCTTCTCAATACCTTTTAATGTCATTATCACGAAAAGGGAGGATTGGTACCCACTCGGGAATATACTCGGATCTGCTGATATCGTTTGGTTCACAGACGGATCTAGATCTGAGGGTGGTTCCGGAACGAGAATATACTGCGAGAAACTCAGGGCAAAATTTTCCTATGTATAAATTAGCAGCGGTATTCCAGACTGAGATGTTCGCTATTTTGCTCTGGCCAGAGAGGGCTCTCAACAACCCTTGAGAGGCCTGGAACCAGTCCTGGCTTACCCTAAAGCAAACGCCAGTATGCCAATAAAGGACTGGTCTCATTCCCAGTTCGTTGTTCTCTGGAACTCCCACCCAGGACTTCGGCAAGCGAAGCTCCTAATTCCAGGACTCTTGCAGAAGAGGGTGGAACAATTGCTGCGTCTAAGCAGAAAGCAAGTTAGGGTCGTGGTTAGTCTCTTAGTCTCTTGACTGGACAGGGCTTTTTCAGGAAACACCTGCACACCATCGGAGTGGTTAACAACCCCGATTGCAGGTTTTGTAGAGAGGTGGAGGAAACTTCCATCCACCTCTTAACCTCCTGCACCAGTATCAGGAATATTGGCTTCCTTATGACGGATGAAGTAAGGCTACTGAGACCTGACTTCTCCTCTTTCGAAAAGTAGGGCTCTTTTACTTGCATAATATTTAGACAAGGGACCGATAGCTTTGCATTCCCTCCGAATTATGACGTATCCACTACACAATCTTCGCCTAAGACTGACGATGTAGAATCCCACATCGATGATTCACATTTTCTTCCTCGCAAATTAAAATATGAAAAAATCCCAAATGCCACCACTTCAAACCACTACTGATTACGCTATTACTGACGATGGGAAGCTGAATATCTTCTCACAACAATATATCCAGCAATTCTTGCTGAACCCCATAGACAAATCCCTACAGGAAAAAGCACAAAAATATTACGATAAACTACTAGACACAAATATTCCCTCAACCGATAAACCTATACCCATTAATCCCACAGATATTCTCAAACACATCAAAAATATCAACCCCAAGAAAGCTCCCGGAATAGATAACATACCCCCTTTGTCCTACGCCACCTTCCAAATAACAAACTCTTCAATGCAATAATTCAACACACATGTTATCCCACCCCCTGGAAAACTGCCAAAATTATACCCATTCATAAATCCGAAAAATCACTCGAAAACTATAGACCCATCAGCTTGCTCCCCATACTAGAAAAACTATTAGATTGCATCTTCCTCTCCCACCTGCTGGAGGCCGTCTATGACAACAAAATCACCTGCGACTTCCAGTACGGTTTTCGGTCCCAACACTTCACCTCCCAACAGCTTCTCAGACTCACACAAATAATCACCACAAATGCCAATCGGGGCCAGAAGAGTGGCATTGTGTCACTGGACCTTAGGAAGGCATTTAATAAAGTCTGGCACCCCGCACTGCTGTATAAATTTCATCTTGCGAAAATTCCGACTCGTATTGCGAAAATAATAATTATACCTTTCAAATCGCCACATCCAAGTGACAGTCAATGGGTAATGCTCATTCCTCAATCCCATATCCTCTTGCGTCGCCCAAGGCTCAGCCCTTATTCATGTCCTCTTCACCCTCTATATCAATGACATACCAGACCCCACGGACCACCGTCTCTAACTTACTCCATTTTTGCGGATGACACAGCAATAATAGCCACCTCCATCAACACTAAACTTACTAAAACACTCCTGCGAAGACAAACGCAGCTAAAACAAAAACTATGTGCATCAATAAAAAGAAAAACACAAGAACCCTGACATTAACATCATCATTTAAAATCAGCAAATACAATGGGACATCATCATTAAAAATCAGCAAATACAATGGGATACCAATATAGACTATTGTGGGGTAATTATAGATCAGAAAATAAATTTTAACAAGCGTATCACCAAAATTAAACATAAGCAAATATCAAAACTAACCAACTATACCCTATAATCAATCACGCGCCAATAAATACAGCTATTCAAATCTATAAAACACACATCCGATCTATACTAACATACGTGATACCGGCCTGGTATCTTCTAACATCTCAAACCAACTAAAACACCCTTCAAAATATTCAATCTGAAACACTTAGACTCCCAACTAGCTTGGCAAGGTGTACAATATTAAGCACCCTACATAATACATCAGGAACAGAAACATTATAAGAACATATATTATTAAAAATAATACCTACCAAACTTTGAAATTGGACAGACACTCAAAATATCCCTCCATAAATTACATATACAATCCGTAAAACCAACTCACACACAACTTCATCCCATTTCGTACACCAAAAACATCATAAAACCAACACTGACATCTGCAACTCACCTCAAAAGTACACTAATCACACCACAAATATCCAACAAAAGACGGCTTACACGACAACTCAAACAGACTTAAACTAACAAGACAAAACAATATCACGAAACCACTGAAAACAGTATGCAGATAAACAAAAGTTGATTTTTGTTAAGGTCGGACGGAAGGTGAAACGGTTGCTTTTAACTGTACTGTAACTAAAGTTATAAAAAATTCGGGACTGCAACAGAAATTATAATTTTCCGGAACAGTAATAAAATGTTATGATTTTCGAAACTGCAATGAAAAGTTATTTGTAAAGTTAAAGCGTATGATAAGGATATTAAATAGTTGTAAAATTTTAAACTGTCATGAAAATAATTATTAATTATTTATCAACTTTGTAAGTTAATGATTGATATTACTTGAGGGTTAGAAAGTGGTTCATTGGATTTCGGTTTAATTTTAAATTGAAAGAAGTGGTTACTGTTTATATAGAACTTTGGGTTGCAAATAAACTATGTATTGGCTTTTTAAATTATATTTTGAGTTTAGAAATGTGATTAGCGATTCAACTACTGATTTTTGATGTGAAAGTATTTAACTAATTAATAAATAATTGCAACAAAGAGGCTGGAGTTTCTTGGTTACATCAAATTTTGCCTATCCCATTTTTTGTATCGCAAAGATAGTTTTCTCTGTATTGATTGGTAGTACCTCCTCTAGAGCATTTCAAGTTTTGAAAAATGTTCTCATGCTTCCTTATCAAGTTTCAGCGTTACCACAAATATCTGTCGATGTAGCAGATTAAATTAAATTAAAAGTATTGTATATCTGGCGATGAACATAAAATATAAACCGTGTTAATAATATTGACTGATATAATTATTAAAAACAACATTAATTAAAGATTACTATCACTTAACACTGTTCGATTCTTTGAAACTGTCACGCGCCTAAATAAAAAGCTTTAAGCGGTTCGTAAATTTAAAATCTCCGAACGTAAATTAAGCCCTGAAATAAAGCTGTCATTTTGTACGTGGACATTTACTTCTATGACCTCTCAATCCGGTTGATATGTTTCCAATTATTGGCTTATAGCGTCAACCACGTATAGGCCTTATTAAAATCACCGAGCAGACACTAAACGCACCGGGACAAGGGACATGACAGACTAGAAGCTCCGGCACCGGCGACATTCAATTACAAAACTGACTATAATAAGACCGGGATGCCTCGGATCACATCTTCCTCTCATGTTTGTTTAATAAACCATTAAAATTTCGGTGTATGTTTTCATCGGCAGTTTCTTTGCCTTTTACTTGCCATTTCTGCTGCGTGTTTCATTGAAAAGCCGTAGTAGAAAAATTGCTTGGAACATTGGGAGAACAAGATTTACGGTCAATATCTAGCGCACAATGTCATCCTTTCTCCCACGGGCACCGCAATTTTAAAATATTACTCCCCCAGAGGGCAAGTTCTCCATTGTTTCGTTTTATAGGTACTTGTTTAATTTTGTAGATATCTCCACTATGAAAAATGAATGAAAAACTTGGAATAAAGAAATTTTTACAGGCCTTTATGTTTAACTCACATTCTCTATTTGTTTGAGTCAAATAAATAAATAAATGTTTTGCCCATTTACCTAGAACTCTGGAAATTGTTGAAGTTTTTATATTTCAAGTGTAACAGTAGGCCAGGGCCGATAATTTTTGAGACCAAAAAAATTTAGAACAGGATGACACCCATTGGAAAGGGAAGAAAATATAACAAAAATAAGAGGAAAAATAATTTACGGGCGATTTGAGCTCGGGAAGTGGAAGGGGGTGAACTTTTAAGGGTGGAAAACGGTTTATCATGATTTTCGGCAAAACTACAACTTCTATCGAAAAAAGTTAAATGACATAGTTGTAGGTAATAAAAAGATCTACAACTTTTGTATTTACACTTTTTTTACATAACCTTAAAATATCTGCAAAAAATCAAAATAACCGACTTTTTGGTTTTTTATTTTTATCTTCCACAAAAAAAAATTTTTTTCACGAAATTTCGTGGAAACTTACCTTCCCAATGTCCCAAACACGCTGTAATTATTTCAATTCAAATTATTTATTTTTTCCCCTTATTTTGATTTTATATCGAGAAAGTAACCTCCTTTTCAATCGAAAATTCTCACGTCAAGCTGCTTTTTAAAAAAAATCGATGCGCTTTTTGTCCGTTGAAACCTTTACTTTCTGGTGGTGTACAAGATATACATTGCTATGGAAAATTTTCTCAGAAAATGCAAACGAACAAAAAAACTCGATTTCGAAAAAAATTTGTTTTAATCATTATTTAAAATTTTGTGCTATTTATTGAAATTTACACTTTAGTTACTCGAAAAATGTAAGATTCCATGTTACATTGATAAATTAAGAAATTGCAAATCCATGAAACATGGAGTTTGCAGAAAACATGCGAAAATAGTTTTCTAAATATAAAAGATGGGATTTAAAGGGGATTTAATCTAAAAAATGTGACTGCTGCAATTTTTTCTTCGATAAAAAGTTAATTTATTAAATTTTAACTTATGGAATAGAAAATCTTATAATATATAAATATATTTGTTAGGCATTTCAATTGAAAAAATGTATGCTTAAAATTGTACGATTCAATTTAAATACTTATGAAGTTATTCATTATAATATTTTGAAACACATTTATCACCTTATCTGGAATTCTAATCACTTATCCATTAGTTTTTTGTCTTATTGATGGCATTTCTTCATCGATTCGACAAATCTTTCCGATTCTGGTGGATCTTCGAAATCTTCAAGACCATCATCGTCTTGATCTCCAATATTTTTTCCAGTCTGCATTGGTTCTTCATCCACAATTTCATCTGAATCATTTACTTCCTCGTAGGTTTTCTCTTCAGTATTGGAGCATTTTTCAGAGCCATGATAGTTTGAACATAAATTTGTGAATTTCAAACCATGTTTTTGGCAGCCACATTTTAGACTGTTACATCTAGTTTCACAGCTGCAGCAAATAGTTTTGAGCAATATATCAGGAATTAATTCTTTATCTGTCAATTTGGGCATAATGCCACGTTGGTGTTGCTTTCAGCCCCAATCTGTTGCTGTCAGTTTGTTACGCAGCCAAGTTTGAAGCTGATAATGTGCCCTGTAACAATGTTGTTCTACTGCGCCTTTAGTTGGTGGGAGATTTACCAATATAAAAGATGATTTTATTCTTGCCAATTGATATTTCCGAAATCTGAATTGATTCAGTGTTATATTTTCATTTTTACATTTATAAATTGATTTGATTAATTGCAATCTATTTCTTGCGATATTTTCTTTGTTTGCATCTTTTTTATAAAAAATATTGGCCAAATTTGACAAATTTTTATCGTCTAATAATGAATTTATTGTTTTTCTTTCCTTTTCCGGCAAATCCAGATATTGTTTCGCAACCAGAAAAACAATGCAGAAATGCAACGATATTTTTGAAGGATTCATATTTGAAACTATTGGAGGTAAGGCCTCCCCTCCCAGCCCCTTCCCCACTTCTCTATGACATACCTTCTGATGGGCTAAAATTCCTGTAAGCCATTCAGGTATAGAAGTTTTTTTAGAATGGCAATAAATAGGCACCTACGCATATAATTTAAAAAATTTCCTACAACTTTTTTAAAATATTGTAGATATCTTATAAACTATTAAGTTTATTAACTTATTTGGTTGTTAATTATAGTAATATATATCGATTTGCAATTTCTTAGTTTATCAACGTAACATGGAATCTTACATTTTTCGATTAAAAAAAAATTTCGAAATCGAGTTTTTTCGTTTATTGCATTTTCTGAGAAAATTTTCCATAGTAATCTATATTTTTTTGAACACCATCAGAAAGTAGAAGTTTCAACAAACAAAAAGCGTACCGACAAGCAGCTTTTTTGACGTGAGAATTTTCGATTGAAAATGAGGTTACTTTTTCGATATAAAATCAAAATAAGAGGAAAAAATAAATATTTTGAATCGAAAAAATATTAGCGTGTTTGGGACATAAGAAGGTGTTTCCACAACAACTTTGATTGTCCTAGTATTCTTTCACAAATAACATTTCATATTCCTCGACTTAACACCAGGCAAAACAAAACTTTTAAATGCTCTGTACCTAGAACGAATATATTAATTAAATCACCAATCTTCTTGTTATCATCCTACTTTAATAATATATCAATCGACATAAATAACTGTACTCTGTCGCCTTTCCTTAAAACTGCTTAAGAAAATTTTAACTCAGCTGAGATTTAGTTACATTATCTTGTTCAGTATAAATAATACTCAAAAATCAAACACTCATATCTATAATATTCAGTTTTAAATTGTTTACCTAGCTACCTAGACTTAGATATTAGCTTAGTTTTATATTTGTATGACCTACTTATACTTACATTGTATTTTTGTATTAGTATTTTCATCTTATATTTATATAGTGTTGTCCTGTAAATGGTTTTTGGGTAATGCAATGAATTTAATTTTACTTTTTTAAATTTTAATATGTTAATATAAATAAGATAACGAACAATTAAAAATATATAGGTACTTATACATTTCTCGATAAACCCTTTTTGTCCCTTCCAAGCATTCATGAACATTACACTATTCTAAAAAAACCGTAACAGATCTATTAATACAGTAGCGATGTTCTCTTTGTCCAGAAAGAAAATTAATGTTTTGTTAGTATTTATTGCAAACAGGACTACTTAAAATAACACCTGATAGGGGAACTTTATTAATAGACGTCTGCCTCAAACTAATGGCTAAAAGCGTTTGTGTAAGGTCGGTTCCACGAGGTTGTACAAAAAATAAATTAATTCATATCTAAAATGATTGGTTGGTAATTTGTTGTGGACTGCGGGGGCTTATCGGTAACGCCGGTAATAAAGCCCATTAGTAACGAGCAGTGCTGATAGGTGTCTTTTAAAAATTATATTCTTGAGCGGCCTATCAGCAGTTAAATAAACAAAACACGGCTTTTATCTCAAACGTTCCAGCGCGAGTCGCGCTCACTTAGCGAATGTATAAATTGTAAAGGCCGTATGACACTGCTGGCATCCCGGGCAGCCCACAACAATGTTATAGTCAGTACTGGTGGAAAGCCTGAACGGTAATGATTCGTCAAGCCGAACTTCGCATGATAAATAGATAGTCCTATAAACCAAAACTGAAGCACTTGATAATTCCAAGGGTGACTGTGTTATGATTCTTTCCTTAAAGGTTTGGCAGAACTCACGTTTCCTGAGCACGAATTTTTGAACTAATAATAATAATCTTTATTCTGTACATTTGGTAGGCCAAAAGAAGTACATAAAATATATCATGCAATTACTATTAGTGCAAGAATCTATTAAAATATAATAGAAGAAGCAACATATAAGAAAGTGTGTATACATATAAAGATAAAAGTACTACTGAAGGAATGGTAAAATTTATACTTACGTTTAATAAAATTCTAAATAGTAATTCGGCAGTATATAAAAAATAGTTATTTGTGTATCAAGGCCGTAAAGTTAATTTTTCTCGGTCGAATTCAAAGTTTGCGGCCGAGGCACAGCCAGTACCTCTCCAGAACTAATCCCGGGACCGACCGTGCAACCACCGCGTTAATCGCGGCAGCGGATTGCAGGATCGGGCGGAATAGGCCTGGTTCGGTTAAACGAAAATTGATAAAACTTAACCTAAACACCTTCTGCAAAAGCAGATAAAAGAAGGTAATAAAATTTTTACATGTCTAATTACAAAAAGATTTAACACAACTAAAAATACACTTTAAAAACTGGGGCACAAACACTTTTTAAAATTTTGCAGCTGACGCAGGCGCCTCAATCCAAACGAGGAGCCTTCTGCGAGATCTATGAACGCCGGGCTGCGCTAGGCTGGCCTAAACATTAACTTTAAAAATTTTCGATACCACAAGATTTTGACTTTGTAAAAATTGATGATAAGAAAATGAATTTGGAGACAAAAATGTACAAAAAGAAACCAAGAGAAAACAAACGCAACAATAAGAATACAGACAGAAAGGAAGAAGGGGGATAGGAAAGATTTAAAGATACGAAAGGTATGAAATATCAGTAAAGGTGGATAGAGTAAGCGGAAGTTATAGTTGGTGAAGTTTGGCTACAGGGGTTGCCGGAAAATCGATAACGTCTGGTACGGGTGTTTAATTAGAAATGGGGCATTATGCTCTGTAATTTGTGTTATGTGTCTTGTTAGCGGACTATCGCCCAGCTTAAAAGGGTAGAAGTTTTGAGAGACCTGCTGGACATAATCCGCTATCGGGGTTATGTCGTTGCAACGTACGTATAGGTCTCTGAGGGAGGTGTACCTTTCAGAATTTGATATGAGGCGCATAAATTTGTGTTCAAACACTTTTAGTTTTTTTATTATCGTGGTCGGTATGCTGCTGCACCACACCGGCGCCGCGTATGTGATGGACGGCCTGACCACCATTGTGTATAACAACTTTTTATTTTCTCTGTTAAGTCTGCTACCCGTGACCATTAGCGGATACAGACTTCTGGACAGGGAGTTGACCGTCCGTATTGTCTAATTAACGTGGGTATTAAACGTTAGTCTTTGGTCGAGTCTTACCCCCAAGTACTTCACGCATCTCTTGGTTGGAATTTTGTTTCCCATGATCGAAATAGGTGTTATGGTCTTATTTTCGCTGTCAGATCCGATAAACTTCATTTCTTGTGACAGTTGCCTAAAGAGTTTTTTCTACAACATATACAGTGTGACCCATTTCAATCCTTAACACCCTCATAAAAGTTTTAGTTATTAATCGATTTTTACCGAGTTTTTTTTTAAAGATACAATACCAAAAACTGCATTTTTGGACAAAACGTCATATTTTACTTTTAAAAATCATGGCCTACCGCGATTTTTCTAAGGGCTAAAATTAAAAAAATCGTAATCGATTTTGGTTACACTTTCTAAATTTTGGTGGTCGGGGCGACATTACGTCCCCGTGTAGCGACATTTACTACACTTTCTAAAATTACACTCCTTGATGAATTTCTGAAATTTTTGCATAAAAAACGCTCCGTAGAGCGAAAATATGATTTAAAATATAAAAACCTCTTCCAAAGCGTTTTTACGTGAAGCTCGCTTTTCATGCGAAATGTTTCGGATTTTGTTACAGTTTCGAAAAGTTTATCGAGGGTTTTAGCATGTCCTTTACCATTATCAATCTTATTAATTTTAATTAATTAACTTTGATTAACTTGTTAGTAATTATTATGTGACTTTTGAACCAGTAGTGATAATTTTCGATAATTTTCAATTCTTGAGGATTTTATTTCTTTTGCTAATTAAATATGCTTCTCGTTTACGAGTTATGGTCTAGACAAGTAGGTTTTTTTATTTTGTATATTGTTTATTTTTTTATTTTACCTCATATCAAATATGGTCCAAATGAATTTACGTGGTATAAAAAAAACTATGAACTGTGTAGGTTTATAACCTGTTCCATTTTTATGAAGAGCTACTGACTTTCACCATTGAAAATTTTATGGTTATATAATTTATTATGAAACTACTAATAGCTTGTAGACCAATAGCGATTCATGCACAATGAGACAATTATTTTCATCACTGTCAAGTGTACCCAGCTTCTCCTAAGGCACTGTTATAAGTGAATTAATTATATTCTTGCTAATAAACCCATTTAATTTTGTGAGGACACCCCAAAAATTGAGTTAGGAACTAAATATGACAAATTTTAACCTTGTTACCTTGTTATTGTCCTGTTACAGACAAATTTCCCCCCCCCCATAATCAAGGACAGAATTTCCATATTGCTTGTTACACACATTTCTAAAGTCTTGTTCTTTGTCTTATTGTCTGGCCGATAGCCGCGTTGATGAAGGCACCAGGTGGCAATCGCGATTAATCATACGGTTATCGCGCCACCGGGTTAGAATTTCGGCTCCGGCACTGGCATTGTCGGAGGAAATGGTTGTATGTCCGCGTTTTTTCAATGTGTAGTCCCCTTCCGCACAAGCCTCTGGCTTCTGGAATTGGGAGTTGGCAAATTTTTATGGTTATTATTTATTAATTTGTAGAATGTTCTGCAAAATATCAGGATCTATTTTTTTCCATCTTACTTTCTTTATTGTTCTTTGTCACTGATAATCGCTTAGTTTAGTTAGTGAAATACTAATTAATTCTAATACCTGAACCAGTTTTTATACTTTTAATCTTTAACTCGGAACCATGTACTTCTTTTATCAAATTTGTTTATCCTCATCAGAAAAAAACAAAAATAAATTTAATTAACTCATGTTCTGTGACATATTTTTAGATTAACCACAGTTTTGATAATCTCTCCAAACAGCCCTCAAGTTGATTGACAATTGATGCATAGAGCACTCGCTCTCAGTCAACTCTCAGAAGAAAGAGTAATACACCATGAAAAGGAAGCTTTCTAATATGAAAATGCTCAGGCCATCGGGCTTTCGAAACTATTTAACGAGTGAGCTCAAATACTTGGGGGTTATAATTGATCTTGCTATGAACTGGGAGAGACTTATGGACGTAGAAATAAACAAGTGAATTACTGCCTTCTAGCAGTGTCACATGTTTTGAGATTTTTCAGTCGAGATTTTCCTGTGGCTGTTATAAGACTCATACTTTACTACGCAACCATTGTCTGGCAAAGAACAGTAGCATTTCAATTGGAGTACGTACAGAAATTGACATGCCCCTGTGTTACCGGTATACAACGTAGGCTATACATCGCTCCTCTAAGCCTATATAGAAGAGATGGCGTTAGGAACTGCTCTTAGATTTTAATATGTAGGACAGTGATATGAAACTTACAAAGAAAAAAAATTACGGACAGCAGGGCTCTGCTTTTCTTACATAATTATAGGACGGACTTAGGTTTGGTCTTGCAAATTAAGATGCGAAAGGTATTGCCTCCTGTTATCAAGACTAACCGTACCAATAATATCCAGTAAGTGCTGTTGAGGGTAACCAATAGGAGGATATGTTTCATTGGTTTTAAAAAACAGTAGTTTTAGAAATTTTCGCTGCACATTTTCTAAACTGTTAATATGTATATCATAATTGAGATACTAAACAAGCGACGCACAGTGGGATCAATTCAATTTCTAGCCGGTCAAAATTAGTGTTTACGAAATAATAACCTCTAGTGAAACACATATTATGAAAACAGCTAAAAGTAATGCTATTGTTAGAGTAGAACCAAGTACACTAAGCAAATTATAATAAAATGTCCCAAAGATGAACAACCCAAACTGAATAATGATGCTTTTATTATTAATATTATATATGACAAAAATAGTGTCGGCAAGTAAGGGCGTGTAATATACATGGATTATCTATGCAAAAAAGTCATCATTGTCGTCATCAGAAGCAACATCGTCATTTGAGTCACTGTCTGCATCAGCAGTTTTTAATAACCCGAGAGCTTCTTTCGTCATGCATGGGTACTCAATTTCTTGAAAGATTTTAACTCCTAAATTACGGGATCAGTTGATACCAGTAACACATGCATTAAATGGTGGGTAGTTAACGTTCGCGAATTTTTTCTGGCATGATACTGTCGAAACCGTGTGTAATCTTTGCTGCGTGCTTCCTAAGCTTCTTCAGAAAGCGCACCTATTGGGATCAGCATATTGTGTAAGATTACTTGTGACCCGTGCATTAATATTTGGTGCACACTTGGGGGCATGCGATACATTTATACATCTGTACATAATATGCTGCAGTGTCTTTTGCAAAGTTGTCAAATTTCCCAGGGTCCACTTCATGCCCACTTGAAGGCAGTCAGAATAGTTTCAAATTTCTTTATTAACTACACTTCCACCCCAGTTATTTCCGCAGCGTTTGCTGCGTGCCTGAAAAATCTACGCGAAACATTTCCGGTATTTGATAGTCCCATCCCTTGCATCACTTTGTCAATTTTGAGTTCCATTTCCCTCCAAATTCGATTCTGAATTTCTTTTTTTCTTTCTTCGATTCGCAACTTCTGTTCAGTGCTTGCACTTCGTACAGTCGGAGCTTGAAGCTTTAAGAATTTATAAGAAATGTGAAGAATGCATTCAAGAAACTTACTCCAAGCATGTAAAGTTGAAAGGCCATATTTCAAGTTTTCCTCCTGTATTGAGTACTATTTTATTTTTATTATTCATGTCCTTTGGTTTACAATTAATTACACAGAAAGCAAGTCTGACTGGAAGTTTCAGTCATGGGATTTATTACCTTACCATCGATCATAGTGAAAAGTAGGCAGTAATTCACAATAAGCGGCCTCCCATGACCAACATTTCTAGAGGCTTTAATTCTGAAATTTCCTTTTCGATTTCTGCTACTTTTTTTTGTAAGTATGGTGGTTTCCTTTGAGTATGTAAAACCGATTGGTCGACAATAACGAGTGGATGATGGACTTGAGTTTTTCCAGAACATCCTCTTTATGTTAGTGTATCTAGTAGTTGCAATGAGTTGCAGTGGGACCATCGAAAATAAAAACAAATTTGCATCTGTAATTGTTCCATCAGCTTGTTCATCTTACTCTTCATTTTTATTCGCAGTTTGCATAAATTCGCTGTGCCCAGATGATCCATCACAGCCCCACCTGCAGATCAATTCGACTTTTTTATATACTTCATTAAAATCTTCATCTTCATCAAAATCCCTTGTTTCACCCAGTCTGGTCATAGTATGATCTAATAAGGCCTATTACCAACTGTGTTTTCAATATGGGCATTGAAACCTAGGTCACGGTAAGTATCAGGTCCTGGTATGACGGTGTTGTCAAGGTGGTAGTTAAACACATGGGGAGTTGATTTACGCGTAAAAGATATAACATTACATTTACCGACATTTAATGACAGTTTGTTGTCTAGACACCACTGTGATAGTCAGTCAAGGTTATGCTGTAGGCGGTAACAGTCTTCAGCACTCGTTATCATTGTAAAGATCCGCATATAGCAGACAACAAACACCTAGAGTATCTACTATATCATTAATGAAAATATTGAATAGTACCAGGAACCTAGCACCGAGCCCTGAGGCACACCTGATGACGCCAAGAATTCGACAGACTTAACTCATTATACGCTACATATTGTACTCGATTTGACAGATAAGATCTAAATAATTTTAGCAGTGAATAAGAGAAACCTATTTCTTGTAACTTGGCTCATAGGCAGCACACCGCCATGGCAGGTCTCTTCCTTTCAGGAGTCGAGTGCATGTAACATAACTCTCCCTCCACCAAACAATTTAGATCCAATCATGTATCCGCACAATTTAGTTGGCGCTTGTAGCATTATGAAAAATTGTGAGTAAGGAAGGTCTAATAAATAATTTCTCTCGAAATTTGCGTCAATTTCTGGTAACTCATATTAGAAAACTAAATCAGTTTACCAAAAACTATCTACATCAGCCCTAATTTAGTATAATATGTAAAAATATACAGAGAGCGCCTTATGCATATTCATAATTTTTTTTGTAGAGCCGCCTCTAAAAATAAATTACACATTCTTCAACTTTATCTTCTGAGCTATATGGATGTTGTCTTAAGATGCCCAACGTTGTAGTCGCTATAGACGGTAGCTTCGATAAGTGGCATCTCATGTTCCCCCAAACACGTACGATCATTATTGCGACGGATGAAGAAAAAACTACTGGCCGTTCACATTATATACTTACTCTCAGATTATCAAGATTTTTAAGGAATATGGTATTCAACACTTTTTAAGCCTTCAGCTAAATTACCATGATTACGTTAATAAAATGTTTAGTTTTACAGCAAATTGGTTAAATTGCTGACAAATCGAGCAACGCTGGCTGTGTTTTATTGATCGCGATAAGTATTTTAGCAACACATTTTTTTTAGCAAAAAAGAAACCACATACCGATGTACATAACAAGAAATGCAAAATAACGTGACATTTTGTTGCACAGACATTCATAAGTTTTTGGCGACTTTAATTATCCAGGACTTTACTAAGGTACTCTGGCACATTCATGTGCAGATTTTTTAAATATATTCTTATAACGAATCTAATGTAACTACCATACGACTGAAGTATAGTGAGCCCTCATTTTAATTTCGAATATCATAGAAATGGTAGCATTAATTATATGAATGTTGTAAACTGCTGTGAACTTTTAATAGCTCATGTTGAACAGTTTGGAAAATCTGCGTATAGTACTGTTACGTGCTTACATCCTTTGATAAACACCCCAAACGTAGATTTAATAATTGCAACACGAATAATACTAACCACTGATTTATTTAACAATTAATTAACTTACAATAATTAATCTATTTAATTACAACTTTTATTCAGTATAACTCACTACCTGTCAATGTACTTTTTACTGGTCTGTTCACTTTGTTCTTGTTCCTTTCACTTTGCTATTTAAACTGAAACTGCTCTGAGATCAGCTGTATGATCCTTTTGTACTTGTATATAGGCATTCTGGACCGTTCTAAAGGTTTTCTGAACTTTCCTGATAAAGTCTATATCTTTCTTGACACATCACGTTTGCCATCTATGGAACGACTAGCGAACTACCATTCTATTGATAGCTAATTAGGGATGCTTCTTCTTTCTACTATTTTTTTTATTATTGTTTTTTTCTTTAGGTCTTAAACCATGCAGCCAGTCAGTGGTAGTTACAATAAATCGTATAAATAAATCTAGCACAAATAAACGAGATTGAATATGAAGACACGAGAAAAAATGACGGGAATACATACTTCTCATCCTGGGGTCGATCAGGACATTTTTATAATTTATACAGCACAAGGGAGACCTTGGAAAGCAGGAAAGGCTAATATGAGGAAAGACACTTGGATTACCAGATTAACTATAGCTTAATTTCAGTTTCATTTACGAAATTTATAATACTATTGTCTATAATACTATTGTATAAAGTATAAGTATTTAACAAGACCAATTTGAATATCTATATTAATTGCGAATGCATAAATTCATCTACGGAATAAAATGCATTAGCAATAACTAAAGATTTAACAGAGAAAAGAAATTTGTTAATGCTGGGTAATGCTTTTTATGTTGTTACTCAATCTATTATAGAGAATAGTACCTATATAATATGGATTTGATTCAAATAATTGAAGCCTATGGATTTAATACTGTAAATTATATCCACGACGGGTGGGATAATGATGATACACACTTTGAAAGTTATCTGATCTGGCTTAACCAATTTAAAGCAAAACATTTACATGCACATTTAAGACATACTGCGGATACATGTGTTTTCCAATCAAGGGATAGGTCACTATGGATTCCTAATAATTTGAACGAGGTAAGTTGTTTAACTGATTTCCCATTATGATGCAGAGTAAACTTGCATTATATCTTGATGCAACTAGATGAAACTGCATAAGAAATGTTTTGTCTTGATTAAAAACGAGCTTTTTGTTAAAATATTCAGTCATTTATTGAATGTTAATTCTGGGCTGCTCTAGTGCGATTTCAGAATTGTCACCGCAGGAAAGTTATGTCATCTGCAAATGAACCGTAATAAGACGAAATAAAATTATCCAAGTCATTAACGTACAAAATAAACAAAAGTGGACCTAGCACACTACCTTGTGGTACACCTATATCAACCAGGAGTTCATTGAATCTATGACTAAAACAATGCACAACTGTTTCCTATCACTTAAATATGACCTAAGTAAGTCTGTCATTTGCTGTACGCTGACGATCTTAAAATATTTAATACAGTCTCATCTCTGGAGGACTGCGTCACACTGCAGGATAGTCTAGCACGCATATGCAACTGGTGTACTCGAAACAAATTATATCTAAACGTGTCAAAATGTAATGTTATGACCTACACAACTAGTGCAAGGCCGGTTATTTTCGACTATAATGTAGATGGCGCAGTGCTTCAGAGACCTGATACCCTTGTAGACCTTGGCGTAATCTTCGATAAAGAGCTCACATTTGTACCGCATGTAAACAATGTTGTAGCCAAATCTTTTAAAACTCTGGGCTTTATAATCAGAATGAGCAGAGATTTCTCAAACATTTGTACACTAAAGATCTTCTATTTTGCTTTTATCCGGTCTAAACTAGAATATGCATCTCTCGTCTGGAATCCCCATTACAATATTCACATTGACGCCTTGGAGAGTGTGCAGAGATAAAATTGCTCTGGTTTAAGTCGGATGGAGTATACCCGGAGGTTGGCTTGCCGCAGCAAGAACTCCTAGCTAGATTTTCTATAAATTCCTTGGTTACCAGACGCGAATACTTTTCTCTCGTATTTTTATACAATATTATTTACAGCAATATACACTGTCAAGACATTTTAAGTCAATTAAATTTCCGCGTTACGAATTTTAACTCCAGAAGTTCACAAACTTTTTACCTCGGCATCCCACATTCTAATGTTTTAAAATTCTCTCCTCTCCATGCTATGTGTAACAATTACAACAAAAACTGTGGAGTGTTTGACATTTTTCACAGCTCAATCAATAATATTAAAAAACTGTTTAACCCTATTTGAACCTTTGTTTTTCCTTGGTTGGTTATTTCATTTTGTACTTTTTTGTATTCTGTATTGTGTATTTTTTTGTATTTTTTCTCTATATGTATTTTTTTTGTTTGTTTTGTACCTGTACCATACTGCTATGAAATGCTAAATTTGTGTATTTGTTCTGCTCTCTAAATGGGTTTACCTGTTGAGCACTGTATGTAAATAAATAAATAAATAAATTACATTTGCCACGTATACCGTAAGACTCAATAGTTTTGAGAAAAATTTGATGGTCAACACAGTTGAATGCCTTAGAGAGATCAATAAAACTGGCAAGGACTTTCTTGTTTTGATCTAAATTTCCTTGAACCAATTGACAGTACACTTAGTAAATTATATGGAGCAAGAATATTGCAATCTTGGACAATTCTTTGTATTAGTGTAGTAGTGATAGCTTTGTATTTTGCGCAACAAAAGAATACGTGATCAAAGTCTCCTAGGACGTTGCATTCTTCACAATTGCTTGAGATAAAAACTCTAGAAACGATAATTACATTTATAAAACTGCGATTGGCATGCGTTTAGAAAATAATATGAATATCTAGGGATATGCCTTGCATTTTTATAGTAAATTTTGAGAAGAGTTGTACAATTATATGTTTCTCTATGCTTAGAGCAATATAGCATAGTGTAGTGAGATAAGAAAAAAATCAGTCTCGAGTACATGCACCTTGATAGAACTTTCCCGTCATCCCGTATCTTGAATATATTTCTAATTCTCTAGAACTTTTTGATAGAGCATAAAATTACCCTGTACGAAATTTTTCTTTGCAGCGTTTAGTTTCTCAAAATATTTGCAATATAATTCCAGCGTGAAACAAATTTTATTTGAATAATTTTTTGATTAGGCGATGACTTGTTCTTGGTCTGTCCCTGGAGGCGATCCTGATGTTCTCACGAAAATCTGCAGATCCTTTTAATAAAGTTTTGCATCCCAAACAGTTTTTCTTCAAACGTTTTTTGAAGTGCCTATGATGCTCTTAAAATTGACTAATACCTTTTTGCATAAACTTTAAAAGTAGGCTTTTAACACCATTCAACATTCTATATCACCAGTGTTAAAAGTGAGTTAGTAGTAAATTTTAATATTTAAAATCCATATAACTATTTAATAGGGTATATTTTCAAAAACGATTACATTTAGATTTAATTAGTATTAATGTAGATGGTACAATTAGAAAAACTGGAAATTGAAATGATGCATGCATGATCAAACTTAGTGTAGCTGCGGCATCTTCTTTGCTAGACATTGAGATCGGTATTTTGGGAATAGTAACAACATTTGGCAAAATTCTTATCGCTATGCTTTTCTTAGTTTCCAATGAATTTCTATCCTCCGCCGCCATAATAGCGGCGGAGGGATGCTTTTTAATAGTTGTAAGATTTGCACCAGCATCAACAAGCAGCTAGCCGAAGAAGGCGAAAGTGTCCTGTTCTGCAGTAACTGGATTCTTTGTATACCAATTATTTCCTCCGCATTTAGTGAAAAGTCGTTGATAATTAGTATCATTTAGATGAAGAGGCACTTTTAGCATTAGATACTTTTCATCTGGTGCTTCCATAACAAATTTATCCACCTGCTCCATGGTCATTATTTTAGATTTTTTTGGTTTGTATCCTTCACCCTTCATTTTAAAAAACACAGAAGCTTGTAATACTTACTTATGTCGTGATTGTTTGTTATATTCAGCATCACCTTGATTATAGAGTAGTTCGATCAAAGTGTAAAACACGGAAGTTTTCACTTCCGTGTTTTACGCTACGTTTAAACAGGCATGGATTTACTGGCGCCCGATTAAAAATAAAATGCACGTCTAAACATCTACTGGCGTGACAGTTCAAACCATGCATACGCGAATCAAAAAAGTTGGTTATCTTCCAACTTTAGTGGCGCCAGTGAAGATGTTTTACGCTCTACCCGAACCGCGTTAAGTTAAAATTGCAAGTGTAACCTTGCACTGGCGTACCAGTCGCTAGAGTGTGTGTGTGTGCATTTTTTTGGGTAAATTCATAAGTGATTTCTAAAACTTTCAGGGTCTTCTGTCGAAAGCTCTCTTAAAAGTTTTTCTGGTGCGCCGAAACTATGCCTCTGAGGAATTCACTTTCTTACCCATTGACGGCCTTTTAGTTATGTTTCAGTTTTCCTTCTAAATCACTCTTAAACTATAATCTTCACTATTTGGCAACTTTTTCGAAGTGTTTTCGACATTTTTATAATAAAATAACAAGCTGTTAACCTTCCTGTGCCACCAGAAAATAGAACTGGTGAGAAGAAAATGCCATCTACGTGCAAACATTAACTGGCGTGAAAGTTTAATTGGCGCGCTACTGGTACTGTAAACGATCCATCTTTATGGTGTCTGAAGGACGTCTTTTCTGCTTTGAAAAACTTAGAAAAATTTTTAAAAAATAGGAAAAAGAAAAAATTAATTTTCTTTTTCCTCAACCTTTTCTTAACTCTAAATAATAAATATTACGTTCACAAAATTTTTAGGGTTCAACACGACTGTTTCAGACGGAGAATAATGGAAAAAAAATCATACTTACTGTCGTTTATGCTTAACTGCTGCTCTGATGGTATCAATTGGACGTCGTAACACTATAAATCTAACACTGTCTGTACCACACTCTCTTAAAATTAAACCTGAAAAGGAATTTTGTTAGAAAACACAACTAAAGGACAATATAAAGTTCAAAATATATATATTAAATCTTTAAAAAATTATGTTTTTACAACAACTTTTTTCAAGAGAAAATGTTAACAAACACTAGTCTGGCCCGTGTACAACACATGGTGAGGAACGGGACGATTCATAATGTACCAACTACCATCCAATATGCGGTTTTATAAGCTAACGATGCACAAAAAGATTCAAGAAAAGTTCAATGTAACTGAAATTTTGGTGGGCTTTTGCTTGCCTGTCTTATAAACGTATTATTAAATTCACATGAATTTTGGTCGCTCCTCGGAG
This sequence comes from Leptura quadrifasciata, assembly GCA_963675555.1. NCBI lineage: Eukaryota > Metazoa > Arthropoda > Insecta > Coleoptera > Cerambycidae > Leptura > Leptura quadrifasciata. The sequence continues at coordinate 141,750,513 of OY776675.1, read as the reverse complement.
CTTAAAATTGCTTGAAGCGTCTCTACTTCGATTGTATTCTACAATAACAACTTTTTACGTTCAGGCAAGGCGGATCCCATGCACGTGTGAGTACATGGTATAGATACTTTTTTGACTCCGAATCACTGAGGAACCGGTTTAGGGCAAACCCCGTCAAAACACATCATTTCCCCGTCAAATCCGACTGCTAGGAAATGATGGGGGTCCCATGTCGCTAAGGGCTATTTTCGCTATAACTTCCGATATACTTTGAATAGTCATTGGATTAACTTGTCCTCATATTCAATACCTCGTAAGAGTTGCAGTGCTTGACAACGTGGATTCGTAAAAGGGTTTTTAATCTTGAAAATTTCGAAGTTAAAATCAAATTTTATGATACTTTCTAAATTTAGGTGGTCGGGGCGACATTACGTCCCTGTGCAGCGACATTCGCTACACTTTCTAAATTAACGCTCCTTGAAGAGTTAGCGAAAATTTTGCATAAAAATCGCTCCGAAGAGCGAAAATATGTTTACAAGTATTAAAAACCTCTTCCACGGCGTTTTTACGTGAAGCACGCTTTTCGTACGAAGTATTTCCTAAATCGGATTTTGTTACAACGTCGAAAAGTATATCGGGGTTATAGCGTTCTTTAACAGTACCAGCAAATCCATGCTTGTGTGAACGTACCATTAGGTTTTTCTTCAAAGCACGCACAAAATACATTTTCATTATATTTGCCTGATATAATTTTACTTATGCACCATTCCATAAAATGATTATATGCAATCTCGTACTGCTGTCTCGATTTTGCTGGTAAGTTCTTCAGATAAACCACAGTGGAACGATGTGAACAGAAGTGATTTTATTTAAGCGTTAACACTATTTTGATAAGTTTATCACACTAAATAATTTTTTAAGGATTTTACTAATATTCAGTAGCTTTCTACCTTAAACCTTTCAGAGAACCGACAGAGAAACTAACCGACATACGGACGATATACCGATTCTGCTAGATTTGCTACATTTAAACCTCAAACCATTCATTTCATAATAATTTGGTGTTTGAAATTTCTCCAATACCTTCCCTATCTAGAGGTGAGGAGTACAGAGGAAAAAGAATCAAAAACAGCCCATCAGATAAGTTTTTACCTTTTATCGACAGTATTAAAAGGACATATTTTGATATATTATGTGTAATAATTTTAACACCATATGTGGGAATATTTATAACATTTATTTCCTTCTCGAAAGAGTAGTCTCACACTTGTTTAAAGAGACCAGCACATTACTATAAAAGAGGGTTGCTGTAAAGATGTCATAGAGGCCGTTGAATTATGACCAGAAAATAAATATAATATAGATCCATATTTTTTCAACTTTTATTCACGATAACAAAGCATAAATACATTACCTGTTGATATTGACCCCATTGATTTCTGACATTATCACTAGCATCATTTCAGCAAGTTTGGAATCTAAGTTAAATCCGAGCTATCAATGATAATTATAGTAGTAATAAAATGAAGCGACAACAGCAATTTTGCATAACTTGTAACCGATTTTTGGTCATTTGATCTAAGCAAAAGGAATACGTAAAATTGCAATAATTGAATACGGGCATGTCTAGAGTTTCACAAAGTTTGTTTAAAGTTCAGAATATGCCTGTTTGCATACAGTACTTTTAACCTCCAATAACATTTTTGTAAAAGCATTTTTATGTGTTGCACGAAGTGTAATTTTTCAGCTATCGTTACCAATAGATGGATTTTCTTGATTAATCCTCAATTAAACAGACGTCTTTAAGCGATGTCGATTATTTTCTGACCAAAATAAGAAATTATATCGGTTATGGACTGTTTATATTTTCTTTTTTTTGTATACTTAGTTATACAGAATCACTCTGTAAATAGATGTATGACCTGACACCCACTATTTTTTTAGAATTCTAGTATGTAAGAAATAAATATATAGTATATAAATTATTGACTTGTAAAGTACTGTTCCGTCAACAATGCCATGTTTTATATTATTGAAAAAAAAATGATTAAATGGATATATTATATTACTCTCTAAATGAAAAAAATTAAGTTTTTATAATAAAAATTCCTGCTACGTCTCGACACTTGATACCTACTAAATTTTTTCCAAAGTTTACAATTAATAATATTTTACATAAAACTAAACACCATGTTATAGACAAAATTTATGTATGTAAGCATGCTGACTTTATCATCTAATCTCTTATATTTCGTTTCGGTAATTAATTAAAAATTTCAACATTTTCCAAAGTGCCATCAGTAAATAAGAAAGAATTTTTAAACGTTTTAATTAATTAAATTTTTGCCTTTGAAAACCTGTAGACTATGCATTTTAATGAATCTGACGGATCTTCTGACGGACTGCTTCTAGTATCTCATTTGCACACAATCCGCACCTAAGATTTGTGGAACTATTTATATAAATTACAGAAAATGTCGCGGCATTTCGGAATGCGTCTCGTCCATTAAACGACTCGAACACATCTCGGCATTACAACGCAACTTAATACTCTCTCACATAATTAATAAATTTTTAATAATACGAGCACGGTTGAAATGCCTGCGTGATTTCTCTTAATTTAATTTTTACAGATCAAAATACACCTAGAGATGTACTGATATTTATTTAATTCCTTCCTTTAATTTGCAGTTGTGGCAGATTGTAATGTCACACGGAATGGTCGTTATGTAATTATCTATGTGTATGTGTCCTAGTTGTGTGGTAGAATATCTGTAAGTAAAGTCCGCCGAGATGGTAGGTAATATGAAGAAGATTAAAAAAATGTCTATTTGGTTAATCTCATAAATCAGTCCTATGAAACCAATATATTCAAAGTTTATAGAGAAAATGTAAGATGCCCCACTCACCTCAAATCCTTGGTCGACGCGTGCCAATGTAGCGTTTTTGCAATTCTGGGATTGCACGTTGAACATAAAAAAGGGTGCTGGCCATATGGATATACACTGCCGTCATAAAACCAATGATAACCTATGAAGTTGTGGTTTGGTGGCCTAAGAACAAACAGACTACAGCTAAGGTCAAACTCAGCCAAGTGCAGGAAGTTGCCTGCCTAAGCATAACTATGCGAACAACGGCAACGAGAGCTATGGGGGTAATGATGTGTCTGCAACCATTAGATATAAATCTAGGAAAAGTGCCTCTGACATCACTGGTGCGCCTCAAATCCTTTGGCATACATCCAACTGTAGGCTGCGGAGAGGCCAGAAGTCGAAATTGGAATGAGGCTGTCAGGAAAATGCCTCTTCTACAGGTGGACACAGTTGGCGTCTCTCCTCAGTTTGTATTTGACAGGCCCTACATGAAACAGGCTGATAGTGAGAATGAATTTGCTGGCGGAGATGTGATCTACATCTTCACAGACGGATCAAAAAAGAAGGATGGCATAGGATGTGAAATATATTCCAGAAGTCTACAAATCCAATATAATTGGACTATAGATGGGCGAGCCAGCGTAGTACAGACAGAACTGGCGGGCATAACCATAGATGCAACAGAGATTGTCCGTAGACAAACTACGGGCAAAACAATCAGGATGCTTCTTTGGTTTTTCGTATGGTGTGAGCAACTAGATCTATGTCATCTGCATAGGCCAATGTTTGAATTGACTTATTATATATGGTGCCTCTGTTATCCAATCCTGCATCTCTTACTACTTTTTCTAGGGCAATATTTAAAAGAAGGCACGCCAGCGTATCTCCCTGTCTCAAGCCCTGTGAGTTTGAAAGGAGTCCAATGTTTCATTCTGTATTTTAATTTTGCAACTAGCCTGACTAGTTTGCCTGGTAGTCCAAATTCTTGCATGACCTCATACAGTTTAAGTCTGATAACACTGTCATATGCAGATTTGAAGTCTATGAAGAGATGGAATGTATCGACGTTAAATTCATTAGCTTTTCCAAAATTTTGATCTGTGGTGGATCGCCCTAGTCTAAAGCCACTCTGATATACTCCTAGCGGTGTTTCAGTATAACGAATGAGCCTGTTATATAATATATTAGAGAGGATTTTATATGTCGTATTAAGTAATGTGATGCCTCTATAGTTCTTTCACTCAAGCTTATCGCCTTTTTTATGCAGCGGGCATATCATACCAACATGCCATTCCTCTGGCATTTGTTGCTCCATCCACACTACATATTATTTTATGAATCCGAGTGATTAGGCTTTGTCTTCCATTTTTAACAGTTCAATGGGGAGACCATCATTTTTTACTTTCTGCAGGGTAGGTGGCTCAATTTGTTTATGATTTTCTGCCCCTTGAAGATCTATGATATCGTTCTGGTTCACGGTATCTTCACAAAGTAGTTCACTGAAAAGCTCGACCCATCTCTTAAGTTTGCCATCGATGTTATTAAGAATGTCCCCATCCTTGTCCTTACATATGTTTAGCCTTGGTTTGAACTCCTTTCTCATATTATTTACAGTTTTGTAAAATTCCCTTGCTTCATTCTTTGTGTCTCTAATTTTTCTAATATATTGGTCTCAAATATTTTCTTTTTAAAAGCTTCTATTAAACTTGCAATGTTTGTCAGTTGATTCAGGTCAAATCTTGCAATCAAAATTTCGATTAGTTCTAATTATGCTAGAACATTGAAATTTTGCACGTGTATAAGTCCGGTGACAATACACTTTAACATTTTCATAAAAGAAAAAAATAAGATGGCGGACGACTTTATCGTTTATGATCCGATTCGACTCAAAATCGATACCTGGGGGTTTTCGAGATCGCCAATTATGAATTCTTGGTCAAAATTTATAAATTCAAAATGGCGGCTCCAATATGGCGGACGGCTTTTGTCATTTATTGTCCAAATCGACCAAAATCGATATCCGGAGGTTTTTGGGTTTGCCGATTACGAATTTCTAGTCAAAAACTTAGTTCAAGATGGCGACTTCAAGATGGCGGACGACTTTATCTTTTATAATTCGATTCGACTCAAAATCGATATCTGGGGGTTTTCGAGATCGCCAATTATGAATTCTTGGTCAAAATTCAGAAATTCAAAATGGCGGCGCCAATATGGCTGGCGACTTTTGTCATTTAGTTCCAAATCGATCAAAATCGATATCTGGAGATTACAGCATATCAAAACACTAAAAAGTAAAAAATTATATAAAAAAAATGTTTAAAAAGCTTTTATTTAAAAAATGCTCTAAAACCATCATTTTGTTACATTATATAATTTTTTTATGATATAAAAGCTTGTCGCGAGCAATCTCCTTTATACAGGAAAATTTCGCGACAAGCTTTTATATCATAAAAAAAATTATATAATGTAACAAAATGATGGGTTCGATTTACTTCAAAGTTTATTTTCTAATTTTTAGAGCATTTTTAAATAAAAAAATTTTTTAAATATTTTTTTTATGTATGCGCTTTTCCTCTCTTCTGAGTTTTTTATACCTTTCAACGGCCGCACGTGTCCTATGCTGCTGCATACATTTATATGCATTATTTTTTAATATCGTTTCGTGGACATCTGTCATACGCAGATTCTTCGTAAAAATTGTCATTATCTTCCTCTGCCTTGTCTTCCGTTGGAGCATGCACTTTAATAATGCTTATATTAAAGGATTGTCCTTTCAGTCTGAGAAGTCTTGATGTGAGGGGTTCGAAGCTTATTATGAGGTGTTTAACTTTCTTAGTTACAACGAAGGCTGTTCCAAATTCATGTCTTGTACTGTGACAACTGTAGTAGATATCAAACCGCCTATTCATCTGATTTCTTGGATTGCCGTAATATCCGCCTTATATTTAACTTATTGGTCTCCAAGCCTGTCTGAGGGCTCCACTTTCATACAAAGTTCGTACATTCCAAGTAAATATCCTGTCTCTCTTTAAGCAGTTACAAATATATAAAAAAAGACGCTGGGTTTGCACGTGTAAATTTTGGTTCTTAAACTCCCAACTTAATCGATCGACTCCGTTATCTCGTCTTTAACGTTTTCATCATGTAATTTTTTTTCTGTCTCCAAGAGACCATTTTAAAAATATTTTTTGAAATAAATATTACAGTTAATAGTAATTATAACAACGTACGGCACTGCTTGGTTCCACGAAAACAGTCTCGCACAGCATTTTCTTGTTTTAGAACTGATCATTACGAACATCAGAAGTTATATCGATAACGCGGCGCTGCTGTATACCGTTGTAGAAAGGCAATAGCATCGAACATCCCTGATAGAGACACTGAATATTTAATATTTTAAACTGGCATTGAATAAACTTTACTGCCCTGCAGATGACTCTAAGAATACAATTATAATACAGTTATAAGGATCCTGAGGATGGTAATGAAATTTGGCGAAACGTGAAGTATTTAACACAAATTTTTTTTTCCACTTATTGGTCTATATTCATCAACTTCTTCCACAAGAAATGTTTGTTCACATCAACAGTTTCAATAATTTTCGTGTTAAATAGAGATTATAATTATTTTAATAATACTAATTAGATCAAACTTAACCATAAATTAAGGCTTACTCGTATATATTTGTTAAAATATGTATTGCTATGATTTTATTAGATTTTAAATATAGCTGTTGTAATATAATTAACGAAATAAGAAAAGTAGTGTAGTTATCAAAGAATTTCAATTTAAAATGTGTGTTAGCGTTTACTTAAGCCGTTAAACAGGCAATATGTAGTCAGGATATGTAACATTCATCCGTTTCACTTGTTTAATAAATACATTATTAAAGGATTAATAGTATAATTTCATATAGTAAATATAAATTATTGTCATATTTACTAGGTGTAAATTACACACTTTTGAATAATTAATCATACAGCCAGGTTATTAAACACGTACTGTCATATTGTACATAAAATACTGTAATTATACGTTTAACTGCAATTTGTCTATTTCTAATTTGTATTATATCCTTGCTTAATATTTCCAAAAGATTAATTATGCTTTCCTTTTAAAGGTGTCCCTCCTGATGACCGGCAGCATTTTATTTATGTACTCTAACAAAAACGAAACAAAATTCACACCTTGTTTGTGTCATGATTTATAGGTAAATAAAATTCCTAAGTGATTTCGTTGGTACAATATTTCTAAAATTATTAATTGAAAGTTGAGGAGAGTTTTTAATACTGATATATTTGCGTGAAACAAGTTATATTATTTATTACCTCTTAAGGTTGGGTGACAGAATCTCAAATTTTGTACATTTGACACCAGGTACGGTCTTAATATTAGACCTATCAACACAATATTTTTGAAATGGCGGTGACAAAAAAAATAGCAATTTATTAATATGAATTTGGAGTTAAGATAATTTAATTTAGACGAGTTCATTCAACTTCTACACGGTCCCACACGTTCTTGATTCCTATTGATAAATGATACATGAAATAAATAATGATTTGGAAATTATTTGAGGAAAATTATAGAATTAATATAAATTAAAAATAATTTTTATTCCACGCAGTTGCGAAATATAGACATAGGCTAGCTTTAAAATGTTTGAAATAAAATATATATATATATTATATTTATATATATATATATATATATATATATATATATATATATATATATATATATATATATATATATATATATATAAATATAAAAATATGTAACTACAATGTATGTTCAAAAAATATCTAGTTTTAGAACTTACAATTCACAGAAATATATTATTACTCAATATAACCATTTGTTAACTCTAGAAGTCAAACTATCATAGATATAACACTAACAACGTGGCGTATATTCAGCCTAATCCAGAATTGGCATGTGTCTGATTGTGTAACGCAGACGACCAATGGATAAACTTTGAAATTAATCTTATCAAGGTACCAAAAAAACCATTCCGAGATCCCTGAGAACTGACAGATAAATATCGAGATCAACTCAGGAAGAACTTGGAAGGAATTAATAAGAGGGTCTTCTATACGAGGAATGGGTCGCGAGAGGCAAGGATTCCGCACAGTTGCTGTTAAAGAACGCTATAACCCCGATATACTTTTCGACGTTGTAACAAAATCCGACTTAGGAAATATTTCGTAAGAAAAGCGTGCTTCACGTAAAAACGCCGTGGAGGAGGTTTTTAATTCTTGGAAATATATTTTTGCTCTTCGGAGCGTTTTTTATGCCAAATTTTCGCTAACTCTTCGAGGAGCGTTAATTTGGTAAGTGTAGTAAATGTCGCTGCACAGGGACGTAATGTCGCCCCGACCACCCAATTTTAGAAAGTATAATAAAATTGGACTTGAACTTCCAAATTTCCAAGATTAAAAACCCTTTTACGAATCCACGTTGTCAAGCACTGCAACTCTTACGAGGTATGGAATATGAGGACAAGTTAGTCCAACGACTATTCAAAGTATATCGGAAGTTATAGCGAAAATAGCCCTTAGCGACATGGGACCCCCATCATTTCCTAGCAGTCGGATTTGACGGGGAAATGATGCGTTTTGACGGGGTTTGCCCTAAACCGGTTCCTCAGTGATTCGGAGTCAAAAAAGTATCTATACCATGTACTCACACGTGCATGGGATCTGCCTTGCCTGAACGTAAAATTTGTTATTGCATAATACAAACGAAGTAGATACGCTTCAAGCAATTTTAAGCTCCGAGGAGCGACCAAAATTTATGTGAATTAATAAAATACGTTTATAAGACAGGCAAGCATAAGCCCACCAAAATTTCAGTTACATGAAACTTTCCTTGAATCTTTTTGTGCATCGTTAGCTTTTCAAACTGCATATTGGATGGTAGTTGGTACCGTATGAATCGTCCCGTTCCTCACCATGTGTTGTACACTGGTCAGACCATTGTTTGTTAACATTTTCTCTGAAGAAGTTGTTGTAAAAACATAAATTTTTTAAAGATTTAATATATATTTTTTGAACTTTATATTGTCTTTTAGTTGTGTTTTCTAACAAAATTCCCTTTCAGATTTAGAGTGTGAAACAGACAGTGTTAGATTTATAGTGTTACGACGTCTTCCAATTGATACCATCAGAGTCGCAGTTAAGCATAAACGACAGTAAGTATGATTTATCCATTATTCTCCGTCTGAAACAGTCACGTTGAACCCTAAAAATTTTGTGAACGTAATATTATTATCTAGAATTTAAGAAAAGGTTGAGGAAAAAGAAAATTAATTTTTTCTTTTTCCTATTTTTTTAAATTTTTCTAAGTTTTTCGAGCAGAAAATACGTCCTTCAGACTTCCATCAAAGCATGGATCGTTCACATTGCCTACGCAGATGATTTAACAATAATGCTTAGCGGAAAATTCGAATGAGTCCTCTGTGAAAGATTGCAGGGGGCCCTAAGAATAATAAAATGGCGCAAAGAACACTGTCTCTGAGTCTGTCAATCCCAGGAAGACGAGATTGTTCTCTTCACAAGGAAAGGGAAACTAGGAGCATTGAAGCACCTGCCCTCATAGATACAATACTAAGTTTCGCGTCAGAAGTGAAATACCTCAGGGCAACCTTCGATGCCAAACTAACATGGAATCTTCACATAGATGGAAGACTAAAGACGGCTTACATTTCTTATGAGCAGTGCCACAGGACCGTGGGGAAAACCTGGAGAATAAAATCCAAAGTGGTCATGTGGATATACACTTCCGTCATAAGACCAATGATAACCTATATGGAGCTGTGGTTTAGTGGCCTAAGAGCAAACAGACTACAGCTAAGGTCTCTCAGCCAAGTACGGAGAGTTGCCTGCCTAAGCATGACCGGAGCTATGCGAACAACGCCAATGAGAGCTATGGAGGTAATGCTGTGTCTGCCACCACTAGATATATATATCTAGGAGAAGTGACTCTGACAACAATGGTACACCTCAAATCCGTTGGCATACAACCAAATGTAGGCCAGAAGTCGTCTGCGGAATGAGGCTGTCACGCCTCCTCTACAGATATGCACAGATGGCATTTCTCCTCGGTTTGTCTTTGACAGACCCTACATAATGCAGACGAACGAGGCTGCTGGCGAAGGTCATCATAGAAGACGGATCAAAAAAGAATGATGGGGCAGGATGTGAAATATACTCCAGAAGTCTGCAAATCCAATGTAAATGGGCTATGGAAGGGCGAACCAGCTAGAACAGACGGAACTGGCGGGTATAACCGTAGCCGCAAAAGAAATTGTCTGTAGATAAACTACGAGCAAAACAATCAGGATCCACTCAGATTCTAGACAATCATTACCAGTCCTGAGAAGCTACAAGATTACCACAGGAGCAGTAGGGGAATGTCACCAAGCACTTGTGGCTCCCTCCAGCATGAATAATATACTGGTATGCTGGGTGAAAGGACATTCACAGTGTAGTGGCAACAAAGTAGCCGACAGACTGGCCAAGAAGGCAGCAGTCTTAAGTATCTATGGACCAGACCCCAGTCTGTGTTCGGCTGCGATGACACAAGTAATTAAAGATAATTAAAGAACCCATAACGAATTCAAGAAGCTGTGCGATGAAACTAGCAGCTGTTAGCGTGCTAGGGATCTACTAAAATATCCCAACAAGAGTACAGCAGGTCATTGCACCTGGCAATGTCCAGAAGAAACCTACGTTTTATAACAGGAATCCAGACTGGAGACTGTCCGTTAAGGAAAGATCTACATAATATTAGATTAACCTTAACATCTCTCTGTAGTGGTTATGAACAAGAAGATGGGACGGTTCAACATGTACTCTGTGACTGTTCTGCCGTCTCATCAATCAGAGAATTTGTTTTGGGAGAACGTTGGCCTACTCTGGTCGATGTAAGGGAGATACCCCTAGGCAGCATCATCACCTATTTCTCAAGATTAGGTTGGTTGGAGGCCTAGGCGAGGGTCTGCCTATAGGGAGGAAGTACAAGGGGCCCAATGGGGCCTAAGTGCTGTGATTCAATAATTTTCATTGACCTCCCAGACCACCCTCCCAACTAATTCCAACCATTAATAATAATAAGACGTGATATAATGCTATAGTAGGATAAGGAAAATGTATACAATGTGCCCTAATTTATTTATTTAAATATTGTATTGCAGATTAACGAAAACTCAACTATAGGACAGGAAAGTTAAAAAGTAAAATAAACATTACTTTCAGTGTTTTTAGAAGTTATATCAGATTTGAACTATACATGAACTTCAGAGAAATAAAATCAAAATTTTTGAACGGTGACCAATTTTTGTTCCAAAATATAAGTATATGAAAATGAAATGTTAAATAGTTATTTGACTGACAATCTTTGTTCATTTTTTAAAATATTGATTTGATTACAACCAATATTACTATGCGTGCTGTACTGTATTTAACAAGATCTAATAATCTGTCTGGGAAATTGCGTACTCAGTTAAATTTTGATAACTTTAATTGAAACCACACGAATATTTCAATATATTGAATCAGTTCGGATTTTACTTCTATGTACGCATAGAATACTAAAATAAGCACATGTATGGTACCTCACATTTTTTATACGTCAAAACTCATTATGATTCAATAATAGGGCTATAGAATGGTGAAGTCTTATTAGGGACTTTTATCGAAAATTTTTGAGACCAAAGAAAGTTGCTTAGAATAACCCCAAGTTATTGAATGTTTTAGGAAATGAAGAACTTGAAAATTTTTCCGAATAATATGAACCCGAAAACATGATATTTTTACAAGAGACCTTATTCACCCTAATAGCAAAAATGTTGTTCATTTATGTTTAAATGAAAGTGGACATCATTCTTCAATATCAAATTACTCATTCAGTCAGGGTTATTATGTAAGAGTGTTTAGATTCGGTCGCAAAAGCGAGGCTGCGCCACTTTATCTTTTCTTTTAGGCAATTGTAAAAACAGTGGAATCGTCATTTCGCAGATGCATAGAGATGTGTGTCAATTAAAATAAGCGACATATGGAGCACTTATTATAATTTGTTATGTTCAGTTATTTGAAAAAACCTCCAACTTTTAAAGTTTATTGAATTTTATACTTGTTGCTCAATAAATAGAAAGTGATTACAAATAGCCGTAGAGATATCCATACAAAATATGTTGGTTTTTAATTCTTACATCATATGGTCGAAAAATATACAGTGTTCCATTTGAGAAAATTGAGAAAATTCAATTCAAAAAGTTCTAAATTGAGAAGTCATTTTTGGTCACTGTATATTTTTAGGAAGTAAAAATGATTCAGAAACATCACACGGATGTCTCTTAACTGGTATTACAATTTTTTTTTCTTAAAATCTATAATGGTGACTGTAGTGAATTTTTCAAAATACATCTGCATATGGTAGTATTTCAACAAAAAAATCACCACATCCAGATAGTCAATAATAATTAACATTAATAAATATGGTGAATGACAGTGACCCTAGATCGGAACCTTGTAGAACTGACGACGTTACTAACATATTAATAGGTAAAAATTTGTGATACTGCACTTTAATGTTCTTCTACTATAGGGTTGAAAGAACATAAATCCGAATTCTGACAATTTGTGCAGTAGAAGTTCATGATCTAGACTGTCAATTGCTTTTGGTAGGTCTGATAGATCTGTTTGATATATTTGTCTTTTGTTCTAAAAGTAAATTATGCCTATGTTTAGTAACCTGCGAATTTACCGTACAAATAAAAAAGACTGTAAAAACTTTACAAGATCATTGTTAACGCCGGTGAACCATTTGGTATGGTGTCATCAAACAAGCCGACGTACATTAAAAAGCTATAAAGGTAAGTGATTCAATTTGTGGACGAAATAGTACAGAGAGTAACGGTATTTTAAGTTTTAATGAGGTCGGAAAGTTTTTGTAGCGTTTTTATCTGCACGGCTAGATAGATAGAGATAGAGTTTTATTCATTTTTTGTGCCAATTACAATAATCACTGGATAGAACAGGTCAAAATGGTAAATTACATTTACAATACATGTAAAGACGAACGTTGTATAAAACAATTTACATATATGCACATTTACATAATATGTATAAAATAAAACTAGAGTGGAATAATAATACATATTATAAGGGCAAAAAAGACTTTTAAGTACTGTTCTTATTATATGATTGCATAATATGTGAAAATTATAACTACACTAACTTGATAATATTCATCTAATTTGTAATAGGTTTGGTTCCTCCCACACAAGGCTCTTCTAGAGCCTTCCGGGATAAAAGGGGTCATAATTACCTGTGGTGGTTTGCTAAATATATTTGAAACCCAGACTATTAGGTGACTTTAATGTTACGTTTAAACTATGAAATGGTGTGTGAAAATTATTTTCTTGTCTGGTATTAATACCATGTACATCTTTATTGAATAGAAATTTATCCTTATTATTAAAAACATATGAGAATAGTATAGTTTATATATGAAAAGACATGGAAGTGACAAAACTTCGAAACCTCTGAACACGCTTTTACACGTATCGATGTGTGATAAACCAGCCATACATCTGATAATAAGTTTTTGGGCTATAATCACATTATATAATAAAGTAGATCCACCCCAGAAGCATATTCCATATCTTAGTCGTGAGTCAACTTCTGCATAATATAATTTCTTTAACTGATTAATATTTAGTACTGTTTTGATATTTCTAAACTGAAATACAATTGAGTTTAATTGGAAATAAGGTATTCGCAGTGAATTTTCTCGGTTAGGCACTCATCCACGTATAAGCGTAATGGCGGCTGAACATTCTCGTTCGAGTGCTGTCGCTGGGTCTTCCCCGAGACGTCTCGGCCGAGAGGTCTATGCTCGAGCGCGACCATCTACACTCTCGCTAGATCTGTTGAAGTTGTGAATTCCGAGGAGATGGACGATTACACAGGAGTTGCTGCTTCTGTTGCTCTATCTGTCATCAGTTATTACAGCTATTTACACACATGATACAAAGGATATAAGAAAAAGATGGTGTAAACGGAAATGGTGGATGAGTGAATTCCTTTTCTTTCTCAACTCGGGAACAGAAAATCCGACTTGTTTATGCAAATGCTTTTTATTCTTATGGAACCTGTGATGATCCCTTCAACGTTTCCTCCGCGCGAGCGAGACTGACAAGCAAGAATGTACAGTGACGCACTCGCTATTCGCGCGAAACCCTTTGACACGTGACGAAGAGCGAGCGAGGAACACCGAGGCGGGACGAGAGCTCTCATCTACAATCTCGCACTCGGCCTGTTTCGGTGTGCCTAGGCGAGAGTGTACAGCCGCTATAAGAATTTTACACATTTATTATTACTAGAAATTGACCTGTTATCAATTTGCAAGCTCACATTATTACTGGTTTTTTTTTTATTATGGAATGGTAGAGCCAAAGTTTTATCAATATTTAAATGAAGACTGTTCTGACCATTCGTCTATGATCTGTAATATCCTATTACATTTCACCTTCAACGTATTTTAATTTTTTTTAGATATAATTGTTAAAGTGCCATCAGCGTATATTGCAACACACGCCGAGATCTTTTGGTCTACAACATCTTTTATATAGAGGATAAAAAGCACAGGACCCAAAACAGAGCCCTGTGGCACGCCTCTGTTGTTTTTCATGTATTCCGAGCTAATGAAATCCACCGTAATATAGTCGAGGCAAGAATTCAAGCGATGCACATCACATATCGATTCTATAAATAAGACAAGACTGCTAAGAATCATGAAGCCCCATTAAACTTTGCCTATGTCTGAAAAAAGCTTAATAACTGGGTGTCAAGAATTACTCTTTTTAACGTAATTAATGATTAAAAATTATGTTAATATTAAAATTTCTTTAATGAGATCACTCGTGACGTGCATCGCTTGAATTCTTGCCTCGACTTTAGCTTCATTATCGGTCAGCGAAATATATTGTTTTCTTTCGTAGAGAAAACTCTTACCACAATCCGGTATTATACCTCTTATGCCATATTTATTTAGTTTTTTGAGTAGTTTCCCATGATCGACGCAGGTTAAATTGCAAACAACTATAATTTTTTGACGTTTAAATCTCACTCTGTAAACAAATATGGTTTTCTCTTTTATCGCCATAACCTCCGAGACAAATAAGTTGATCTATCTCCCAAAATTAATTTATATCTGCAATTTCGTTTTATGGTATACTTGTCAATTAAACTGAAAATTATTAATGAATATCTAATTTCTAGATAAAAATTACCGTTAGCTCAAACAACCATTTGTATTAGTCACTTTTTATGAGGGAAATGCTTTGATCACTCGTCAGATATTTAGGTGTTAATAATGTATTATTTTGGCCAATATGAATAATTTATAGTTCTGGCATATTTGACTTTGATGAATGTTAAACCCCACCATGAGAAGGTGTTTGTAAAACAAGATGGCTTATCTCAGTTTTAGTGATCTCCCACATTGTGTTTAGTTTAATGTGTCCCATCGAAGTTCGTGTTGAAAATTTGCAAATCGATAAATTATTTTTATTAATTAATTCGAGCCATTGCTGTTATCTGATTAAAACCGGTAGGATATCATTTATATCAGTTTTTTTTTAAATGAACCTGTTTTTGAATGGCAATAAGAGATAATTAGGATAATAGAAAATAGTGTGTGACAAAATAACGGATTACAAAAATGTTTGGTATGGGAAAAAGTTGTCGGTTAATGTTAATGATGATGGAGAGTTCTGCTTATTTAAATCTTTTTAATGATCGACCTATGTAACAAAATAGTATCTGTATAAGCCGCGATGCTCTACAAAAACTAACCTAGGCTTATCAGTTTGAGTTGGAACAATGACCTGCCCTTGCGAGATCGCAGAACTGTAGTTCTCCAGGGTCAGGATCATTTGGTATTGAAAATGTCATATGTCCATTTACCTACGGCACACCCGTATAAAATCTTGTATGTGTTTGTGTTTACGTCCTCAATCAATTGCTAATTATTATTCACGAATATATACTTATTAGTAAAAATAGGCTTATCAAAATTATTTGTTTATTTGTCTAATTATATCGGAGAGATTCATAGACCAATCCTGTCATTTAATCTGAATCATTGATTTTAATATAATTATAATTTAGTTACATCTCCAAATATAACGTATATAAAACACTGTACATATCAGGTATATAAATAAACGAGATTTCGCTTAAAGCTTTATATAAACTTGATTGCGTTTCAATTTTATGATACTCATTGATGAATGCTTTAAAAACACATGTATATGATAGTGTTCGTACTTCTGATACAAAAATTTCACATAACATAAGAAAAAACCGCTTTTTCTTTTTCGGCTATTGTTTGTTATTTTTGAAATCTCTCGTAGAGTTGCGTATAATGATCCGTTGTAGTAGTGTTTTTTGGGTCTTTTATATACGTCGACTATGAAGCTTGACTGTCAAAGGAGGGCGGTTATAACCAAGGACCTGATGATACTATTAGCTGGCCTCCTCTTTTCATCAACTTCCGTTTAAATCGTTCCACTTCTTCGACCATATTTATCTTTGACTTCACTTACTTCTTCGACGTTACCAACTTTGACCAACTTTATCTACTTTTTCTACAACGTCATTAACTTTAGCATTTACAATTCCTATATCCTCCTCAGAATAGCATCTTGTTGCACCTGTATAATTTTTCTCAATTCTTCCTGGCGAGTCCTTCCTGTTTTTTCTCATGACGTCTCATTTCCAGGTCATCCATCATTTTACTTAGTTCTTCCTGACGTCGCTGCTCTTGTTTTTCTTTTTCTTCCTGAGACGCTTTCTTTATTTTCCTTCTTCACGTCTTTCTTGTTCTTCTTTTCTTCTTTTTCCTGATCTAACATCATTCTTCTAAATTCTGCGAACATGTCTTGCATTTATTTTTTAGTAGCCATGCCCATCAAAAACTTCTCGAGATGGCACTAACAAGTCTTATTTAAAGTCTATATTAGATCTAATTCCATTTCCACGAAGCCCAGAGTAGAATTTTCTAGAAATGTTTTCAAAATATCACAAACAGATCTTGTATAATGTCTATATCACTTTCTAATTCAAAGCACTTCACTATCTCCAGTGGTTTCCAAATAGAACTTCCTCATATTCTCCAGAAATGTTGCAACTCCGCTCCTGACGGCAATTGTTACGTGTTTGCGCCCTGTGTCATCCAGCAGCTCTACTAATCTTGTGCATATATGTCATTGGACAGTATGTCCATATTTATGTCTCCTACTAATAACGTATAGTCCGCATTTGATGAGTTCAACAAGTAAGCCTCTAGTTATTCATGGAAATTATGTTGATGATGAATGAGATGTTTCTGCAACAATACGTGCATTTAAAAACTCTGTTAGTGGAATAACTTAAATTAAAAATTTGCTTGTAATTGTAATTAATGTTGTTGTCTCTTGTGCTCCCACATTAGGTGTGCTATCTAGGTTGTTATTGAAGATAGACAGATTGTTGAAGTATTCCCTAGACGTTTATTCAACATTTGTACATTCTCTGCAGGTTCGATTGCATAGATATCACTTTTTGCGTGTCCCCAAAAATGAAGTCCAAATGATGGGGTTATAAATAAGTAAATCTTTTTGTTATATATTTATCAAATATACTAAAATTTTCCAATACCAGTGCCAGTACTGCATGATATAATTTTTTTAAAACAAGATATGTGAGTCGAGAACACGGTCCTCTTTGTGAACACGAATGGGACTCTAGGTTTAATATTTGAGGTCCACGACGGGCGTCGTGAACACGGATACGTCACTGGTTGACCCTCAAGGTCAGGAAGATAAAAGATTTAGGCTGGCTAGCTTGGTCTGAGACTACTAGAATCCACTCATGCACTTAATTTGTTTAAAAGTAGGTTGGGGTGGTATGTCCTTAAACGGAAGGATCCGGCCGATATGTACACCCTATATGAGAGCAGAGCGTAAATTTGCTTTTTTATTTCTTGGTGAGGGTCCAAAGCTTCACCTTGTATAAGCTTTCTTAGCTAAAATTCCCTTTCTGGGATTCTGGAGTAGGGCCTACTTGAGCACCCTGTATATTCGTTGGTTGAATAAACACACCTTGTTTAAAACGAATTTACAATATTTTATTTAGATAAAAAACAGAGTCGTTTGATTTGGTTTTTTGTAAACTTAACAAATTTTCTTTTTAGTAACTTGTCGACACGTAGAATTTTGCCTTTAATCGTAGCGTGGGTTGTTATATTTTTTAATCAGATCTAGGTATTTAATTTATTATAAACTAATGTCGCGAAGACGGATTTTATTCACTTAAAACTATGGCCGCGTAGGCGTTAAACAAAAATTTAGCACTTGGCTTTTATTCACTAACACTAAAACACCGATTTTTTACTAGGGGAGTCCTAGGAAGAGGCACGGGTACACTTTGGGTTTCGTTACTTAGCCGGAAAACACTACTTTGGGTTTAGGCTCTGTGGCGACCAAAGGGCAACGCGGGAAGTAAGAACTTAATCGTAGATACCGGAAACACAACTTGCCGGAGGCTCGGCACGCTTCTCCTTTTATACCGAGCACGGGGCACGACGTAGCCGAGAGCTGGATGAAAGCTGGATGGGAATTTAAAACGGAACCGGCCATTCATTTGGGCGAGGATTGCGAAATATTGCATAATGTTGTGCAATACTTTTTGAAATTTACGAATTTTGAAATAAAAGTTATATGACTGAATGGGCCGTGAAAAATGCAATTTATTAATATAAGAATGTCATGGGAATCTATTTTAATTTAGGAATTATTGAATATAACTGTGAATATGACCGCGGTCTGGAAATTGCCCCGTAAGGTAGCGTTGATAGTTTGATTTTAACATTTAATTAAGACTGTATTTTAAGCGTTACGCTTGAGGCTGGGTGTGGTCATAATAAATTATTTAGGGTAACGGAGTGAAGTTGGCGACGGGTTGCCAGCATGAAAAGGGAAATAGTAAATTTGACTTATGTGTTTGAATGAAGGGAAAGTTAAATGTATAATAATAAAATGAAGATAGGAACGAGTGACCAGCAACTCAAGGGAACATGTAAACTGGTCTGGATGTAAAAAGATTAACTCATGGGCGGTTCGTGAAGATGATTTAAAGGGGTTTTGAGATAATGTGGGGAAATTGAAATTGACGTTGAAATTAGCATACGGGGGCTTGTCAAAAGTGTGACGAATGAAATTTGGATAAATAGAGATTGGGAGAGTAAATAGTTAATGTTTAAAGACGTTGAGGGGGCTGTATTTTTAAAGTGACTATTTTGTAATATTTTGTTGATAAATAGATGGGATGAGGTGTTTTAGCTAAGTTTATGATAGAATTTGGATTATGGTGAATTATCGAATGTGTCTTAATTTTATTAAATTTTTCTGTTGCCAAATGTAGTTTTTCAGTGTGCAGGGTGTCTTAGGGACTTTTTTATGGTATTTGCCAGGTGGGCCTGGGCAAATGATTTATTTAACTAATTTTAGTAATTTTTTGGACGGCCATATTGGCGGTAAGGGGAATATACTACAACATTTGAAACGGTCACCATCCAAGTACTGACCGCACCTAACGTTGCTTTACATCGCATATCGAAGTATGTACATAGTAAAGACGCATCTACGCTCGCCCCGTTTATTAGGTTCATTTCGCCAGTAACATATTTTTGAGGTATTATATCACTTTTAGATATAAAGTCTAAATATTTAAATTTATTGATTTTAGTTTTAAAGTTAACCCATATTATATTGAAATATGTTATTGCTCAGCAAGGACCAACGAGAAGGTATGAACATATCTTGCTAGGAGGGGATGGGACAGGTTAGATTAACGAGGGACAACGATTTTAGTCAAAAATAAAAATTTAAGTTTCTTCTAAAATAAAAACGTAAGTTTCTTGAACAAAGCAAAGAATTATTATATGAAAACAAAAATAAAAATTTGTATATATAAAACATAAATAAAAACAAAATTAAAATATTTCTCTAGAATGAAGTAACTTAAATTAAAATTTCTTGTCAACTAAATAAAATATATTCCACGAAATGTACCAATAAAAAAGTGAATGAAAAAATGAATAAAACTTAAATGTTAATTGACGCGTCCGAATCTTCACTTTCTGAGGAGTAATCATTATCCAGTTGAATTAAAATCGGCGGACTAGGGGGTAGCGTTGGATATCGATTTTCTTCTCCAATTACATGCCTAATGTAATTTTTCCATAAATCAGTATTATTGTCAATGTCATTTATTACTTCTCTTATATGATCAACTACTATCGCGCTTAACGTTGGAGAGTTATTACATTTTCGTAAACGTACTTTTAGTGTTCCCCAAACCATCTCGATAGGGTTAAATATGCAATAGTATGGAGGTAACCATAAAAGTGTGTGACCGTGTATATTGGATAAGTTATCAATAACATATTCCTTTTTGAAATTCTGTTCTTTTATTCTTTTCAGTAATTCGCGTTTTATTGGAACTTTTACAGGAATTTCCATTTTTTTTTCTCATGAATTTTAAAATGTCTTCCTTTTTTGTGCTGTTATTTTATTTAATATACGCGGGTGATAAGAAGCATTATCTAATACAATTACCGAATTTGGCGGAATATTTGGTAGAAGCTGTTGAGAAAACCATTTTTCGAATAGATCGGCTGTCATGTCTTCGTGATAGTCTGCAGAAGACTGCGATATTTTTTTACCCGACAAGAGCAACAACGCATTGGGTACAAACCCATTTTCACTTCCCGCATGAAGTATGATAACGCGTTTTCCTCTAGAAAACGGAGTATTTAAAACACAATTGTGCGAACTATCTACCCAACCATACTAAACAACATCATGCGTGTCAAACCACGTTTCGTCTAGATACACTATATGCCTGTTTAGTTTACGATATTCTCTAATTTTTTCCAAATAATCTACTCGAAGTGAAACTATACGTCGCGATTCCATAATTACCATACGACTGTCAAGTTTTTTTATGTTTAAAACCGCATTCTAATAAGACATTTCGTAGTGTATCTAAAGACCTATCAGGATAATCGCTCAATTTTTCTTGAATCATTTTTAACGTAGGAACTATATTTTCTTCATACATATTATAAATTATACGCTGTATTGCATCTCTAGTGGCATCATCAATATTTTTTAATTTCGTATTTTTCCGTTTCCTCTTTGCGCTGTGATCTATAACGTCGCCTTCTTGAATTACGCGATAAATTGTTGATTTTGATATTTTAGTTAATTCGTTATTTCTTTCTCACATTGTTCAGGATTTTCGCTTTTCAAACATTCATGTATATTTAAAATAATACGTTGATATTGTACGCGTAAATCTTGGTTTTTAAACTCTAAATTTATTTCGGCCTTCTCGACAATAACCGGTTCAACTATTTCGGGATTTTCGGGCGTTATTATATTATCCTCTGTTTCAAATGGTCTCCAGAAAGCCATGGTCAATTAGTAAATAATTAAAATATTTTACCTTTTATACAGTAGTAAATATTTATAAATATGAACAGTAACTAAGTAAACTCCTACGCTTGATATTATAATAGGTATTTATGCACTGCACTGGCACATAGACAGCACGTTGTTAGACTTCCACGTTGACTGATAAGAAACGATTTGCGAGTTTTTTTGTGCTAGTAGGCCTGTCCGTTTTATTACCTTTAAACTAGTGCAGTCGTAGATGGTTCATTCAGGCTGATTACATTGCCAGTCTCGGACTCTCCTGCACAGTTTCAACTACCGTTCGAATCTCGATACCATTGCCAAATATATAGGACAAAATATCAAGTTCGGTGCGCACGGTCCTGTGCTTTAAAACTGACCAATTTCAATTTTGGCCGTATTTACTATAATACCATGAATATTAAGTACGTAATCCCAGAGCAGGTCTTGTGAACTATTTAAGGATCTGTCCCATCAAATTCTTGGAAATCCCGAAAGGTGTAGGATATTGATCAGCTTGTTCCCTGTAGAATGTTTTGCAGCTGTTGTCATTATTTCATACAGGGTGCGGTATTTTGTGAATTTGTTGTTCCTACCTTTATTTTAATTTATCTTATATTTACAGAATGGAAAAAGCAAATTTATGACGTAGTTTCCGGTTGGACGTAATTATTTTTTACGATGCTGCTATAAATTCAAAATAACTCACGTGCAAATGGAACTAATAATTATCAAATCCCAAATAAAACTCCGATGGATTTACACGGACAAAAGATGTAAACGATCAACCGTAAAAGGCAAAAATGGGGAATACGTGAAATACGTGTTATCCGAGGAGGCCTTGATCATCGGCACTTGGCATACAAATAGCTAGATTTATATTTTTTCTACTGTCGGAGTGTCTTTACGCTGTACTAGTATGGTGAAGTACACAGAGTCTGCCATTTATAAACTCCACAAGAGAGAAGAAGTCGAAATACGTGAAGGCACATCGCTCGGTACAATGGCAATCGGCCAGTGTTAGTTTACTGCGGTTGTTTTAAGTCAGTTGTTTACTTTGTGTGTGGGAGACTTGTAAATGTATAGGCATTCTTTGTGGAACCATTGCAAGGGTCAGAAACAATTACAATGTTCCGAGGTGTTAGGCCATATTTTTACATTTTTAACTGTTTTTGTCTTAAGATAAAAGCCATTTCGCAAATTTACATGTTTATGATCGAGTGTTTGCTTATTTATGACTCAATAAAATCCCTTTTTAATAGATTTAATTTTAAAAAATTGGTACTGTATTGTAGCATTGCATATGCTACATTTTTGATTTATAATAAATTTAAAAATTAAATTAGTGCATAGTAAGTTAGGCCACCCAGTATGTGGATAAATGTATTACTGGTTGCCGTGAAAAATCTCATGAAAAGGAAAATATTTTTTTATTCTTTCTTTCCTGCAAAAACATGCTTCACATGCAGTAAATATCTAAATAAATAATAATGAAAATAATGCGGCACCGTTTCAGACAATTAACACTGCACTTACAACTTGTTCAGGTTGAAAAGCACTTGACACCTTATTTTGGGTTAACACCGAAATATGGTAAACACACGACGTCCTCTCTTCCTGGCTGGGTTAACAGCATGTTTTTTTATATACTTGTTTTATTTATTCCTTCAGAAACACATAGTAGCACACTCTCTATTTTAAGGTTATATTGTTGTTATAAATTTCAATTTATTGTCTCCTCTTCTTCTTCTCATCTTTCGATTTTGCCAAGTGCACAAGTTTGTGACTTGGGTTTGTAATTAAGACCTGCGTGTGGGATCGTTTAGTTTTTTTTTTTAATTCAGAAGACCGCGTTAGGAAGCCTAGCCATCTTGGCGTCCCTTTCAGGCGTGATCCATTGAAGGAGCAGGTTGTGCTTAGGCTTGGGGCTGTAACCTATTTATTAAATTTTGTTAAGCCGTAATTTTTTTATTCACGCCATAAGCCCCCACAGGTCACTTGGGGTAAGTCTTGCGAATTGATGTTTTAAATTCATTTTTGTAAGGTGTATTTTTTTTTATATCTTAGGGTTGCCAGTATCCCTCATATGAGGCAATTTTTTTGGTGTGAGATAATTGGTATATCATCTTTCTGATGTAACGGCCATATGCATGGTCATGTTTTAAGAAGAGAGGCCAATAATTGAAGGAATCTGAGTCGAGTCGATTTTTTTACCACGTAGACAGTGGAGACGAATTTGAGAGTGGAGGCAGCGTGTTGCAGAGAGGTCTTTGCAGTAATACCTGATTTTGAAACGAAGCTACGCCAGGGCCTTCTGTTTGGTGGTATTGTTTATAACATTTTTTTGTAGATTTAAAATTTCACTTTTCATATATTTTTTTTGTCTTGTAAGAAATGGTACCATTTTAATTAAATTTATAGTTTTCAAATATTCATCAAAATTTTCACATTAATATTTTTACCCATAATTTTTTTAAATAACACTTGTTAAACCTTGGTCATAATTTAATATATTTTTTTATTATCAATCATTAAAATTTTAACTTAACTCAATTTTTTTACTATTGCTTATTAAATTTATTCAACTGTCCCATAATCAAATATTAAAGTCAACTTATTATTAACATGTGTGTTTCCTTTCTTTTGCTCATTTAGCTGGATATATATTATTGGTGAGCTTATTACATAACTTAGGTACTCAGTATTGTTTTCCTTAGCTTTCACAATAATCCTGGTTCGTATAATAAGTTAAGGTGGCGCCCTGAACATCTATTTTTTTTATGTATATTTATATTCACTATTTTATATATATTTTTTATATACAGCAAGTTATCAAATTGAGTAATTATCGAACCACGACCTCGCTTTCCCATAACCCAGAGCTGCCGTTCGCACAATTGAAACACTTCCTGGTTTTAAGCCAAGGGGTGTTACAGTATCAATGAAGTTATAAATCATAACGAAAACTGCACTGATAATATAAACAAAATCATTGATAATGGCAAGTAAATAGACTATGAAAAACAAACTAACCATGTTAGCATCATCAGAAAACGATTAAAATTGAAAACCAGTCTTATTCGTCTCCCGATGATGTTGACATGGTTGTCGAAACGCGCATCGAGTAGTGTATTCGGACAAATGAAAATTGTGGGAATTACTGGTAAGAAGAAATTCTACTTTGGTACTGGTATCAAGAAACAAAACCGCAGTGTCTTCGATGTGAACGCTGAATGTAAAATTATACGATTTTGGCTTACGAAAAAGAAGAATAGCATTTATCGCTACATTGAAGGTGGATAACTTTACGTATTACAAAGTACTCGATCAAGGTCATATACTTATAGGGTTAGATAGATGTACAGTGTATGATGCTGTTACCATACCTCTCTGTTATACCTGTAATGGCTATTTTCACAGTAAGAAAATCTTGCAAAAATAAAATATCTTATCCGATATGTTCAAAAGACCATAGTCTAATAAGATCTGATCGGATTGCCTTGCGGGAAGAACATCGTACTCATTAATATGCGAGCAAATTTGAAATTTCATACCTTTCTCTAATGCTTCTGACAGAATTGGCAAAATTAAAATGGATTCGCTTAAGCTAGATATAGATTATTTTTAGGTAGATGCAAAATATTGGAAAGTTTCCATGAGTCAGGGAAACACCTTCAATAAGACAACTATTACTAATATGTGAAATAAAAGGTAGTATATAAGGACAACAGAGAAGTACATGCCCTAAATTACAATTTTATGGACTCTTACCTGCTTGCTTTGCCTATTTACCCTTATTTACCCCATTCACTCCCGAACCCCTCAACGGAATTAGATCAAAATATAATCTAGTTCCAGATCTCGTTATAATACATAAGTGTACCGAATTTCAAGTCAATATCGTAAACGGTTCCAGAGTAAACGTGCGCACAAAAAAGTTACACAGTGGTTAAAATATCGACGTTTCATAACATTTTAAGCCTATTTCAACAAAAAAAAATATTTTTTTTTGCGTTACTATACTTTCACTAGACGTGGAAGTAAATGTACTAAACGGAAGTGACGTCGGTCGGCGGATACGGAAGTTAAGTCCCTTAATTCAAACAGTGGATACATTTGTGGATAAATAAATACACGTGAATGTTTCTTTTCTTTTACAAAAAAAAACATAATAATTTAGCATTGGTAATTACATGCGAAATGGTTTGGTTATCGTTTCATCATTCAACTAAATACCTGCCTTTAATTTGTCATCTTATCACGCCATTGCTATTGATGTTTGAATTTTGGGATCTATCAAAATAATACGAATAATATTTTTGTATCGTTTTGATATCGGATTTTTGGCTCAATCAAACACCAAAATACGAATTGTGTTAACTTTAAAAATATCCAAAATATCAAATTTGTAATTATCTGATGTAAAAAATGGAAGTATTTAATTGCAAAAACACATTAAGTATCGTATCGAAATACATGCCGGATAGGTTGTGAAATAGATGTTTTCTAATTATTACACATATTGTTTATATTTGCACCGGACATTTACGTAAGTGTAAACGTTCAGTTCTTTTTACATTCAGATTCCTTTTTCATTGTCAATATGGCTAAAGAATTTGTGTGCAGAGAATTAACGAAAACAGATTTCAAAATTATCAAAAAAGGTCAGTGGCTCGAAGATTCTCACTTTTTTTTTTGTTTCGTTTTACATACAAATGCTCATTACAAAATACGAATTACAAATTATGTGGAACATTATAATGCGATTCAACCTATCCGACCTGGAAAAGACCATATAAAAATTTTGTTCGTCTAAATCATTGGACATGCGGTTATTATGATGGTCGCAGTGTTCATATTTATGATTCCTTACATAATAAAGCTGATGTAAAATTTCTAAAGTACCAGAATCCGTTTCAGTTGATCGTATGACATATAGAGTAATCAGTGTAATATTTCACAGCTGCGAATATGTGCATAATAATAAATACACAACTTTAGCGCTAATTTTTTCTATCGCATATGGAATGTGTTTTATGCTGCTGCTTTTCTTGCATAATTCAATGGGTGTCACAACCAGCAAAATAGGTACCCCTACTACGGTAGCACTACTAGAAGTAAAGACAAAATAGAAATGGTAAGGTAATGGATTATTTCCCTACGTTTGGAAAATAAAGTTTTTCTCTAACAAGTCCCGTGTTAGATTCCAACTATGGAATCCAGCTTCAGATTTTTGGTTGTATTGTTATGTAAACAATGTTGAAACATTATCTGTACATGATTTCAACAATTTATAACCTGTAATATTTTGATTTTGGCTGTCATTATGTATTGAAAAAATATATTTCACAATGATCCAGGTTTAAAATGCTCTACACGATTTTAGAAATTTGTGATCGGTAATATTTTATTCCTTACCATAATCAGTGTACATTAATAGGAAAAATAGAAAAAAACTGAGGGTAAAAATTAGCTCTACACGATTTCATAAATTTCTAATCTGTATTTTGTTATGGTAACAGTAAAGCGATTTTAGTATATTTTCTTCTCTACCATCAATGCACATTAATAGGAGAAATTTTAGTCTGTTAAAATAAAATAAATAAGGGTAAAAATAAGCTTTACACGATTTCATGAATTTTTAATCTCTGTCAGAAAGTAAAGCTGGTCAGAAGATGCAGGGGACTACGATAACGGTAAAGGGCTTGTTATTGTCTTGTCTTGTTGTTTGTTGTAAAGTGATCATTTATTGAATCGGGGGTTATTGAGAGTGTCAGGTATGGCAATAGAGGCTGGTTTACCATAAATGTTTTCATTTAATTTTCGCCAGATAACTTTACCATTACATAGTCAGAGACAGTACTCTAAATATCCTTTTTTCTCACTTCTGAGTGAGTGAGTTTTTTAAATTTTTGTAATAATCCCAGTGGTGTGGCTTTCTAGTTTTTTAAATTTAGCTAATGCTTTATCGCGAAGCTTCATCATCAACCTGGTATTATCAGTGAGCCATGGAGGTCTATATTTTTTTGCTTATATGTTATGGATATGAGCTAATACATCAAAGATATTCAAAATCGTTGTATTAAAATATTCCACTTTATCACTTAAGTCATTTCGTTGCATATACCTAGTAATTTAAATGTTCTACTACATAAAAATGTGTTGTACAAATATACCAATGAAAAAATAACTAATACAGTATAACCTACCTATCTTCACTGGGCTCCTTAAAGATTTTGGATATGTTTTGCACATCGTCTAGTAATGTCTCCGTGGATCTGAAAACATGCCTTCTATGTAATAATATTAATTGGCGAGTTAATATTAATCACAAACATTTAAATTTAATGGGTATCACTTTTCACATCCTTTGCGTATTTATTTCCACATTTACATAGTAGTTATTACTTTAGAAATTCCATATTTATTAGATTAACCAATAATAAACTTCGCAGTTTATATGATACGTATCCATTTAATTTTTTTAAACTTATATAAAAGTATATTTATTTCAAAATAACTGCCGAATTTTTATATATTACAGCTATTATATACCATACCCGAATAATATTTTAACAGAAAATGTGTATTTATTTATTTCTTTGTTAAATTAATAGCTCTTAAATGTTCGCTATATATCAGCTACAGAAAAAAATACACAAGCTAATTCTATAGTGAAAACATAAATTGTTTCATTTAATATGTCGAGTTAGGAATAATATAACACTAAAAATTAAATTCTCTAAAATATATGTTTTATTTACATAAATTTCCCATAATTTTTGTAGGATAATACATGTATACCCAATAATATCACGCAGTTTTCAAACAACAATTTGTGGATAAAAACATTAATAAGTTTGCTGTTAACCCGCTTTATAAGACAATATAAAAGCAAAATGTAAAATATTAATATGACGTGTCGACATATGTAATGTCTTATTTGTGATCGAAGGTAATTTATTATTTTAAGTACCAAATAGAAAGCTAGATTTAACTATTCTATCGTCGTTTATATTGTCAGTTTTCTCTAATTTCTCTTTCGAACAAATAATTTGTTTTCAGGGGTCAAATTAATTATAGACATTTTGAATTTGCCGAAAAATGTACTATTAGTGTATAAACGTTTTATCAATATACCCACTTCGTGACTACTTTTCGAATTACTTAAGTTGTAATTAGTGTTTCTAGCGAAAGTACATACTTAATGACTATTACAGGACACCCACTCGGTTTACTTCAATATTTGATTAATTTGGTATTGCTTCATAGCATCTTGTACCTTTCTTCAAGGTTCTATAATCGTTTTAATATAAGCAACCTGATCAATAGTTTGAAAATAAAATTTTAATATATTATTATTAACAATATTTATACAAGATCTTACACTCTTATACAAAATCTTAAACTATTGAAATGAAATATATGATTTGCAGGAAACAGTAGTTGTTTCCTGCAAGTCATATATTATAACAGTAGGTTGTCCACCTAGGACTGAAAGGTCGCTGCTCTCAAATTTCCCTGGCTATCCGGCGGTGACCTTGGATTTGATCTGACCCATTGCCGTCAAAGCTATTTGCAGGTTAACTCGATTTTTCCAAAAGGAACCTCCTACTTTTAACCCCCTAAATGAAACTAAAGGAGAATTTTACGTTCGGATATGATCTTCGGCCCTTACAAAATTGAAGTTCAACTTGAGTAAAGTAAAGATGACCTTTAGAGGTCAATTATTTTAAGTATCGAAGGCCCATAATGCCATAATGTCCAACATTCACTTTTAAATACAGCGTTTTAAAATATTACACTAAACTAAAGTAAGTTAATAAAACAAATTCTAACTAAGGATACAGAAAAACGTAATAAAAATCGAAAAAGAACATGAACTAAAATAAAATAAATTTTTTCTTATAACAGTTTTCAACAGTTTGTCCCTTCTACTTTTAAAGTGTCTTTTATTGGTTCTCAGTCGACGTTAGCTGATGCTATTGGCTAATTTAAATTGGAAGGAATAAAACCGCAAAAGTAACAAACAAAAGGTAGCCGCCGGCGCCGCTACTTTATCGGCGACACTCGGCGGCAGGCCTTTAAAGTTTTTATGCCAATTAGGGAGGTGTAGGTATAGCCGGCAAAGCATACAATAAAGTTGAACTTGGTTGAACTTTCACTTCTATTCTGGAATACTTTGCCTATTTCAATATTCCAGAAGTTCTTAACCAATTTTATTAACAATTAATAAATTTTTTAAACATATTTTTCTCCAAAACCATGGACTTTAGACCCTATGTTATATAAGACTTTTTTGTTTGTCTGGTCGTTCCCCATTGCCAGTTTTTTAAATGACATGAAACTAATTACACCCTGTATAATCTGTCTAGTAACTGATAACTAATTTTACGAAGTAAATGTAATGACCCATCTATATGAACAGCAAAGAGTAGGCGTAATTTGTTGTTAAAAATCTGACACTAAATATATTTATTATTGCACACATGTTTAATGTAATTTGAGCTAAACATTGTTTTTGATTAATTGACTTCGTGTTTGGCAAACAATTTGTTGAAAACTAAATTGATTGAACGTAGAGATTTATTTTAGCTAATAATATATTAGAATGTCTGCCTTGTTGTCGATGTTCATCTGTTAAGTTGGACAGGTTTTTGCGATGAACACCCAACACTTTAACCATAGTGTAAATATAAATTTTTTTGTCAAAAAGGTATAGTTTTTTCAATCGTATCTATTTTAAAAAGTAGGAGAAGCTTTCATAGCGTGAAATTGTTGTAAATGTCGTTCTAGAATTGAATATTACTGGTCACTATCAGTTACACAGTTGGACTAGTTTCATTTTAAAGTTATAGTATTTCAATAGTAGTAACAAATTCAAATTAAGTGGATTATATACGATATTCCTAAGAAAATACGCTTTGTCCTTAAATTGTAGTAGTTGTGTAAATTTGACCAGATTATTTGCCTCATATAAAATAGGACTATAAAAATTTCGAATGATACACTGGAATATTCTAGAATAATCGAGTACACACGACGCGGGTGTGTATATATATATATATATATATATATAGAGTGGATCCAAGCGCACTGAGGATCGTTATGTATGAGATGAGCAAGTGATAAGATAAGATGGAGAACAGTAACTAGTAGTGAATTATACTTGCGATACTATAGTAGAGTAAACTTTTATTTAGTGTTATTAATGTGCAATTGTAAGGACTAATTATTGTAATTTAGTGATTAATAAAATAATGGTTTATAAAAGTTCTTGTTGCAATTTATTGAACCTACATACAGAGTGTTTACTAGAGGGTGTAAACACGTAACAATTGGTTTCAGAAGCGGAATTGCAACAGAATTTCTGAAGAATTCGAGGAAGTTAGAGAATGTTCTATTTGGAAACCACCGCAGATATTGAAATGCTTTGAACTGGAACGTGATATAGACATTAGACAAGACTTATTTGTGCTAGTGTAAGGAAATTTCCAGAATATTCTATTTGGAAACTAACGCTTTAAACATGTTGTTAAAAAATCCTATTATTCTGTAGAGTAGACAATTATACCAATGATAATATAATATGGGACCATCAAATAATGGGGGTGAACATATATAATTGCTTTTGTAAGTTTGAAGACCTATAATAGTAGTTTGTGCAACAAGAGTAGATATGATAACCATATCGCACGAGAAAGAAGTTTGAGCACGACGCCTCAATCTTTCGAGTGCGATATGGATAATCCACTCGAGTTGTACAGTATACTTTTCTACGACCGGATTAAGAAAAAACTACAAATAATAGTTTTAATCAAATTTTAATATACAAACTTAGCTTCTGCTATATCTTATGCTCTAGGTGCAAACATTTTATGAAAGCTTCAGTAGCCTAGCGGTTATATGCACGTTTCGAAAATGCAAGAGATCATAGGTTCAATCCCCACATATAGCTACTTTTTTTTTGTCATAATATATCTCTAAAATTTTGTCTGTATATAATAATTTCAATAAAATTTTAGGTGGTATACCGTTTATCGATTCTTCACTGGAATCACTCATTTTAAATTATTTTCTAGCTCAAACTGCGCGAATACACACTGACAATTACTTTGACAGCTTACGCACTAACTTGAATTTTTTTAAACGAATAGTTGCCTATGTACTTAATACACGAACTGTGATTGGTCGATTTCATATCCATCCTAGAACGTATATGAAATATATCCGTTCAGTTAACTGGAATGGCCCACTTATCCATTCTACAGACTGTACGGAAAACAACAAATTTACATAAGGGAGTAGAAAAAAATAATAATAGTAATAAATTTATTTATGAAAGGAATATTTTGTTTACATAAAATAGTCCAGACCCAATTTAAGATTAGTTTTATCCTAGCAAAATTCAAATGTAAATATTTTGTATAGCAAATGATTGAATATAGAATTATACAATATATCAAGTAGGGTATACATCAGTGATAAAGAAATAAAAATCAATTCAAAATAGATAACATACAGATAATACAAATTAAAGTCTTAATTAGACATTAGAATGTAAATCTGTAAACTATTTTGTTAATAGGCTCATTTAATGAGTTTTATTTAGTAGTTGTTACTTCTTGTGGATAAAGTGTTACTTAAAATTAGACGATATTGAAAATTTCAGATGAATCCGAT
Source organism: Leptura quadrifasciata (assembly GCA_963675555.1). Lineage (NCBI taxonomy): Eukaryota > Metazoa > Arthropoda > Insecta > Coleoptera > Cerambycidae > Leptura > Leptura quadrifasciata. Next base: position 141,718,449 of record OY776675.1, on the reverse strand, counting down.
AAGTGGTTCTCGAAATATACGACTTTCAAAGGGCGTATTTGAAGCGCGGTGCAACTAACATCATGACGTCACACAATAGTAAACAAAACGGTCGCGTAACACATCAACGGTCATGTACTCCGCTTGAGAACGTCGAGCCGAACCAAAGTTTAATAATTATTTAAAATATATTTGCGTTACACCCTGTATAATAACAGCTCAGTGTTGAAATATGATGTAGCGTATCTCTCACATATTTTTAAACCAAAATGAAAAAGACTTAATAAAAATTGATAGTATTTAAAATATATTTTACGTTTAAATTTCAAAAATACTGTATTTAATAATAAATAATTTAAAATATAAATACTTTCATTGAAATGGTCTTCACAAACAAAGTATGTTGATTTAGTAGTGAGCCTTTTCTCTCTTTTCATAGTTTATTGCCATTTCCTTCGCATTTTGAAATCTCTAGGAACGGTAATAACAGTAATAACGCTCTCTAACTAGCCGCTTCGGTTGGCGGGTTACTATTGAGTGACGTCACGGGCGAGACTCGACAAGGCGGGTGCGGTCCATGTTTATGATTTTTTTTTGGACGATTTACGAGTCTCACAAAATTCTAATTTTTTCCATAGGGTCTCAGAATTTTAACATCTTTCCGATAATGACATTTAAAAAAGTGCTAAATGAGCCCATTGTGTACACGACCACATAACTTGATTATTATTTTACTGTATAAAGTAAATCCTGCTATACATGGCCATATATATAAACATCTTTTGAAATAAACCTCTCTATTCTATCCTATTCTATTCTATTCTATTCTATTCTATTCTATTCTATGTTTCTAAAAGTATGTGGCACCCAAATGAAATGAAAAATTAATTAATATGAAAGATGGATGCAAGCTTAAATTGCATTTCGCAATTTCGGATGTGGATTCATCAGAAAATGTTACATAATGTAAATCTAATTTTAAAAGTGTGCGCAAGAGCTACGTAGCGATTAAAAAACAATAGTAATTTAATATGCTATTATTTACAATATTCCACACAAATTTGGGATATGACGTCAGTCAGTCCTTCGTTCATTTCCTTTAGAGTACGAAAATAATCATGTTCTCTTCTTTTTCAGGTAACAAACACGGTGTGCAAGCCTATACAATACGTAAGTAGAAACTAGCCTTTGGCAACAAAATATCCAAACTTTAAGAATGTTAATTAATTCACATACATGCTCTTCCTCCTTTGAAGACTTGGTATCAGCGATATTAGATTTAATGAAACGTCATTTATGATTTCATTTATTAGCCAGTGCTCAAGCCTAATTAATATCAATAATTATTGAGAATGTTGAAATCAAAGAACGATAGTGTAAGAGATGTTACAATTTTCCATTAACGGACAGAGCCAGACCCCCTAGGATATCTCTCCTTTATTAACACTCATTAGTCATTACGCTATCTATAGAAAATTTAACCATTTGGAAATATCAAATAAAGCATTGACAGCGGACGTAGGCATGTGGATAGAACAAATCCCAATTACAAAACTTAATTAAATTGCTTTATGTTGGACGGTTCTTTTTGTAATTATTATTTCGTTATTACACGTTTAACAGTTTATTATAGTTTTATTGCCAGACAGTTGTCAGGCAAGTTTTTGAGACCTCTGGTATGCAAGAATAATAAGAAAGGCGACCCCTGACCCTGCGTTTATTCTCAAATACTAGTACCACCGATCCAATCTTCATTAAACAAGAACAATATTTATAACACGAAATTCCTAACAGCTTACTACGTTGCTATGGCTCAGCATGATGAAAGGAGATAGCAGGAAAAAAATTACTACATGTCTTCTATAACGCCTTATCATATCACGATCAAAAATTATAGACCATGTCTTGATTGAATAAGAAATTGAAAATTATTTCAACGGCATGATAAATTAAAACAGTTTGAATAATATATGTTACTTGTTTTAGTCCAATGCCGGTATCGAAGACAAGATAAAAATATTGATGTTTTTCTGGTGCGTCGGTAATTAGAAATTTGTTATTTTTTCGTGAAATTTGTCAATATTTAAGGCATACATTAGTAGTCAGGTAATATGACTAGCAAAATTAATATCACATAGATGGGAGGTTTTATTAAAATTATTGCACATTATATACATTGGAGATTTAGCCATAATATTTGTCTTGTAGTTATCGATATAGAAAGTTGTTTGATGGTGGATTTCAAATCTGGGTATGTGGAAATTGATTTTGTCCAACAGAAAAGGGCAATGAATGGTATAGTGAATTAAATTGAATAAATATTTAATGGCAATTATTTCGCGATGAATTTCTAATGAAACCATTTTAAAATGGTTCGTTAAAATGGGGGCGTATTAATTCCTCCGGCGGGTAAATGCCATCCTCCTTAAAAAACAAATATTTTAGGAACTTCCCTTGAACTGACTCAATATTATTCACGTGACATATACAGGGTGTCCCGTAATAACGTGCAAAAAATTTTACTGTAGATTCCCTACCGAAAATTAATAGTGAACAGTAACTTAATTTTGTTCTCAAAAATGGTCGATTTTACGAAATATTTTCAAAAGATAAAAGTTTCTAAATGAATCATGATGTCTAGTTATTTTTTTTAATTGAAAAAAACAGCAGGCAGATAGATATTTACAAAATTTCAAGAAGGGTAGTTAATTTCACCCCTTTCTGCACACGTTAGGTGGATGAAATAATTTCATTAGATGCTTTTGATGAGTAACCGAGATGTGCCAAATTTCGTATTTTTCCAATTACGTTATTTTGAGATAGAAATTAAAAACCGTTTTTTGGAACACTCCTTTACAGGGGTGTAGCTGGACAGGAAAGGCTTATTTTGAAAAATTTTATACGAAGAACCCGTTTTAATTTTTGACAGGGAACCTATAGTTAAATTTTTTTTGCATGTTATTACGGGACACCCTGTATACCATGGATACGGTAAAAGATAGCGCCATATTTTAATCTTGAGTGAACGTATACCTAATATAACATTAGACTAGAAGTTTTGCTAAAACACTTACAGTTTCTTAATATGAAGACTAACATTTTATATGAATTTGACACAGCACTATTAATATAGGCTGTGTTGAATTGAATTAATATAGGCTCAAAATGTTAACTGGCTGTCGAAGATCACACCCCAAGTCTTTGTTTTCGGTACATCTGGTTACACTCTCTGAATTTATTTTATGATCATATTCTTCAGGTTCAATTTTCCGAGAAAACGTAATAACGTAACATTTTTTAACATTAGATGGTTCGCACTACATCAATTAGATACATCTGTAAGGTCATTCTGGATCATTTTACAATCGTCCTTATCCCTCTATAGATTTTCAAATCATCCGCGCAGATTAATTTTGAACAGCTAATAACATCACTAATATCGTTAATGTAAATGAGAAGTAGAAGTGACCCTAAATTGGAGCCTTGTGGTACCCTGGACTCACTAATGTAGTAATCCGAACGAAAACCTTCATACTCGACAAACTGCTTGCGTTTAAATATATAAGATATATAAAAATTCACCCTTCAGAAAATTCAAAGTTATCTAATTCCTTTATTAATAAATATAGGTCGGTTTGATCAAAGGCTTTCTGAATATCCTTCTTATTCCTGTGTTTATTTGTGTATTTGTTGAGAATTTTATAGGCGAATACATTAATATAACTGCTTATTATGAACTTTTTCATACAAATATGACTTGCCAATGCAAATGTAGTAGCATCACTTAATTACAGAGATTAGTGCAGAAATCATTTTATAGGTCTGAATATTCTTACGCGAATATGCTTTTATTCTATAATGTCTAATCTATATTAAACTAAACCTCGATAAATTCTGTACACAGTCCTAGAATCATGCGTGCCAAACTAGACATAGAACAGCGTAAAACATAACTATTTAGGTTTAACGAGATCCCAACGTAGCACGGTTACTACTGTATCCAATTCTTCAATAAGCTATAAAATCCCTGAAATCTAGAGCCCATGAAGCAAAAATAAAAAATTATTTGAAAACAAAGACTTGTTATACTTTCGAAGAATGCCTCTAAAATTCTTCGTTAGACATGCTCATCTAGTAATTTTAATATATTGGATATATTTTATAAATAATAAATAATAATAAATAAACACCACAGAAATTAGACAACCCCCAATTCCAGAAGCCAGGGCTTGTGCGGAAGGGGGTTACACATTGAAAAAAACGTGGACATACAACCATTTCCTTCGACAGTGCCAGTGCCGGAGCCAGGATTCGAACCCGGTGGTGCGATGTCCGTGTGATTAATCGCGATTGCCACCTCGCGCCTTAACCCACTCGGCTATATACATATTTTAACATACAGGCTGTCCATTTTATCAGGGCCCTCGAGAATATCTCACTTAATATCGGTCGCACAAAAAAAAAATATTTTTACGAAAATTGTGCCGATTTATATAACCTACAAAATGTTTTAAAGACATTTGAAATCCATGGTCTACTTTAAGAGTTATGGCGGAAAATATCGAAAATGCGGAAAACGTCTAGGCCAAATATGTCCGTTATCTGAAGAGATACGAGAAAAATCCCAAGGCGAACATTTTTTGCAAAACCGAGTGTTCCAACGAAGTTTTATCTATTTTTCTTCAAAACCGCTGGATTTTGAGATTTACTCTTCAGGTTGTTAAAAAAATTATTTTGAAACGGGCGGGAAATGGCGCCTTTAAATAGAGTATTTTCCTCCATTTTCAACGATATATCACATGCCATATTTATTCATTGGTACTACGTTAGTAATTATAAAAACATTCTTTTAAAACCAATATTTTTTTTTTAACAAGCATTATACTTGCCGTGGAGAAGTATGATTAAATAAAACGATAAAATAATTCAATAAGTTGTTCAAATCTTTGCTATAATAAAACATTAACACAATTAAGAAGAATAAAGTAAATTCAAGTAACAAAAACAAATTAATAATAAAAAGAATATAGCACACAGGACATTAATATTCATCTATTCCTCAAAATAATTTTTAAGATATCATATCAAATGTTGAAAGTGTCCACCGCGATTTCTTATGCAAAATCGAGCGCGGCGAGGCACTGCATTTAAAACATTACTCAGCATTTCGGGGGTAACTGTAATACATACCTGTTGAATTCGAGCTTTTAGGTTCTCTACATTTTGCGGTGTCGTCGAAAACACCTTATCTTTAATATACCCCCATAGAAGAAAAGAAAATCCATTAGGATTATATCTGGAGAATGCGGGGGACATCGAATAAATCCATTGGTACCTATCCAATGTTGAGGCAAAATTTCGTCTAAATAATCTAGGCAAATCTGGAAATTGTGGGGAGGACCTCCATCTTGTTGAAAATATTGAAAGTTGTTGTCGATTCTCTAAAGGTAGGTCATCTAAGAATTCATTAAATTCATTTCTCAAAAAGTTTAGGTATCTTTGACCATTGAGGTGATCATCATAAAAATAAGGACCTATTAAATTGGTACCTAAAATACCTAACCACACATTTATTCAAAAACGATGTTGAAACCCAGTCGGTCTATGCCAGTGTGTATTTTCAGAAGTCCATTTGTAATGAATATTGCGATTAAAAAAATCCATTATTGGAAAAATTTTTCTCGTCGGACCAAAGTATTTTACTACATATTGATGGATCGGCACGCTTCTTTTCCAACAGCCGCCTACAAAAAGTCGTCCTCGTTGGTTTGTCCCCCGCTTGTAAATTGTGAGCTTTTTTGGCTTTATAACACAGGTAACCATTTTTCTTTAAAATTTTTCTAGCACTTGTTTTATTTATATGACAAGCAATTTGAATTTCTCTTAATGATATTGTCTGAAAGTTATTTGTGGCATTCTACGAATATTCTTTCCTATTATTTGGGTTTTCTACCACATGTACTATTATCCTCTTCAAAACAAAATACAAAATACAAATCTACAAAATAATAGAATTATTGGAAAAAAAAAGAAAGAATGAAATTCAGAAATCAAAGATTTGTGAACATGCTTGGGAAAACGGACATAGAATAAACTGGGACTCGGCAAAAATTTTAACAAAAGAAACAGATACCAAAAAAAGAAAAATTAAAGAATCAGCAATAATCTTATTAAATGAAGATAAGTGCGTATCGAATTGTTCTGTAGATATTTGTACAACCTGGCTACCAATGTTAAAAGAAGAACTTAACAAACTCAACATTATCTAAAAAATATCATCAGTTCTATGTTCTGTGTAAGTAGTATCTATGGAAATAACATAAACAGAATCTTAAAGCTGTGTATTAGACATACACAGCAAAATAAGAGTTCTTCAAAAAATAGCTTTGAAAATGGAAAGAGATTACTTTCCGAAACGTAAGCAAAATACATTATTTTTGTGTTTATTCCGATTTATATTATTTGCAAAACATAACCTCTGACTTTTCCTTTAGCGTAAACGTCACGGGCGCAGAGGCTCTTTTTTTCCAATAATTCTATTATTTTGTAGATTCGGTGATTTGTTTTGAAGAGGATAATAGTACATGTGGTAGAAAACCCAAATAATAGGAAAGAATATTCTCTTAATGATGTTACCAAATTTTCTATATTTTTATTTCTTACATAATTAATAACTCGATTTACCTTATTTACATTATCAGTAACACTGTTCAACCTTGTCTTCTTCTTGAAAATTGGAACCATTATTTTTCAGTTTCGTAGCTAATTTTCTGTTTATTCGGCTATAGTGCTTGTGGAAATCTGTTTCTATATTCTACTTGAGCTAATCCAGATTTAAAATTGCATTGGCAATATATAACGAACATATAACGATCAATGTGAGTGAGAATCATTTTTGAAAATTCTAAATTCTTAAACGGGTGTGATTGAGTGAGAGTTTAATTATTAACTGAGATGGTCTGTCAAAAAATTAAATTGTCAAGTTTGTTCATAGCCAACTATTTTAAAATAATTGAAATAATAGTGAAATCATGAAATACAAACAAATGGATATTATACCTAAATTAATTGGTAAAGACATTTTAACTTTCTGAGCAAGGAGTGACGCTTTTATGAAAGACCTCTATACATTGACATAACTGCGAATACTCTTTCCATAATTGCTCCATGTTGCTTTCTTGATTATTATTTTGTTTTTGTTACCTGAATTTACTTTATTCTTCTTAATTGTGTTAATGCTTTATTATAGCAAAGATTTGAACAACTTGTTGAATTATTTTATCGTTTTATTTAATCATACTTCTTCACGGCAAGTATAAAGCTTGTTAAAAAATATTATTGTTTTAAAAAAATGTTTTTATAATTACTAACGTACTACCAATGAATAAATATGGCATGTGATATATCGTTGAAAAGGGAGGAAAATACTTTATTTAATGGCGCCATTTCCCGCCCGTTTCAAAATAATTTATTTAACAGTCTGAAGTTTTGAAAAGAATCAGATAAAATCTCGTTGAAACACTCTGTTTTGCAAAAAATTTTCGCCTTAGAATTTTTCTCGTATCTCTACGTAATAACGGAGGTATTTGGTCTAGACGTTTTCCGCATTTTCGATATTTTCCGCCATAACTCTTAAAGTAGATCATGGATTTCAAATATCTTTAAACTATTTTGTAGTTTATATAAATCGGCACAATTTTCGTAAAAACAGTTTTTTTGTACGACCGATATTAAGTGAGATATTCTCGAGTGCCCTGATAAAATGGACAGCATGTATACTTAATGTTGGTTTTTAATATTATATATTTTATTCCTAATTATACGCTTATCTTATAAATAAATTTATTTCCATTGTATGCTCCCTTGCGAGCTATTCCTTCTGACTTGCGTAAATTGTTTTGCGTAATAACACCAGTGTTTTCTTAAAAAATGTCTATGGATCTTGTGCTAGGTAAAGAAAGCCGAGGCCCTACACTTTATTGTGAGCTCCGAACCACTCTTGGGGCAATTTTTATTTAATGAAAAGACGAAACAATCTTGCGGGTCTCGAGCCTACTTCATTAGGAAACTCGGTTTGCTAGCTAGACGCTTCAGCACACTGAGCTACCGTCCTCCGTCAAACCGTCAATCAATTAACTATTACTATTATTATTCTGTGGAAATTCTTAGTGTTTTAACAAAGGGGAGCTAAATTCTTCATTTTATTATCTTATTGAATATAAATAAATTGTTTATAGGTATCATTTTTACATATTTTCATTTCCGTTACTGCACATATTTAATCACTATACAACTGGCAACTTATCATAAAACTGGCAAACAATTTCTAAGTACGTGCCCACGTGCCCATAAGTAATAGAGATACGGTTTATTCTATGTATCTTGAAACTGCAGAATTAAATCTGAAGGCCGAATTAACTTGTTTATGTGCGTGCCGATGCCAAAAATGTTAAAGAAACTATGGTTATATTAACGAAAATTTTGTCGCTGTTATTTTCTGCTTAGAAAGTTGGTGCCTTGAATTTTTCGGTGCGTGTGTTATTTGACAATAAAGATTATCTTTTTAAAGATGAGTGCTCCACAGGGAGTGGGGCCAGTATTTTTATTTTTTGTAGATATGATCTTAAAGTATTAACGAGACACTAATCTAACAAACATGTGGCTAAAGAATCGAGTGGGGAACGTAGACCCTGCCTGACGTCCCCAGTATTATGCAAAATAATTCACAGCTTTAAAGATAACATCTATCGGACTATCCCAAAGTAATTTAAATTTCATAGACACTGCCAATGCACGCACTATGTGGACTAGAACAAGACGTTTAAGCAGTTATCCTTAGCATTTTTATCAAGGAAATGATGACATTCCCCAAGAAATAACATTTCAATTTATAAAGTCAGGAAGAGTCATTCAAATTATGTTATGTAAAAATAATAGATTTACGTTAAAACTTGTTTTTTACGTCCTGGAAGTGCAGTGAATATTCATAGGACGAATGCTGGGAAAATATGGTAAATAGATATGTTTAAATAATGATTTGCATGTATTTTGACGTGTTAGGTTATTAGAATTTTTTGTTGAGGAAGGTGAGTTTGTTTGTTTATTTTATAACATCTAATATTTGCATTAAATTCTCTTAGACAAAATGAGTCCGGGGGTTTTGAGGATGCAGTTAGTGGAGTAAAAATAGCCCAAAATAAGGCGATAGAGGAAATTTTACATGGAGTAACGCGACATAGAAAAATTAGTTTGTTTTGGTGAAACTAAGAATACCATGAGCTACTTCGAGTAGGTGGGCGAACCATTTTTTTTGCGGAAAAGGGGTAAATTGGTCATTTTTAAGGGCGGTTTTTCAGTTTTAATTTATTTTGTACCCTTTAAAATGCTAGTTAATAAACTAGAAGGGTACCCTTTTATTGCAGATGTTCAAGGAACGTTCAGTTCAAGTTTCGTGAAAATCGGTTCACCGCCTCCCACGATATATATTGCCATGACATTCACTTATGCTTAATTACAAACATGAGGAATATGTTTTCTAGTGTGTGGAATTAGATGAATACTCTGTATTATACACAAATTATTATTATCTTTGAGTACTCTTGGTATTCTTTGTAGGAATTCGAGTCTGTAGATCGCAATACACTGAAAAGTGTTTTCAGTATATACTTTCAATGGGGGTTTTTAGTTTTAAAAAACTTATCTTTATCAGTATTTTAATTTAAAGTATTTATATTTATTGCATGTTATCTATTATATTCAACTTACCTTTACTGGGATATTGTACTGGATTTTATTATAGTAGATAGCAAGAAGGACTGGCATAGATAAAGAGAAAGGGACAAATTCATATTTTATAAGCAATGGAATGAATTCAAATAAATTCTATAGTATATTGTGTTTGTGATGCAAACCATTTTAATTAGGGAATCTGTATGGACAGTTATTGGGTTTTATTGCTATTTTAAAGCAAATTTTAGTATTTGGTTTTGACATAAGTCAAATAATTTCTTATTTTCCATACAATTTTTTAATTTAGCCAATATAAGCAATTAGAGATTATATAAACTGTTTAAGAAGAGTTGAATTATGATATGAATAGTTTTTATACATCTGGGTATCTGTATCGGACAGTCATAAAACTGAGATTACTCAAAATCATCGTTAGTGATCATAATTTTACTTCTAAACCATCTCTAATTGTTTATTGCATTTTTATTGTTCTATTACTTTTAAATTTGTAAATTAATTTGTGCGTGAGTGCGAATTTTGACACAAAAAGGATCTAAGCTGTACCAGGAAATAAATACTCACAGAATAAGATAAAAGTTAGCACAAAAGATGTGTAAGACTCTCGGTCACACAGTTTATTAAGGAATGTCAACCCCAATTTAAAAGGGGTAGACAGAAAACGTATTGTTAGAACTATAACATTTGCGTTGCTATGGCAATATTAAACGTCAAACCGACCCTATATAAAGAGCTGCAATAGCTGAAAAAAAAGGTTTTTTCAATTAGACCACGAATCTGAAAACATGTAACAACGTAACCTGAAAATTGGAGATTTGACAAGAGTTGTTAAAAATATAATTTTGAAGAAAAGTCTAAACATTTTGAAATTGGTATCATAGAAATGTAATATTGGAGTGGAAACGAAATAGAGTTGGAGTTTTTTTTTAATTAATAATTTTGGAAAACCAGGAGAGAGTACATAGACGTTTGGAATTTATTTTGAAATCTAATATCCTTTTAAAACATTCGTGAGTGTTTTATTAATTTTAATACTGAACTTTTATCCATTTGTTGTCATTTTTATATTTTAAGTTAGATCAGGCAGATTAAGTTAATATTGTTGTTTTTATATTTTACATTTTTATAAAAATACAATATATTGTTAGATAATAATATTAATAAAATACTGATTTTACTATTAGGAATGTAACCAGTCTGCAACCAGCAGCTACTCTCCGGGCTATGTGCCCCGCCGAGTGCTGAATTACAAGTTACAAGCCTGGCGCGTTAAGTGTAATAATCACATATTACCAACAAAACGCTAATGCTTCGATTGCAACAAACACCAGCCGAAAGACTGATCCTACTTAAAGGAGCTCTCGTGCCAGTCGTCCCATACCACTTGCAGAGTGCAGTTTCGAGCTGTTGACTCTCGTCAGTGCAAGGTAGGCATGTGACGAACGACACGAGGATCCCTTGACTATTTGGTACATCTCGGTATCTTTACGAGAGCGACATGTAAAATAGTAAGCAGACGCCATCTAGCGGTCCAGTGTCTGTTGCAATCGAAAAATAAATAGCCCGACTGGGCTTAGCATAGTTCAAGTGTGCTTCTGGAGAGCAGAAATATTAAAATATAATATTTCAGTCGCAAGCTCCTCTAGAACATCCTTATTTTTAATTTATTGGCAATCCTGACAGCTGGAAAATCAAACTTACGCATGCGCTCATAGCTTATCATCATAAGTGTTAACTCTCAGCCCTATTCTATGACCTAAAAATACTGGCACGATTTGGCGGGTGACAGACAGTGACAGTGTTTTTATGTAAATAAAATATATTAATCGTAGCAAAGTATAAGTTGAGTGAAATATAACATAAAATAGGTATCAGTTCTAAATAAATAAGAAAATGTTCCTCTTCGCTGGCTAATTATATAATACAGAATTTAAATCCATAACACAAGAGATAATACCGGCCTGTGATGGTAAAACTGTCTCTTTTCTCAAACGAAATCTCATGAAAAAAATCCACATCATCAAATTCTTCGAAGGGATTGTTTCGTTCCCTTACGACATATGGCCTTCTCTCGTATTCAATATGTAGCCATCAGTTAGATAAGCAAACAGGCACATTCAAGTGTTAGCTACTTTAGCCGAGAATTTGACTGGTGGTTAGGTGAAACTGTGACCTGAAAAAACGGTTTGACTGGGGGTTAAGAGTTAGTTGTTGGTTAGATTGGCTTAACTGAGCATTGAAAAACCGGCCCTTAGTGTGGTTACTACAAAAATATGATGATATTCTGTAATTTTAGAAATCCAAATGGATGGATAGTTTCATATGGAAAAAAAAGTTACAATAATTAATACATACCATTACATCGAGGCTGATTAAATCTTAGGGAAATGATTTTTGTACGACCGATATTTTATAGAGATGCAACTGTAACTTGAAGAATCGATTTTCGCATTTTTTCCCGTATATTTTGTTATTGAAACGTGGAGTATGAATTTAATATTATTTTTCTGGCATGTAGACCGTTTTTTTATTATCTTAATTTTCTGACCTAACACGCATTTTTATCAACTTAAACACTAAGAATATTTAAAATTTCATTTTATGTTTTACTTTCCAGTACAACGCTTTACAGAACAATGAACTTTTTACACATCACAATGAAAACTATTTTTTCAATAGAACAATAATTGAATATTATTTACCAAAATACCCGTGTTGAGGAATTATCTTATTTGTCTGAAGAATGAAATAACTGGCATGTGCGCGTGATACATTTTGCATGTTAATTTGTTAAAACATGGCCAAGCTAATATTTTCTACGATATAAAATATAATTTAATAAAATAATTTACGAAACCATGCTTTCATAGTCTATTTAGGCAAACGTAGAATGACTGGTGTTCTTTTATGGCATGTATTTTATTGATTTGAAACCTTTTAACATCACAACTTGAAAGTATGCCTCACTTTGGTGAAAACTAGTAAAATATAGTAAAAGATGGATGACCAGGAATAATAAGCTGAAATGTCTATAATAGTTAGCTTATGTGTGTGTAAGAATACATATAAAAAAAGTTCCCACCCCTAGGAGTGAACTTCATCCCTATCGCACCCCCTTGAGGGACACCGCACTGGTTTTTTACAATATCTTTAAACACTTTATCTTAGAGAAAAAACATAAGTATAGAAAAAGGTTTGTCACAAAATTCTCTACAAAAAAGGTTGTGTGTTATTTCTATTACTTTTTATGTTATTAAATCTAAAGATTAACAGTTGTCAAATGTTCTTAAGAACTCAAGAAAAACAGTTCTTTTTGTCCATGCATTTAGTGGTAGTGACACAACGTCTGCTTTTTTTTTGGAAAAGGCAAACTCCACACTATAAATTTATTAAACTCGAAAAGAACAAGAAGTTGTTAAAACCTTTAACAAACCAAATGCTACAAAACAGGATATTACTGAGGCTGAGGAAATATTTGCTCTTGCAATTTAATTCTGAATATTTTTCAATACCTCTATTTTTGTCGTAGAATATCACATTTCCAAAATATTATTGAAAAACCAGCACGGTGTCATTATAAAGGTGAAAAAGGGATGAATCTCACCAGTTAGGGATGTGAACTGTTTGATTCCGTATTCCTACCCCTATCAACTGTCGATTCAGAAAATATCAGCTTATTGTAATTTTTTTCTTCTATTTTTGCTAATTGCCGTATCCTAAAACGATAAATATGATAGACAGACATGCAATGTTTTCAACTTTTAATAAAATAGAAATGTCAGAGTTGAAACGAATAATATAATCTTTAAAAAATACTGCTGGTGCTGAGGATGGAATTTCAGTAGAAGTTTTAAAGAATGCATTTTCAGTTATAGGTAATCGCCTCCTTGGTGTCATAAATGCATCTCTTGAAAGCAGTGTTTTTCGCTCAACATGGAAAATTTCAATAATTATTCCAGTACCAAAAGTTGCAAACACTATTCTATGCGAGAAATTTTGACTTGTATCTCCCTATGAAAAAGTCCTAGTTATTACAACGAAGAATTAACTACTGCAATACTGTAATACAAATAAATTATTTTTTACTAACCAATCTGGTTTTCGTAAAGGACATTTATGTGAAACCGCATTAGTGAATATATGTGATATTGGTATATCGGCATTTTTGGACTTTCGCATAGTAACGATTGGAACATAGAAAAGACCGTAACTCCCTTTTAAATTTAGTTTGATTATTAGCATCTTTTATGGATTTTGGCAGCATATTATAGATGATTGTACTGCAGGTATAAAGTGCACTCTTCTTATAGAGGGACAATCTGAAATTATGTATATATATATATGTTATTATGAACGATCCATCTTTTTGAGTCTGAAGGACTTCTGCTATATTTTCCAAAAATGAATATTAACGTTAACAAAGAAGGGTTCAGAACGACTGTTTCAGACGGAGAATAATACATAATTTATACTTACTGTTCGTTTATGCTTAACTGCTTCACTGATGGTACCAATTGGACGTCGTAACACTATAAATCTAACACAGTAAGTACTAACACTTTCTTAAAATTAAACCTGAAAGGGAATTTTGAAAACACAAGAAAAAGACAATATAAAGTTCAAAAATATATATATTAAATCTCTTTAAAAAATCATGTTTTACAACAACTTCAAGAAAAATGTTTTTGACAAACTATAGTCTGGCCCGTGTACAACACATGGTGAGGAACGGACGACTTATAATGTACCAACTACCATCCAATATGCGGTTTTTGAGCTAACGATTACACAAAAAGATTCAAGAAAAGTTCAATGTTTATAAATTCTTGGTGAGCTTTTGCATGCCTGTCTATTAACGTATTTTCAGTTCAATATCAATTTTGATCACTCCTTGGAGCTTAAAAATGCTTGAATTGCAACGACTTTGAATTATATTTTGCAATTACAATTTCATAAGTTCAGGCAAGGCGGTCCCATGCACATATGAGTACATGGTAACTATATTTTTCTGACACCGAATCACTGAGGAACCGGTTTAGGGCAAATCCCGTTAAATCTTATCATTTTCCCGTCAAAATCGACTGCTAGGAAATGATAGGGGACCCTTGTCGCTGAAGGTTATTTTCGCTAAAACTCTCGATATACTTTGAATAGAGACTGGATTAACTTGTCCTCATATTTAACACAACGCATGAGTTGCAGTGCTTAACAACATGGATTTGTAAAAGGGTAAAAGTCGATTTTTGTTACACTTTCTAAATTTTGGTGGTCGGGGCGACATTACGTCTTCGTGCAGCGACATTTACTACACTTTCTAAAATTACACTCCTTGATGAGTTTCTGAAATTTTGCATAAAAAGCGCTCCGTAGAGCGAAAATATGATTTAAAATATAAAAACCTCTTCCAACGGTATTTTTACGCGAAGCACACTTTTCATGCGAAATGCCGGATTTTGTTACAGTTTTGAAAAGTTTATAGAGGGTTTTGTCGTGTTCTTTAACATTATCAGCGGATCTTGTGTCATAATTATGGATAATGTTGTGTCTATGGAATATTCTAAATTATTTTTTACGAATAAGCTAGCTTCATATATGAATATGGAAGAAAGTGTCTAATATACTGTTTGTTTTAAATAGAGGTTTGCAGGATTCCAGAGGTACATATGAGTAAATAAATCTTAGAATTAGTTTTTGTTAAATAAAACCTTATTTATGTCTGTTAATTGACCCCAGTACAGGATTAATTATTTTAAGTAGAAGTACACTAATAAGTAATACATGTTTTAGGAGATAGTCAGTATCCATTATAGACTTAACATTACGAATTACATAATAAGCAGAATTTAATTTAGAAAATACATGGTCAGTGTGACTTCTCCATGATAGGCTTTTGTCTATGTAGAGACCCAGAAATTTAGTGTTAGCGATTTACTCAATTTTAGCGTTGTTGAGCTGAAGTATAACATTCTGTAGCTATGCAGTTATGTTTGGAAATGTCATATATTTAGTTTTAGAAGTGTTAATGATTAATTTGTTTGATGAGCAACAGGTATAAAAGCTATAATTGTAGATTATTGGAAGTGGTTCAAAAGCATTTTAACAGATGTGCCAGTAATATAAATGGTAGTCAGCGAGCATTGTTAGCAACATATCTAGTTCATTAGAAATATGAAGTTCTAGGTCATTCATGGATAAAGTAAAAAGTAAAGGAGATAGTACACTTCCTTGCAGAACGCCTAAATTTAGGTTGCAGGTATTTGAAATGGTATTACTTAATTTTACCGAGATTTTCCTATTTGATAAAAATGACATAATCCACTTATTTAATAATCCTCTAATACCTAGGGTTTGTACTTTTTTAGACCCAAAATTGGCTAGAACGCGGTCGAAAGCACGAGTTAGGTGGGAGACCAAAGCAAGATCTAGCTCTTTTTTGTCAATTGCGTTATATATAAAATTTGTAAATCCATAAGCAGCTGTACCTATTTCTAGAGCGCTCACCTCTGAATCCCATGCTGACGTTTTGATAGTAGTCTAAACGAATTTGTCTTGACGAATCGTATAATCCTGTTATGAAAAATTTTCTCAAATAGTTTTGAAAAACAACATAGTAAAGTTATTGGTCTATAATTCTATTAATTCAGGATCTCCTTTCTTGTGATGCATATTTCAGTTTATCAGGAAATGTTTCTAATTTAATAAATAAATTGAAAATGAAACAACGAATATATACTGAATCGGGATATATATTTGAGTGCTTTTATGGGAATATTATCAAAGCCAGTGTTTTTTTGTTTTTCATATTGTTTAGAACATTTGATATTTCATCTGGTGTGGTATCATAAAAAAGGGCGTTAATGTAAACAAATCGATTGAAGAAAGATCATTCATGTCGTGAAATCCGGCGATTTTGTCTGTGTAATTGATTAATTATACTCTATATAGCTTAATACCTCGAAACAGAGAGGGACATCTACCGAATGGGATATTAGTTTGCAAAATATTGATCACAACTTTTTACCAAAAAAATAAAAATAAATAAGCAGTATCTTATTAAGCCGATCACATCCGAGGAAAGCCTATCTTGAGTCGTCGAATATTTGGCGTTAGTGTTTGTCTCGGCGCGAGGGCGTGCGGCGACTTCAACACCGCGCGGTCTCACCTGCCCCCACCTGTATGCCCTCCTTACCCCGCCGGCCCGCGGGCAGCGGGCACATAACGAGGCGCGGATGTATGGGCGGAAGATACCGACTGGACCATTCATTCCAAACAAGTGTTATTAAAATAGTCAGTTCAGTATGCTCAGTTGCTTGTTCGTGAACGGTCGCTCTTGGCTGATTCACGACTACCATGAGAAAAAATTATTCTATGCGAAAATGTTAATCAGCATAAACATTGGCGATTATTCAAATGTGATTATTATCTTAAATTGGTATTCTAGCGAAATCTCTGCAGTCCGCAAAACGTCTGTCTATGCAGAATTTAAGAAGTGCGTCATTATGTATTTTTTAACTCTCGTTGGGAGTTATAATACAGTCATTTTAGAGGATCGTTAGGTGGAAAGGCGGTTATTATGTTAATTACTTGAGAACTAATCAAAATCTGTTCCGCCATTCGGTAGTGATTCTTTATTAGATGTAGTTCAACTAATTTGACTGTGGATTTATTCGTGTTTAGTTTAATTTATTTTAATGAAACACTACTATATAGTACGTTTCACATAAGGTGAAATTGCTGCCTTATCAAGTTCACAAATATTTTATTCGGAATTTTCTAATGTTGGTAATGCGCAGAGAGAACAGAAACACTCGTTATTTTTCTATATAATCTACATAATATATCGATATCGATATATAATATATACGCGATGAGCCAATAAAGTGAGGGTCTAGTGTTATCAGCTCAGAGTTATCACCATTTCGATCGAAAAATACGACATTCTGATATTGTCAGGGCCCGTTTTCTGAGTAAGCTACGCAGACTCGAGTCTAGTGGCGCCATGTCAAGGGCGTTCATATGTAAATAACAATTTTTTTGTCTTCTATGTTGTTCCTTAGTAATAAATCTTATTCTTTATTTTTTTAGGGGGGGGGGGGGGGAGTATGAAATTTACATGAATCTTTCTAATATATGTTGATTATGACTTTTTCGCCCATAGGCAACAACATTAGGGCGCCTCCCCCTCCCACTACAAAACTTTTAAAATGCTATTAAAGTTTTTATTTATAATATCAAAATAATATATACTCAGCACAAACAAACGAAAAAATAAATATTAAACAGAAAAAGTAGTGGCGCAGTAAAAATAGCATAAAAAATCAACATAGAGGACTTTTTTCCATAAGCAATTTTATGGTTGGATCCTGTTGGGGAGGTGCTCAGGAGTGCCCAAAAAAATTTTGTACTTCAAAGACCTTGTGCTCCAATTGTTATTAACAATTTTTTTTAACTGCGTTTTTCAACCTGTGAATAACTCGAGATATATAGGTCCGATCGGGACAAAAAGAAATACAAAATCTTTGTAATTGAATTTTTCTCCAAATCTATGTTTACTGTTGGTCTTATGAGCGCAACCATAACCTACAAAAGTGAATAAATCCAAAAATCGTTTTTTTTACATTTTGCTGACCAGAGCCGCTGGGTGAACCGATCAGCTTCAAACTTTCAGAAAACCTGCCTTTTGCTCTAACAAAAACACTCAAATTATCTGTAAAATGAGGTCCAAGTGATCTTCATACGATGAATGGTTCACGAGTTACAGCTGCTTAAATCTGTGAGCAAAAATTTATTTTTTATTATAAATTTTTCTGCAAGAACTGTGCATAACAATTTTTAAAAAATTTGGCAATACATTAATGAACGTTGTTAAGAGGTTGGATGCTTTGATCATCCAATAGTTTAAGCATTTCAGCATAGACATTATCTTCGCCTGGAGATTTTCGTACCTTCGATAGTTTTATTACATGTTTCACCTCTGATGTAAGAATTGTCATTGGCTGATCTTCCTGGCCCACTTGTCTGAGTTCTGGTTGCATTCTATTATCATCGAATAGTTCTTGTGTATACGTTGTCCATATTTCTTCTATTTGTCCTGGGCCTATTATTTGTTTATTATTATTATTTGTGATTATGACGCCTTGTTGATGGGTTTTTCCTATTTCCGGTTATCTCTTTTATCTCTTAAAGCTATCGTGTATTTTGTAGTTCTTTGAGTTCTTGACATTGTTTTTTCATCCAATTCTCCTTTGCCTCTCTTATTAATCTTGTAATCTGTTTGTGGATTTCTTTATACTTATTAACGTCCCTGTGCTTGTATTCTCTTATTTCATCCATCAATAACAGGATTTCTTCGGTCATCCAGTTCTATTTCGCTTTCCGCTCTTCGATTCCCAGTTCATTCTCCTGCACTTCATTTATCGCTCCTTTAAAAGACTGCCAAGTGTTCTCTATTGTTTCTGTTGTTTCCAGGTGTACATTTTCCTTTAATTTGTTGTTCAGTAATCGTGCTATTTCTTCCTTTATTTCTGGTTCTCTTAGTTTATAGAAGTTAAGTCTTGTTTGTTTTCTTTTCTGGACTTTCTTTAGTCTAATCTCCAGATTTTCAACCACAGGGTTGTGGGCGGAGCCGATGTCTGATGCAGGATAAGTTCTTACATCTTTAATTCCGTTTCTATATCGTTTGTCTATAAGTACGTAATCCATCTGATTTCTTATTATTTTTTCTTCGTTGTCGCCTGGTGCCTTCCATGTATATAATCGATTTTCTGGAAATTGAAACCATATATTTGCTACCATCAAATTCTCTTCATTACAGAACTGTACTAAAATATCATCCCTTTCGTTTCTTTCTCCTAGACCAAAATTTCCAACTCTTTCCTTACCTATTTTTGCGTTGACTATGTTGACTTCATTGTTTTTTGTGATTTTTAAAAGGTCTTTGATATTC
Source organism: Leptura quadrifasciata (assembly GCA_963675555.1). NCBI lineage: Eukaryota > Metazoa > Arthropoda > Insecta > Coleoptera > Cerambycidae > Leptura > Leptura quadrifasciata. The sequence goes on along the minus strand of OY776675.1, from coordinate 141,698,777 downwards.
TTGTAGAAAAGCTCTATTTCTTGATCGGGTTTTTCCGCCGTGGGAGCATACACTTGTATGATATTTATGTGTTTCGGGTACGATTTTATTTGTATTAGGGCAATTCGGTCTGATATAGGTACAAACTTTTTAACCGCGTTCTACATTTTTTGTTTACTATTATTGCGACACCGTTGTAATATTGCGGATCGTTATTACCCACGTAATACATTGTGCTGTCGTCGATATATATTCGGTTCGTTCCAGGCCACCTGACTTCGCTCACACCTAAAATATTTATGTTCATTCTCTTCATTTCTCTAACAATGTTATGTGACTTTCCTGCTTTAAATAAAGATTTGCATTCTATGTTCCCATTCTTTTTGTATTTTTGTGCCTTGCTTTCTTCTTGGGGATTCTTAGTGCCCATTGACCATCCAAGTTCTGCCATGCAGAGATATGAATATGACTTGCCATAATTGTTTTCTTGGGATGTTCATGTGTACCTTTAATGTAGTGGTTTCCCCTTGCCTTCTACATCCATATGCCGTTGACTGTATATGTATAGTTCTTCCGTCTTTTGAGATGTCTTCTCAAGGACAAATGAGTGCTCTTTGTCAGTTTTGGTCCACCCTGGGTATTTGATATCCCCAGTGCCACCCATATCTGGGAAGCATTCCCCTATCCGCCACCTGGGGAGGCGCCCGCTAGAGGATCTGACAACCCCAACGGGGTCTAATTAAATAGCGTGTCTAAATCCTTAGTGAAATCTAAAAAAGATTGCTATACATTTTTTACTTTTACTAAGATGATCTGTTACCTCTCTTATTACTTCATACATTGCGTCATCAATACTTAATCCCTCTGTAAATCCAAATTGATAGGAAGAGAGTAAAGTAAATTGTAAAGATAACTAGTCGTTACTATTGCTTATTAGCCGATAATTACTAATTATTTTAGGATTAGGAGATTGCCAGATTTATAAATATAGGTTCCATTTCTTCAGAACGTTTATTGATTCCCTTTTCGTCATCCATATCGACCATATCAATTTTATCACAATTAAAAAATGTCATAATTTTAGTCACTATGGAGAATGTCCTGAAGAATTGGGTGTAAGTCTTAGAGACTTGGAAGGTTTTGGAAAATATATTTAATTTTATTCTTTATCGCTTCAAATGTTTCTTTTTGGGAAAAGAAATTATAAAAATATAGTGAAAAAATTTATACATTTGGTTGTATTCTTGGCTAATTCACTACCTGCCTTTTAACGATAAATGAACTCTTGGTTCACTGTATATGATCTGTTGATCGAATATAATTTAGCTCGTTATATTACTGTTTTTATTATTAATTAAATGCATGTTTTTTGTTTCCCTACGTGCGTTATTCGTCCATGAAGTTCTTGTGTAGCAAATTGTGCTTATAGCTCAATATCTAATTGAATTTTCTGTCTTAGATGTAGTAACATTTAATTAAAAAAGAGTTTCCACCATTTTACGATTGGAGTTAACAACAAATTTTATAAAAAGGTAATTTGTAAATTATGGTGTGAAGCCTGGAAATTGGTTTGCAAATTACGTTTTTGCGGAAAGAAATGTTACATTATGACTGGTGGTCGAGAGGTGAGTGCACTTGCCTCTCACCCAAAAGTTCCGGGTTCGATCCCCGGTCGTGGCAGTGGAAAATACTGTGAGAGGGATTTTTTCACTATACACGGATATTGGGTGTGTATCTCTTGTCTCTAAATGTGTAGCCCCCTCCCACACAAGGCTCTTCTAGAGCCTTCCGGGATAAAGGGGGTCGTAATTACCTGTGGTGTTATTTATTACGGTCTTGCTGGCGAAATTCTATTATCTTTACATTAATTTAAATTTATAAGTTTTATCAGCAAAAGACAGTACAGTGTCGTCTATATCGAAGGTTGGATTGTAGCCATACGTATATACCCTCGGTAGCAGAACGATTGGTACTAAATTTCATTATCCTGTAAATATCTGTTTACTTTCAGTACTTCTGTGAGCAGCTGATATTATTAAGTGAAAATCCATAATTTCACTTTTGTTGCCATTCTACCATGATATTTCTATAGTTTTTGCGCAACATGTGTACAAGAAAAAAGTAATGAGTAAAAGTAATAAATATATCCCGCCAGACATCTCTATCTCTCTCCCCATCTGGGATATTGCAATCTTACAATGCTCTCATTCTCTCATTTTGTGACCTTTCAAAAAAAATCATTAACTACTACTGGGAAGTTCTTTATCTTCTGCGTTTTATATAAGTATACCTCAGAATATTTTATATTCAAATCATTACGATTCTCTACGCATATACTTTTGAAATTAAAATTCTTTACTGTCGGCTTTGAGTATTTACACGTTTTTATTTCGTTTGTAAACGTTTTAACTTTGAAGTAAGGAATAAATGTAAATTTAATGTAAACGGCGCATAATTAGCCCAAATAAGGAATAGCTGTTTAACACTCCCAAGTTGTTAATTGTATTTTAATAGGTTTTATTTACATTAGTCTCTGGTAGGGAAAAAACGTTAATCCAAGAAATCAAAAATCATCAATTACAGTATTTTTATCATCGATGGGAATTTGAATAATACCAACGAGTTTAGATGCCGAGGTTGTTTAAGGGTACAATCTTTTCTTCCGTTTGCTAGAATGACTTTTACAACAAACGCTTGTAACAAGAAAATTAAATTTGTCATAATATTTTATTCCGGACATTCACACTGATATCACGAATATGGTATAGGTAATTAAATAATAATGATACAAAATATAACACCAACACACAGTGAATTAAATATTACAAAAATAAATGAGTAGAAATATACATATACGAAATACCAAAAGTTCCACTATTTCCTATGAAGGGAAACATCCATTGTCATTCATCAAAGTTTAGCCCAGGCGGTATTTGTTTTGGGTTTGGTGAGTCGGATAGAATGGCAGATTTTTGGCTTAATCGCTCCTAATAATCATAAGAAATGATAATTTCGCTATGCGGTAGTTTGAAAACGGAGGCGTAATTTTTTATTAAACAAAATGTGAAAAAATTCCGTTTTTTTCTTCCTATTTTTTCATATATCTCAACGAGGTCGTCGAACTTGACTTGACGTTTCGCTGATCATCCTGTCAGCTTCTTCAGAAGGATTCATTGGTGGTGCTTGGTTCGCTTAGCTGCTCATTCGTCGTGTTTGGTTGACCGTGACTTACTACGGTGCTGGTACTTGGCAATACCAGTCTCCACGTGTTACTAAGTTGATACCCATCCTCTGTGTTAAATTTGTTCACGTTTTTAATAATTTCCAATGATTCCCTAATGATTCGCGGATAATAGCGCATATTCCTGTCTAATATATTGACGTCCTCGTAGTCGATTTTATGGTTCTCGTTCTCGTGGATATGCTCTGCTATCGCCGACCTATCCGTGCATCCAAATCTGGTATTTCTGTGGTGTTCTTTGATTCTGCACTGGATACTCCATCCTGTTTGTCCGATGTAGCTCTTACCACATGTGCACTTCAACTGGTAAACACCTTTTGATAACAGCAAGACCCGGAAGAAACTACTTCATTAGACAGCGGCCGTGAAAACCTGCATTCTACAACTATTGCTTTGTTTTGCGAATCCAAAAATTCATTTTTACCGTTACAAAAATAGTAAAAATCCCAAAAAAAATTTGAAATAGCAAGTTATTTGTGGAATTTTTTTCAAATACTTATATTATGCGCAGAACCTTCATACTTGACCAAAGAAAACTGTTTAATATAATAAATCTTCCCACCAAATTTAATCAAGATCGGACTTTTAGTTTTTGCATAATAATTTTGTAATCTAAACTTCGTTTTGAACTTTCAGAATGTTGCTGAGGCTAAACTAGAGCATTTAGAAAGTTGAAAATTTTTGGACATAAAGGAGCACTCAAATTTTCAAATCCATTTTGAGATATTAAAATCCGTTCATTAGGAGAGGAGAGCGATTTTTACTAATTTTGCAATAGTAAAAATGAATTTTTGGATTCGCAACCACTGCAACTTATTGAAAATTTTATTATAAAACTTGTTCACTAAAGTTTTCTCTAAAAACGATGGTTACTGAGATATATGAAAAAATAGGAAGAAAAAAGGAATTTTTTGTAATTTTTTCACATTCTGTTTAATAAAAAATTAAGCCCACGTTTTTAAACTAACGCATAGTGAAATTATCATTTCTTATGATGTTTAGAAGCGATTAAGCAAAAAATCTGCTATACTACCCGATTCACTCAAACATAGATGATTTTAAGTAGATACCGCCTGGGCTAAGTGCAATGTGCGTTTCTAGAACGATTAAAAATAAAGTCCTATAAGAGAAATATATCATTTAGGAATTGCTCAAACAAAACGTCGACACTGATAAGAAATTACCTAGTTTTTATCTTTATATCGATGTTCCTTCAATACTAAGTTTTAAAAAATCATTATTAACAAATACAAACTAATGCAGTTGCCCAGATTTTTGCATATATATATGAATATTCTTACTTCTGAATATATCAACACATCCAAGCATAAGGTAAAGATTATTATATACTTTAAAAAACAAACGATTGCAGGATATATCAAAACAACTACCTTATCCTAGTTAATACTACACCACAGAAATTAGACAAACCCCACTTCCAGAAGCCAGAGGCTTATGCGCAAGAGGGTTACACATTGAAATAACGCGGACATACAACCATTTCCTCTGAGAGTGTCAGTACCGGAGCCAGGATTCGAATCAAGTGGCGCGATACCTGTGTGATTAATCGCGATTTCCACCTCGCGCCTTAACCAACGCGGTTATCGGCCAGAAATTGGATTATATGTGTAGTAGAATTCATAGCATTTTGAAGCAAAAAAATTTAAATGAGAATTCAAAGAACTTACTGCAATACTTTGACACTGGAGTTAAAATTTAAATCATCAACAACGGAATTAAAACTAACCCGAAGATTCTGCTCAGAAGCTTTCATTCTAAAAGGAGATTCTCAGAGGACTGTACGATTTATGTTCATTAATCTACTTTTGGTCTCCTAAGACGTTGCATTCTTCACAATTGCTTGAGGTAAAATCTCCAATTTTAAATAAATGGCCAAACTTTAATCGTATCAGCGTTCTGATATACATTCTTGAACAGAAATATTCATCGTGCCAAAAATGACTATGAATATCAGTGTGTATTAAGGTATATCTAGGAGGACTTGTGAAACAGAATTGTTTCCACATAACGGACCATTTACGCGTGTTTTTTAATTTCAATACAGTCTGTCTATCACTTGCACATAACTGCTCGTTCAAAAGATGTCCTGAATTAGCACTTTCTTTGGCCAGAATGTCAACTTGTTCATTATACTGCCATCCAATATGAGCTTTCACCCATACAAAAAACAAAACATTGGACGTGAATGTTTCAACATATTTTAAAGCTTGATGGACTAATATAGCTTCTGCAGTAAAAAATAGGGCAATGGTAGTTTAATTTAAACATGGATTCAATTCCTTGGGATGGTACAATAAAAGCTCCACCGATTTTGAGGCATCTGTACAAACAAGTTCTGAATCTCAAATTGACTTAACACGCTTTGTAAAATGTTGGAGCTGATGAGAGAATTCTCACAGTAAATTGGAATGATAATTTATTTATTTAGAATACAACTACCCAAACAGATAAGAAATCCACTTATAGGGTAGGAAAGAACAAAACATTGTTACAGAATTTTGTACGATAAATACATATGAAAAACTTAAGTATAATTACATAAAATATTTGTACATAAACTAGTAAATATTTTTAGTTTGAATGCAATACAGATTGCTTAATTTTTTTAACAGTAGTACAAAATATATCAACATCGTCCTGTATATATGTAGAGTTTGAACACAGTTTGAAGATTTAAGTAAATTTGTATGAGGTGTATTTAGATAAAAAGAATTATTTGAGCGTGTATGAACTGATGGTACATGTAATTTGACATAACTACATAACTCAGGGCAATCAATCACATTATTCAAAATTTTATATAAAAACACAATCGAAGAATACTTACGGCGGGATTCCAAATCATGTATTTGATATCTGTTTAATAGATCACATTGAGGTGTACCTGTACCTCTTGCTGGACAAATTCCGTCATTTCTATACCAAAAATATTTACTGAGGATTCTTTGCGTTTTTTCAACACTAAGTTTATGCACGGCATATTCTGGACTCCAGATTATGGAGGCATACTCTAATTTTGATCTGACAAATGCATTAAACAGCAATATCAAGGTGTTATTATCCACAAAGTCTTTGGTATTTCTGATTATGAAACCTAAGTTTCTGTAAGAACTGGCCACGATAGCATTTATGTGATTATTAAAGGTTAACTTACTGTCGAAGATGACCTTAAATTGACTACATCTAGATAGCTGAATATCATTTAAAGAATAAGTAAACTCAGTTGGATTAAGCTTTCTTGTGAAAGTCATGTATTTACATTTATTAATATTTAGATGCAGTTTATTTTTGTCACACCACGTACTAATTTGTTGCAAATCTTTTTGCAAGTTAAAGTAGTCGTTTAAATAAAAATAATGGAAATGTCATTAGTTAGACTGAAGTAGGCGACTTTATATATTATATAAGTACTATCAATTATTTGGTTCCTTTCAGTATGTTCTCTAAGTGCTGAACAAAGAGGAGGGGATATTTTTTAATCCAATATTTTTTTGTTAAGTCAAAAGTATTTAACTGTGCTATTTTAGATACAAAGCTGTAGAGTAGAATAATTGTTTTAAAATAAATCTTTCGCTTATCATTTCTCTTCTTAACGAAAGAGGGGGTTTTAAAGGTTCTACATGTAGCGCGTCAACTAGAGAGGATTTCATTGCACCAAGACAAATTCTAATAGCTTTATTCTGTATGATGTCTAAACTTTTCAATGTAGATTTACTCGCAGATCCATATATTGTACAGTCATAATCAACTATAGATCTTATATAAGATTTATAGAAAGCCAATGCCGTTTTAACAGCTGCACCCCACCAAGTTTTTGTTACCATTTTTAAAAAATTTATACCTTTATTGCACTTTGTAACTATTGACACAATGAAAGTCTTCCATGTCAAATTTTTATCAACAATTATTCCCAAATATTTTACATGAGTCTTAAAAGGAAATGTAAACATTCCTAGTTGGAATCGAACATATCTGGAACATTGTGTCATATAAAAACCGAGTAAACTGATTTTCCTCGGAGAGTTCAAAGCCATTATAAGTAAGCCATTGGCTTACGTTAGCAACCTAGTATTTCTACTGCCTTATCATAATTTTTTGTTTTCTATATACAGATAGAAATCATCTGATATTGAACAATATTTAGACTGATGTCATAATTTTGATGGAAGTCAGCTGTATATAAATTAAACAACAGAGGGCTCAACACAGGACCTTAGGGCAGTCAAAAATTGTTCATTTCTTAAATATACTATTCGACCCGAATAAAGTTTCACAATAGATCTGGCAATGTGACAAGGAACAAAGAAGTATTCAATCATTTTTTGTTCCAATATTAGTAAATCAACATAGTCATAAGCTCCTTTGGCATCCAAGAATAATGCACATAAATAATTATTTTTAGAAAAACTATTTTGAATGTCTACTGTTAATGTGAACGATCCATCTTTATGATGTCTGAAGGACTTTTATTTCTATCTTAAAAAAGTTAGAAAAAAAAATAAAAATAAAAAAAAATAGGAAAAAGAAAAATAAATTTTTCTTTTTCCTCTAGTCTATTTTATTTCAAAAATGAATATATACGTTCGCAAAATTTTTAGGGTTCAACACGACTGTTTCAGACGGAGAATAATATAAAAAAATCATACTTACTGTCGTTTATGCTTAACTGCTGCTCTGATGGTATCAATTGGACGTCGTAACACTATAAACCTAACACTGGATGTACCACACTTTTTTAAAATTAAACCTGAAAGGGAATTTTGTTAGAAAACACAACTAAAAGACAATATAAAGTTCAAAAATGTATATATTAAATCTTTAAAAATTATGTTTTTACAACAACTTTTATTTCAAGAAAAATATTTAACAAACACTAGTCTGGCCCGTGTACAACACATGGTGAGGAACGGAACGATTTATACCAACTACCATCCAATATGCGGTTTTATAAGCTAACGATGCACAAAAAGATTCAAGAAAAGTTCAATGTAACTGAAATTTTGGTGGGCTTTTGCTTGCCTGTCTTATAAACGTATTTTTAATTCACATGAATTTTGGTCGCTCCTCAGAGCTTAAAATTGCTTGAAGCGCTACTACTTCGATTGTATTCTACAATAACAACTTTTTACGTTCAGGCAAGGCGGATCCCATGCACGTATGAGTACATGGTAATAATACTTTTTTAACTCCGAATCACTGAGGAACCGGTTTAGGGCAAACCCCGTCAAAACTCATCATTTCCCCGTCAAAACCGACTGCTAGGAAATGATGGGGGTCCCATGTCGCTAAGGGCTATTTTCGCTATAACTTCCGATATACTTTGAATAGTCGTTGGACTAACTTGTCCTCACATTCAATACCTCGTAAGAGTTGCAGTGCTTGACAACGTGGATTCGTAAAAGGGTTTTTAATCTTGAAAATTTCGAAGTTAAAGTCAAATTTTATTACACTTTCTAAATTTAGGTGGTCGGGGCGACATTACGTCCCTGTGCAGCGACATTTGCTACACTTGCTAAATTAACGCTCCTTGAGGAGTTAGTGAAAATTTTGCATAAAAAACGCTCCGAAGAGCGAAAATATGATTACAAGTATTAAAAACCTCTTCCACGGCGTTTTTACGTGAAGCACGCTTTTTGTACGAAGTATTTCCTAAGTCGGATTTTGTTACAACGTCGAAAAGTATATCGGGGTTATAGCGTGTTCTTTAACATTAACGTAGATGCAGCATCGATAGTGCCAAAGTCTCTCCTGAACCCAAACTATTTTACATGAAGAGAATTCTGCAGGAGAAGCCACCATTCTAATCTAAACCACGCGCCAACATATTATAAACGACTTCATGTCAATGATAAACATCACTAGTATATCATCACTAGTATATTGTAACTATGCAGATGTTAACAGTTACATTTTATATATTTCAGCATTTTTAACGATATTTGTTACATATTGTCCTGGGAAGATGCAATTCACTCGAATTTAAGGAACGGAAGCAACTTTAATTGTCAACTATGAAATGAAACTTCAATTACTATAGTTCTACTAATTCCGATTTTTTACTTAAAACTTTCATCACTCTGTACATAAAAATGCAAAAAACAATTATGTTAACCAGACAGTTTTGTTGTTCACTCTTTGTCTTCCATCTGCAATTTATAGAAGGTAGATCCCATTTGATAAAGATTTGATTTTATTTTTCTTCAAACGACTTCATGTCAATGTTAAACATCACTAGTATATCATCACTAGTGTATCATCACTAGTATATCGTAACTATGCAAATGTTAACAGTTACATTTTAAATATTTCAACATTTTTAACGGCATTTGTTACATGTTCTCCTGGGAAGATGCAATTCATTCGAATTTAAGGAACAGAATCAACTTTAATTGACAACTATGAAGTGAAACTTCAATTACTATAGTTCTACTAATTCCGGTTTTTTACTTAAAATTTTCATCACCCTGTACATAAAAATGCAAAAAAATAATTATGTTAACCAGACAGTTTTGTTGTTCACTCTTTGTCTTCCATCTGCAATTTCGAGAAGGTAGATCTCATTTGATAAAGATTTGATTTTATTTTTCTTCAAACGCTGAAAATTATGCAAATGTAATTAGATTTTTATGCAGAATGGTCTGCGGAGACAAGAAGTTACTTTGATGAATCCGTTCTTATCAGATTTAATTAATACGAACAGCAGGAACTAATTCCTTTTTGGTAAAATGATTCACAAGTGAAGTCGACGAAATATCCTCCACTAGGCAGAATACAAAATTATACCATAAAAAGAATTAAGTCGAAACTGTTTTATCTTTTTTTTAATGGTTTCCTTGAAATGCACGAAAAATGTTATATAAAAAGTTATTGGTTTAAGTTCTGTAATTATTTTGCCTAAGTTGGCAAATAATTGAAATGAAGTCGTTAAAGAATTTTATCATATGGCCGAATTAATAATAAAATAATTTACAATTAGTATTTTTCTGTTTTTAACCATTTTTGACCATATTGAACTTGATACATAAATCATTAATATAAAATCTCTACAGCAAACCATCTTGACAGATTTCGTTTACATAATATACATCACTATTTCTAAAGACAAGCATTGGCATTGAATATTTTTAGTTATAACATAACAAGACAATGAGCATAAATTGAAAATAACAGGCTTTCTAAAGCTTGCTGATAGGCAATAAATACAAGAGCTACCGATAATATCTTTTGGTATAATTTCGGAAGCATTTTTCTTTCCATTAAGTGATACCGTTGGTCAATAGTAATCACATGATTAAACTGAGGAAGTTACGTGAATTATAAAAATGTTTAAACTTATTATTTTTCCATAATATGTACTTATATAAACTCATATAAAAATTTTACTCCATAAATATTCACCTTTAAAATTAGAATTATTATGTAAACAAAACCACGCGACTGAAACGGGTTTCTTGTTGGTGTGACGTCATAGGTCACAAAATACGGGCGATGTCAATAGAGCATTATAAAAGCACAGTATTACATATTGCAATGCGTGTGCGTAAAAATGCGTTTATTGCTTATCCAAAAAGGACTAATTGTGATGTTTTGTGATGTTTGAAGAAGACTATTTTAATTGAGCGATAACGAAAAACGGATTAGTGCAAGCCCAGTCTGATAATTTGCCCAGAATAGATGCAGTGATGATGGCAGCGTTTTTTGGCAACAATCCTGGTTTTATAAGTGTAGAAATTAAGGGCTCAAAGAGAATCTTGAATGTAAATTACCACGTTTTTAGTGGAACTCTTCCTTGTTTGCATTTTTATGTGTTTGATGTCGTTTAATTTTTACAAAGTAAAATAAATTCACAATTGAAGTTATGAGCCTACTTAGCATTTCGAACTGTTTGAAAATTTTTTGACTGCTTGTTACAAACATTTGTTTGTTCGTTTGTTTCATTTCCCCGTAATGTAAGGAACATATGTCAATTTTTACAGGAAACTAAATTTTTATTTATTCGTGTTAAAAATCAATATTTTTTAAGTTTTGTCTGATTTATATTAAATAATGACTTAAATATTTGTTATTGCCTATTCTGACCTAACCTCAAAGTTGGTATTACCAATGATTTTTATATTGCTGACAGACATTTAAGATAATAATATTTTGTCTAAATTTGGAATGTCTTGGAACACTCAATAATACTTTATTGGTAGTTTTTCTCGTGGTACTTCTAGATTTAGGTACAATACACTATTTGTAACTCATAATTATGTTACTCACTAGCTCATTAACCAAATATAAAATTTAAGGCAAGCGTAGGTGAGACTTTACTATATATATATATTTCGATGTGTAATGTAAAGCGCGGTTAGTACTTGGTTGGAAATCCGTTTCAAGAAATCACATGTTCTCGCCCCACATCTTCTAGCGGCTTGTATATCAGTGTATGCACAGAAGCTATGCAATCTTAGGCGATGATTGCGTAGTGATACCATTCTTCAGAGGGAATGTAAAGCCTTGCCTATTAAATGTTGGACAAGTAAAAAATCCCTACTCTTCGAAAGAGAAGAGGTTCGGCAAAATTCCTGGTTGGGGATAGTTCGTCTACAGACATCAGTGTAGGTCTCAGTAGCGGAAATAAGACAACGTTGAATGAATGTAAGAAACAAGAAATTGTAATAGATTGACCTAGTAAACTGTACACAAATAATGATAACGGATGACTCACAGTTATTGGCGGCAAATGAACGCTGATTTACAAAATTCAAATTCATTGACGAAGAAAATATATATTTTTTTGCTTCATTAAAATCTGAAACATCGTGAATTTTACAATTTTGTGTAAGTCAAATTTTCTGTTACATATCCTAATAATATGATTTAATAAGTATTAATTTGCAACTAAATAATAAATATTGCTTCTAAATTTTTAAATTGATCATTAATTATTGACATTTTTTTCGTATAAGATACGATGTTCAATTTTCAAATGTACAATGGCAACTTGTTCTTATTTGACGGCGCTTGTATTCTACTTTCTGTAAATGGAACAACTGTCAATTATTTTAAAGTGACTGTATTTTTTAATTTACACTAAGATAATATACGTTATAAACACTAAGAGTCCAAGGTTGAAACACTGGGGAATACCAGATTTTATTAAATATTTTGTACTTATAACTGTGGTGCAAGACATAATATCAGCGAAATCTAATAAATTAATATTGCTGAAAAGTATACCGTGGTCCAAAGGGTCAAAATCTTTAGGGAAGTCTGTATAGACGTCATTGATATGACAATATGCCAAGTCCTTTTGCCATATTGTTCAGTACATCTTGTTCAATATAGGAAGTTCAATATAAAGAAATAACACCACAATAGGTAATTACGACCCTCTTTATCCCGGAAGGTTCTAGAAAAGCCTTGTGTGGGAGGGGGCTATACATTTAGAGACAAGGGACACACACCCAATATGCGTGTATAGTGGAAAAATCCCTGTCACAGTATTTTCCACTGCCACGACCGGGAATCGAACCCGGAACTTTTGGGTAAGAGGCAAGGGCGCTTACCTCTCGACCATCAGTTATATTTCAATTTGATACCAGTTATTGCTTTTTATATGTACTAGATATTGTAGAAAGCTTTCATATATCAGAAAAGAACAGTCATAGTCTAATTGTGAAAAACTACCCTCTTTTTATATTCTAGATTACTTAGATTACATCAATTAAGACTCTTTATTTTTAATCTGTCTGTTAGCGCCGCTAAAGCACTATTTTATGAAGAAAAATTATATATAGCAAAGGAAGACGCTATTGCCAAGGAAGACAATAATTGTAGTGAAAACTTTGGCGTAAACAAATAATTTTTAATACAAATACTTTAAAAACAACATTTTTCAAGTAATATAAATACTGACATATATTTTGATATCCCAAAAGAGACTAATAAATCAGTTGAAATAAGTGATAAGTGATAAATTTAAGTTTTTTTTTGTTTAACTTTAACTTTAACTTTATTAATATATAATTCCTAGTACATATATACTTAATTAAGACCAAAAGAATTTAATATATACATTCTCGTATGTCTTATACATACATACATATATACATACATTAATCAGAGACAGGTAAAAAATTTACAACTAAAAAAGAGAAAAAATATCAAAGACAGTTTTTTACATATTCTGACACCATCCTGTAATGATGTGCATGCTGTGGCTTGTTTTGCAGAGTATCAACACAGGATAGGTGTATTATCTATATAGACATAATATATTACATATAGTTATCATCATATTGTCTTTTTTTCTTTTCTCTTTTTTCCTTTTCTTTGTTGGTTGGGACAGCCTGAAACTTAAATTTAAATTTAGAAGGTAGTGGTAGGTGTTTATACTGAATCATAAAATAAGGAAATCGTAGAGATGGCATATAATATTTTGATCTAACTATCAAGACAAGGCTATAACTATAGTGGTTGGAGCAAATATTTTTATATGAACTGTTGATTCAAAATAATATCGATCTTATCTTGGTTATCAAGTATAAATTTTTTTAATTCTATTTTATATTTATTTAACTTTTGTATATTTTTAATATTAAGGGGTAGTATGCTATACAATTTTGGACCATAATAGAATATAAATCGTTGTGTATGTGTTTTTTTATATAATGGTATAACAAGATTTTTATTTCTTAATGATCTTGTTGGGTAATCGTGGGATATATATACGGAATCCCGTACTTTATAATACCACAATAAACAATGATAAGCGTAAGCATTTTTTACATTAAAGACTTTTGCCTCCTCGTATAGCAGGGTGGTATTACGTAATCTGTTTCTGTTCAGTATTATTTTTAATATACTGTTTTGTGTAACTTGCAAATTGCTTAGAGAGTTTTTAAACAATCCTCCCCATGCTTCAATACAGTAGCTAATAATCGATGCAACTAAAGAGTCATAAACAATGAATAAATTTTTTCTGTTTAGTATGCATTTTAATTGGTAGAATTTGTTAGGTAAGGTAAGTTAGGTAAGCTCTTCCATAAAGTCGGGAGATACCAATGTTCAGGAGGTGTCACCTGAAAAATTTAAAAAAATTGTATAAGTATTAAATTGTAATAGAAAATTGAAAACAAAGCTGTATTCTATTTTAATATTAAGTGTTCAGAAAATGATTTAAATGGTAAAATATACAGAAAATATAGAAGGTATAGAGAAATTTGTAAATTTATATCGGATAATTTAATGTTCAAAAAATTATGTAATAACCTAACAAATTGCATATCAAATTAAAATAGAAATGAAATTAAACAAATTGGTAATATTTATTTTCAGAAAAAGTAAATAATAGCTGCGAAAAGTATAAATGAAGAAAAATAATTATAAAAATTTAATATAAAGCAATCGGTTTTTAGAAACGTCAAATGTAGATGAATTTAGGCACAGATCGGCAGGTTTAGTGTATATTTAAGCGTGAGCTAAGCAACATGTTATTAAATTTTAACCAAAATATAACCTCAAAAGTATAAAAGAAAATTTTGACAAAGAGAAAGTAAGTAGATGTCAATTCAGTAAATAAAACATTATTGAATTTAATATATAATATACCTAATTACAGGTAAAATTATCAATAAATAATCCGAAATAAATATAATTCGTTGATTAAGTCGGTGTATGCTTGGATAATATAAAATTGTGATAACATTGTAAATAAAGCATAATATTTAACCTAACTATAAATCAAAGTGCTTCAGTTAATACAGAAGTATAATTTCAACATTCCAATAAGTAATAACAAAATAAACATCGTTTAAACAAAACAAATATTCACTTCGCAAGTAAACAGCTGTAATCGGTGTAGGATGAAGTCAGTCCAGAAAGAAGCGAGGTTCAGAATCGAGTAAAGAAATTTTTGACAACACAACGAGGGAGCATGCCGACCGGATGGTTATAAATGGTATACCTTTTCGTTACATAGAGCTCTAAAAATTTTCGTGCATAAAACATTTATTTAATTAATCAATTTACAAAAATTAAAATGCCTATTTATAATATATATATAATATTAAGATTCGTTATTGTTCTAACCCATGTAAATTCAAAATATATTAATTTTAATTCACT
Source organism: Leptura quadrifasciata (assembly GCA_963675555.1). NCBI lineage: Eukaryota > Metazoa > Arthropoda > Insecta > Coleoptera > Cerambycidae > Leptura > Leptura quadrifasciata. The sequence goes on along the minus strand of OY776675.1, from coordinate 141,683,425 downwards.
GTAATATTAAAACCGTTAATACCTTTAATATATTTAATCATTTCTTATGTCAATTGTGACTTTTATTGACAACTATCTAAAACGAACCTACAACATACTCTGAGAACAAACATTGCATAAATTGAAACTTGAATTGAACTTGGAAAAAAAAACAAAACCAAAAATATACTCTGAGTAAACAATTTTTCTAAGAAAAAAATAAATTTTCTTAAAAAAAGAATGTTTTCTCATAAATAATATATATTACAATGTTCATATAGTAAGGCATCTATTGTATTTTAAACATGTACTGTGGGGTGTGATTGGAAAGAGCAAATTTATTTTATTCTAGCAATTATATTTTCATAAACATATTTAATGGAACTTATATTGCACTTCTTAGGTAAACCTCGTGGTAGAAATAATCGTTTCAAAAAAGTATAAGTCTCGACTCTTTACTTTTACCAATTTAAGATAGTTTCATAACATTAAAATTTGTAACATGAGCAACCAAAAAATAATAAAACTAAGGTCAGTCACGCCGCTGGCCTTTCGAAGCCGAAAAATCTAATCAAAATTAATACGTAATAATTTATTGTATAATACAAAATTATCAAATTTGCTAATGGCGATAGTTATTCTTTCCTTAACACTGTAAATAGGATTGCAACGGTAAATTTTTTCCTATCAAATTCTGAAAGTTAGTCCTATATTCATAATTACTATAATTATTAAGCTGTTACAAAAATAATCTGACCTTCCATTTAATTATGCGCGTGTACTGTGGTCGGATTATGCAAATTACGATCTTGTTAGAGAATAGATAATGTATAATTCTTAGCTATAATTATATACTTAATATTTATATACATATATAGAGTAACTATAAAAGACCGCACAGAGAAGCTTTCTTTTATTTACCATTAAACCCACCAAATTTCACCCAATTTTGATTGTATTTTTATATTTACGTGTATACTAGTATAACAGTCATTATACATAAGTAAATATTTTTCCCTGATCTAGAAAGGAGGCAAGCCGCCGGACGAATCCTCATCCTACCGACCGCTATGTTTATTAAATGCGATGGGCAAACTTTTCGAGTACTTGATACTTGAGAGACTAGAAAAGGAGATAGCTGAGAAGGGGGGCTTATCTGAAAGCCAATTCGGTTTCAGGAAAGGACAATCGACGGTCGGCGCCATTAGGCTACTAAAGGAGACGGCAGAGGAAGACCTAGCCGCGAAGAGCATATTATGCGCCGTCGTGACCCTGGACGTCAAAAATGCCTATAATACGGCGGGATCGGCGATCCTAGACAGAATGATCGGGTATGAGACGGAGGGAGAGATTGTCTGGAAAAACATCTCGCAGTGTGCTTCTGCCGACCTTGTGGAACATTATGTTTGATGGTGTCTTCCGATTGCAATAGCAAGATGGTGTGAAGGTCATCGATTATGCGCACGATCTGACCATAACGGTGGCTGGAAGGTGGATAGTGCACATAATAGAGGCGGCCAATGAACCCATCAGAGAGATCGAGAGATGGCTAGCAAGGTGCAGCTTGAGCTAGCTGCTGAGAAAACCGAGTTCCTTGTTATTACCAGGAAGAGAAACCTTCCACCCATGAAAGTTAGGATGGGACGAGTGGAGATACGTCCAAGTGACCATCTGAAGTACCTAGGTGTTTGGCTGGACTCCAAGTTGAACTTAGGTATTCAAGCCACAAAAACGGCCGAGAAAGTAAGAAAGGCAGTCACAGTCATCGGAAGACGTATGACCAACACACACGGGGCGAGAGTTAGGAGGAGATTGATGTGCAGCGTTGTGCACTCTACCCCCTTGTATGCGGTTCCGGTCTGGGACAGACAGTATGATGAAAGTGGACAGGACGAGGGGCAGGAGGACTAGAATCCAGCGTTGCGCTGCGATAAGGGTGTGCAGCGCATATAGAACTATCTCGTACGAGGCAGCTCTGGTGGTGGCGGGGATTCCCCCTCTGGATCTGATGGCCAAAGAGCGGCAGGAAGTCTATAAGGGAGTTGCGAAGGCAGAAACCAGAAATAGGGTGTTTGAAAAGTGGCAGAGGCGATGGGAGGTCGCAGACAAGGGAAGGTGGACCAAGCGCAAAAATGTAAGGACGTGGATGGAACGGAGGCATGGGTAAGTAGGATATTATCTTACCTAAGCCCTGAATGGACATGGGTGTTTCATGGAATACCTAAATACGTAAATGATATTAGTAAAACTGATAGCTGAGAGTGTGTATATTGTGGAGAGGCCGACAACACGTAATACACCGTATTAGTATGCTACAGGTGGAGGGAAGAGAGGCGGCACGGTGAGGCGCCGTTACTATCTCCTCATGGTAGAGAGGATGCTGGAGACAGAGGAGAACTGGAGAAAGGTGGGGGATCCGATAACTCGCATTATCAAAAAGAAGGAAAAGGATGAAAGAGAGATGGGGCTGACCCCATGGAGGAATATATAACAACAAACTTGAATGACCAGTTGGTTTGAATATAAGCGAAAGCAGTTCCAAACTAGTCGGAAACACTGTAGAGGAGGAGGGGGTTTAGCCGGAAGTTTCCCCTTCAAAACAAAAAAAAAAAGACTATCCAGTTATCTCAGAAATGGTGCCGTGTTACTGGTAGCCAAACTAGGCAGGTTTCCTTTCACCCTGCTACCGGGGATTAATTAAATCTGTCTAGGATAGAGGCCGGCACATAACACTACATATATAAATATTTTTAAAGATTTTGGGGGCTGATTCAACTCCAGCAGAAACACAGTAAGCGAATAATCGTATTTTAGATCTAGTTCATAATGAACCGCGGTAGTGAAGGAGTGTAAAAAAGTCATTCTGCCCTAAGTTTTACAGAAAATGTCAATATCATTTTAATTTTCACGTATTATGTAATAAAATTTTAAACATGAATATATCAATATATTCTATTTTAGATTTTAAATTAATACAGAGATTATACACTGCTATTAAATTAATCTATGGTACATCAAAATAGCAAAATTTTGCTTTGTGAATGCCTGGTATTGTCACTCTTGAACTACTGTGACGTTTTTTGTGGGTCTAATTTAACAGCACTATACAAGTAAAATTACAAAACTCAGAAGGTACTTACATGCAGCGTGTCAATATCATACAATTATATTATTCAAGACACCGCCCTATTTATACCAGAAGATAACACGTAGGACTGATGTTCACTCCCTAAATGTTAGATTTAAAGGCCTGCTAGCACCACCTGTACATCGTACAGAATATTTTAAACGGTCATATAGGTATCAAATTTACAACGTTTACAACCCCCCTCCCAGATATGTTAAAAAAATTAAATATCTCTTCATTTAAAAAGGAAATGAACCTCTTATTATTTACTCAGCAATAATCATTTTTTTAAATTACTACTGTTCTTATTACTATTGTCTGTTAGCCACTTGCTATAGTTATATCCGTACATGTATTTCAACTGTATTTGCTCCATTCTAAGCTTATGTGAATTGTTAATAACCTTATTAGACACAGGCGCGTTGCTATGGTGTTGGATGGGCCACGCAATCGTGGTCGAGTTAGGAGACTGAAGTTTGGGCCATATCCTTGAAAAAAATACGAAATTTTAAAGATAAAAAAAATTTTAGGCGAATTGCATAAATAATCTCCACCTGCTTAAAAACCACATAAAAAGGAGTGCTTACATCCGATTTTGTAAATGATAGTGTTAAAGAAGGTGCTGTGATAAAATTTTAAAACGTTAGGCAAATGGTTTATAGTCTATGAATATTTGCAGGGTGCACTGACTGTAATGCCATAAATTTCACAGTAGTGTCTCATTAAATACTATCGCTTCATAAGCGCACTGTGAGAGTTTTTTTGTGTATTATTTGTCTAACGTATTGATATATACATTTTAAATTCCAGATGTAGGACACTGATACATTCAGCAAACGTGCTTAAAAAAATTTACCATTTTTATGACTTCTCCATTTCACCTCAAGGGACTCTAGCTAGGCCGACAATAATACACGATATTTTTATTTTTGTGCATAGTTGGATAAAACCAATGAAAAATCTTATAACAATATAAATGCAAATAAAATCCCAATTTCTATTTAGTTTTTGAATAAACGCAAATTGAAAGTGTGTCTTATTAAGAGTTTTTCTCAATAGTGTACTTTGTAAGTATTCATAATTTTTAATTGATAATGTGGATAATAGATCTGCCGTTTACATAAATAAGGGCAGTTTAATTAAAAGTAAGCCGTAAATAGGGATTTTTGATTTTTTATAAAGAAAGGAGGGTTATTAATTTGCTTGGTAAGCTAAAGTTTTATAGCACCTTGATATAAAAATCTAAGAATAAAAGTGCAACATTATACTTTACCGACAATACGCTCCAAGCAGTAAACAAATATACAGTGTGTCCCAGTTTATATGATACACTTGATATTCTCTGTATTTTTTGAGATAAATTTTTGGTTTGAAAATCCAGTTTGACTTAGTTTTTTCTGTGGAATCCGATGCCGTTTAAAAATAGAGAATAACAAAAGTTATGGCTGGAAACCCGTTTTTCAAAAATAGTTCAGAATGGCCGACGTCTGCATAATTTTTATTGACTATAAAAGGGATGTAAAAGCACGCATGTAAAATTTTAAATGTCACTTCCGGTTTACAAGGAAATTACATTTTTCGCAAATAATAAATTTAAAATCCAAAAATTTCAGTTTTCAAAAAGCTTGTTATTACTAAATTAGTGAAACTTGAAATGTGTGGAAAAAAATAGGCTGTAATATTTTTGTTATTTTTAGCTTGTATTCCTGTGTTATTGAAATAAAAATGTAAAATAAAAATCAGTTTTTTAAAACTTTCTCACAAAATATCAATTTTCGGCGCAAAGTATCTACCTTATCACTTGTTTGCTAAGAATTGTGCGATTCATGTGGCGGTTTGAAAAAAAATGGGCTATTTAAAAAAACACATTTTTAAAAGCTTTTATTAAACTTAGTTCAGGATGGCGACTTCAAGATGGCGGGCGATTTTACCGTTTAAGATACGATTTAACTCAAAATCGATATCTGGGGGTTTTCTAGGTCGCGGATCATGAATTTTTAGTCAAAATTCAGAAATTGGGCGGCGCCAATATGGCTGACGACTTTTGTAATTTAGATCCAAATCGATCAAAATTGATATCTGGGGTTTTTGGGGCCGCGGATTACGAATTTCTAGTCAAAAATTTAGTTTAAGATGGCGGACGACTTTACCGTTTATAAACCCATCATTTTGTTACATTATATAATTTTTTTTGACATAAAAGCTTGTCGCGAGCAATCGCCTTTACACAGGAAAATCTCGCGACAAGCTTCTATATCATAAAAAAATTATATAATGTAATAAAATTATGAGTTTGATTTACTTCAAAGTTTATTTCCTACTTTTTAGAGCATTTCAATAAAAGCTTTTTTTAAAAATATTTTTATATATATTTTTTTAGACTATTTTAATATAGCAATAGAAAGTAGAAATTAGAATTTTACTTGGAATGGTTGGTTGAATTTTCATGAAACCTTCTGTGTTATTTTTATTATTATTTAGAAAAAGTCTCTAACTTCAGTTTTGCTACTCTTGTTCCGAAATTGTTATAAACAACAATTTTGTTGTTAATTTGTTAACTTGCAGAAGACGAGCGAAATAAAACAATAAAAGCATTTTCGTGCCTTTTGCTAAAAACTAACTACTTTTTACTCTCGTTAAATTTTTGAAGAAACACGTAGTATCCGAGATACAGTGAAATTTTCCAAAAGGGGGAGAGGGGAAACCATAATATTATATAAAACATTCGAAAAAATTCATGCAAGTACCTATATTTTTCCGTAAAAGGCATACCTGCAAAGTTTTCCCGGAAAATCCTATAAAATATTGAGAATTTTGATAAGGAAAGTCACTGGAAAACATTTTCTTAAAAATCTAAAAAAATGTACAATAGTTCAACACTTAATTTTAAACAATTAAATTATGATTTGATAAGAGCTATATTATATATGATTTATATTGTTTTTTTAGTTGTTATTATTGTTACATGTAATATGTGTAACTCAGTTTATTCATGTACGAGCAAAATAAAATTTGCAAACAGTAGTGATATAGAATTATTTCCCAAGTCGTATATATTTAGTAACCTTAAATATACAGGTTTCGATTTGCGAAATAATATTCATATAGATAAAATATAAATGCCTTAAGAAAAGGGTATTTTTCTCAATTCTCCTCAGTTTCTATATATCAATATTACAATATATAAATATAAAAGAGGGGTTGAGAAAATTCCTGTAATGAGAGTTGGGAATTATGAACCCCCCCCCCCAAAAAAAAAAACAAACCTAACGACACTACTGATTAGACAGTTCAGTTTGTGCACCAGGTCCAGGTTAAATAGTAAGACCTGTACTTTTGTAGAGTCTAAAATTTTATTCACTACGTACGTATTTCTATAACAGTATTTATTTTATTCCAACCCTGTAACTTAGACATAAAGAAAGATATTTAGGCTTAATTAAACCGAAACGTAGAAAAATGATTTCTTAAATTTAAACTATATGAAAATCCGAAGCACGTAAACATCATTTCGATTAAATTTTACAAGTGAACACGAATAAATAAAATTTCTGGACTACAGAAGGTTTTATCATTGTTAAACGACAAGGTTTTATTTATCTGTATTTGCAATGTATTGTTAATAAGGTAACTTTAGAATAAGCCTTTTATTCTGAGAAAGAACATTTATTTATTTTCCTTTTTACGCGTTTATCATGTTCAAGCCAAATGCAATGCATTTTTACACGATATGTCTTATGTCATATCTGCCTGATGTAGTGGTTTAATAAAAGTGTTTATTTTATTGTTGTGGCATGACTTCCTCTAAACTCTTAAGTAAGTCGTTGAGAAGCAAGATGGCAACGGCTTGATAACATACCTGTGGTCATACGATCTTGCACAGGATATTATTTCAATCCAAATACGCGCAAGCACAATCTACACATTAATATAATTTCCAAGTCCATGTAAAGTCCAAAGTAGGAAAGTGGTAAAGTGCATTTCAGTTGTAGTCGGCTGCTCCAATTATTTAGCACTGAAAGTTGGTATCCCTGCATAGTTGCGTTCGCCGGCAAGAACTTTACGGAATGTGATTGTTGCAGGGAGTCAGCTGTAAAAAGATCCCGACGGGCCCACATATATAAATTGGCGCGTCAATACGGAATTCTAGAGCGCTAACTCACATAGAGCGGGTTTTTAGTTGTCCGACATTTTCGAGTCCAATTATTTTTCGCCACAAACCTTGTCTGAAAGCAGTATGTTTTTGATCGTGAAAAAACTGGCCTTCTCACTTGTTTTTGGACGCGCAATGGCCGCGTTGGATTTATATAAGTGTTGGCGATATGAGATCGGCGAAAGATTGTGAAGCTGGATACACGGCTATCGAATTCATTAAATATTATGAATGTTTTATCGAGCCATGTTGTTTATGGGCCTGGAGACAATTAAATTATCTCATCCTTATCTGATTCGGCAAGAGGAAAAAATTCCCCATTTAAATCAACACTGTTGTTTTCCTTATTTATTATTCATCAGCATTATTTCGTTTGCAAGTCATATGCTCTTTATTGTAATTGGCATTGCTTTCCAATAATTTTTACGCCTAAATAAAAGCATAAATGATTTTCATTCGACTACAACTTATTAACCATTTGACCTTAACATAATGGTCATTTTCAGAATGATTTTTGTCTGTTCGTCGCTCTGCGTGTATACAAGGTGTTTTCGAAATGAATATTCAAGACATCACAGTTCGCCAAATGATAACAAAAGCTTTAACAAACAGTCTCTTCTATTCTGTTTGATATAAAAAGGAATACGTCATATTAAAAAAGCCGTTTTTTCCTGAAAATATTTAAACCTATTAGATACCTTTTTATTATGTGTGTATAGCCGAGTACAGCTTTGCTGGCCAGTCAAAAAACGCAACAAAAGCTTTACGACCTCGTTATTATCGCCGTTGGACCATGCGGCATGTTGTCATCAAACAAGCCGTCGCACATTAAAAGCTCATAAAGGTAAGCGAGTTAATTTGCAAACAAAATAGCACAGAGCCGTACTTCAAATTCGTATGTACTAGAATGTACATATTAACAATACTAGATGTAGAAGAATTGTCGATAAATAGATATTAGATACTGTTTCTGGTAAATTTAACAATCTTACCCTATTTTGTTTTGTGAAGATAGGAATATCTATCTACAGGATTTACAAAACACGTGACAATCATTGAATTAGTGAATAATGATGAATTATTGATAATAGATGCATGCCTGTAGGGAAGCAACGTTGTAGTGGAAAATGTCGATATGATCAGAAATGTTATTATAAGTAGAGCACATGGTTTGAAGTGGGGACATTTTTTTACATTTGTTCTGGGCGTGATCAGTTTAAATAGATCTGTCTGGCGTGGTCCAGTTCTGTGAGCATTAAAGGGCAGCGTATTCATTATAATAGCGCTGTCGGTGATATTATATATCAATCTGTAAAGGAATGTAAGATAAGAGACTTTACGGCCATCTTCTAACGGTACTACCGAAAATCTCCATAGTAGTTCCGAATGGGGATAACCAGTAGGTGGAATATACCCCATCAACTTTAAATGATGAGTATTTTAAGAAGAATCTATATGCATCGTGTAATAAGGAGACCATATCAACGATGCATACTCCAGGTTAGACCTCATAATAGAGAAATACAGTAGATTAAGACCAGTGGTCTTACTGAAATGAAGAGTATTTCCAGCAAGAAAACCTAGCATCTTATAGGATTTTTCAATTATTCAATTAATATGGTGAGTGAATTATAGCTTTTCATCAAATACTACATCTAAATCAGTGAATGTATCTGGTCTAGAAAGTACATTGTTTTCAAGCGAGTAATAATATTTTATGGCATTTTTCTTCGTTGTTATTGATAAGATATTATACTTCAGCGGATTGAGAAGCAATTTGTTTTTATACACCAATTATTTATTATATCTAAAGTATGTTGCATAATTATACAGTCTTCGATAGATGTCATTCTACAAAATATTTTAAGATCGTCAACATATAAAATACAGTTCAGAGTAATGTCAGTGACAATGTCGTTGATAAACATAATGAACAAAAGTGGGCCCAAATTAGACCCCTGTGGGACACCTGAGGTTGGTAACACTTCGACCGACTTATGGCCACAATATAAAACATATTGGGTTCTGTTGTTAAAGTAGGATGAAAAATAATTAACAAGGTCAGATGAAAATCCAAATATGTGTCATTTTTGCAATAAGATACTATAGTTTAGTCTATCGAAGGCCTTCGAGAAATCTGTATAGATTATGTCAACTTGACTACCATCATCAATCGTATCACACAAATATTCTGTTAAGCAGAATAAGTTGGAAACTGTAGATCGACCTTTATAAAAACCATGTTGAAGTTCTGTTATTTGATGTTTCACGTGGCAAAATACGCAATCATACAATAGCATTTCAAGGACTTTAGCAAAATTATTCAAAATTACAATGGGCCGGTAATAGTAGTTAAGGTTCTATCACCTTTCTTAAAGATGGGAACGATTTTGGACTGTTTCCAACATTGTGGAAATGTTGAGGTTTGGAGAGATAGATAGAAAATTACATATAATGGTTTGACAAGCACTGCGGCACAATCACAGACTACGAAAGACGGAATATTGCCAGGGCCACTAGTTAGTTTTGGCTTTAACTTCTTCAGTGTCTTAAGAATTTCATCTTCAGTGAAATTAGAACGTTTAAGTAAGTATTATTAAATACATTATGCTCACTATCAACATTACGTTGTTCCGGTGCAGAGTACGGTTATTGAAAATATTTAGCAAATGAGTTGCTAATAACTTGGGGATCGGAAATATGACACTCAGAACACCCAGAATGACGAGTCCAATCATTAGGTCAAGAAAGTGTGTTTACATTGCAAAAATGGCATAACACAATTTTCTCTTTTCAAATTCAAGTAGGCAAACTACTCAGAAGACATCTTTCTGAGTATTTTGCTAAACTGGTGTTCGTTTGCCACCATGTTGGCTAACATTTCGATTATAAATATCTCACAAACCATTGATGCCACGTCAAAAAGAGCACAGATCTTTTTTGTCTAGCACTAAATTCTTTAGAAATTCCTTCTGAATCCCAAGTCTAAATTCTCTATAATATCTATTTCAACAACAAAAGTTCATGATCCATAGGCTATAGCTTGTCAAATGTTATAAGAAATAATTGCCCTAAACTAAACATCTTACACTAAAATTTGTTATTTTCAGTCTTGTAGATCATTGAATTTTTTACAATCTTTGCAGATTGTTCGGGAATACCTAGTATAAGTTTTAAGTACCCTGTATATTCCACAACTCAACTCGAACAAGTCTGTAACTAGAGTCGTCAGATTCTGGACACATACATTCATTCGCGCGGTTACAATGTAACAATCATCTGTCCCGCTTTCAAGTAAGCGATGTGAAGGATAGACTAGGGGCGCAATGTAGACACCGCCCCACTCCGCGCGTTTCACTGCGATTGCATTCTACTAAAAGTTCCCCAAATCTTATCCGCAACATCAATGATCTCATTGATATCAGTTGATATTAGTTTTATCCGAAGCAGTAATCGTAGTATCTGTAATAAATATATTAAAAAGGAGTGGTCCAAGAATAGATCCTTGCGGAACACCGGATAAAACTGATCTACTTTATGAGGCAAGTATCGACTTTCCTGTATTAATAGTAGTATACTATTATCTGCCATCCAGATAATTTTGAAAAGTTTTAGTCACATCCAGTAATTTCAAAAAGGTGGCTTTCGTATTGTCAATGGCTCGCAAAATTTCGTCAGTTAAATTACTTAGTAGTGTAGAAATACTGAAGCCTTTTCGGAATCCGGACTGATTAGAAGGAATTCTTGAATTTTGAAATACATATTCAGAAAGTTATTTTTATATAGCTGATTCCACGAATTTTAGTGGAACAGAAAGGGTGCTAATAGGACGTAGATGCCTAAGTTGTTTAGGATTTTTGTCTTAGGTACAGTTTTGATATAGGACGTTCTCCATTGAGTAGGAAGAACACCTAGTTCTAATGATATATTAATGATGTGGGCCAGTGGTGCCGGTCTCCACTGTAGTGCAAGTTGTAATATTTTTGCCGATATTCCATCTGGGCCAATAGGAATAGGATGGGATTTTTGTTTATTAATGATGCAATTTTTTTAACATTAACTGGTTCGAAAGTAAATAAAATGTCGTCCATAAACTTAGTTTCTAAAAATGTATCATTATTTGGTATAGAATCAATGAAATAATTTTGATATCATCAGCATTACAAAGATCTTTATGAAGATTTGGTGGAATATTATCCTTTACTACTCCCCAAGTTCTATCTTGAACAACGGCATTGTAATAATTGCAAATTTCACAAAAATATTGCCTATGGGCAACGTGGATATACATTGTGGATATACATTCGTATCAGACAAATATTCTGGAATCCCAAAAAAATGTATTATAAGTAAACCTGGAGTAAAATTGGACATAGCAAAATTACAGTGTAAATTTCTCAGCCTATATAATGCAATGCAAATCGATGCTTTTACAACCAACATCTATATGACTTTGCCAGATTAGAGCATTATCAATATATATTTTTAAATATTTAGTTACCTGTACTTGTTCCAAGGAAGACCGGGTATTTTTAATAAATTATTTTTAGTATATTGCGTTTTTTTAGGAGTCAACTGAATGAATACTATTTTATTATTGTTCACTAATAATTTATTGTTATGAACGCTACAAGTTTATTTAACATATTTTGTACAGTCTTTCATGGACTTACCATATCAGTACTCACGCTTAAGAATTATCATCGGTAAATTATATTATTACCACTGATAATACTTGATAGATCATTAGCAAACAATACAAACAATAGTGACCCCAGGACTGAGCCTTGAGGTACTCCACGAAATTTATTGATTACGTAAGAAAGGTGTCCATTTATTGAGACTTGATGCTTCCAATCCGACAGATAAGAGTAACCACATTGGCCCTTAAAACCATATTTGTTTAGATTTTGAATCAATATCTCATGGTCAACAAGGTCTGAACGCTTTGCTTAAGTCCATAAATATACCTGTATATTTTCACCCCTTTATAACACTACGAAAAAATCTTTTATATGTTTGGTAAAAGTGTTTATCTCCCTCTCTATTGCTTTGACTCATTACTGTACAAGCGAATATCGTCAAAGGTACAAAAGTACCGCTTAACTGCAGTATTAGAAATATTGACTCTGAAATATATATCCCTCATGATTGCACGATGCACATCGCTCCACTGCTCCATGGCTACTGACCCAATCTACATCTCGGGCCGAAAGCGGATAGGCCTGCCTCCAACTTGTATTTGTTCCAAATTTATCCAAGTTTAAAAAGTGAATTCCATTTGAAAACACCTTTTATATTGACATTCAAATGGAATAGCCAATGAAACATCCTGATTAGTTTTAAGTCAAATTATAACTAAAACAAAAGGAAGATAATTACATTGTATTAGAATTTTCCGAAATTGTTTTGATGTCAGCGCCAATTAAAATTCCATTTTAATAAATCATTCTTTAAACAAAGTTAATTAAGAATGCCAGTACCTACTACACAAATTAACTTATTTTTATTTTTCGAGACAATTTTAATTTACATAATAGCGTTCTAGAGGCATAAGCCCAAGAAAAATCAAATTAAAACCCTATATGTATGCTGTTGCCTCATCTCATTAAATCGGCCGACCTTTTTGAATAGTAGAAAGTTGTTAAATTATTATTACAGATTCCGACATAAGTCTGGAATCAAAGTAACATGTGTTATGAATACGGGATAATTTTCTACCTGAGATTAGTATGCAGAAACATGCAGTTTTATATTTGCAATAAAAATGTATAAGCTTGTTTTTTAACTATTTTAAGATTATAAAATTTGGCATGTTTTTAAGCTTCTTATATATGAATCTTTCCAGTGTTAATTAAGTCGGGTATAACTGAATAGGATTTTTTAATTGATCGTCGTCTGATGTGAAGTCTCCCCCAGGTAACGTGTAGACTATTACATATGTTTAACAAGAAGTATCGAAACCGTTTGAACACAAGCTATTACATATTAGTTTTATATTAAATGTTGGTCATATATTCACGTATAATTTAATTTTGGAACATATAAGTTCTAATCAAGATAGAGTTTTGAAATTTTGAAGGGATACTTAGAAACGTTTTTTGCATCTAATGCACTTTGTTTTTATATTTTTGCTGTTTCCCGTCTAACCGGAAGTGATGTCAACTTTCGATTCAAATAAAACACTGTAGTTTTTCTTTTGGATTTCAAAACTAGATTTTTTCTGAATTAGAATGTGTAAAAGAAATATTAGGTAAGAGAGGAAAGTTTTTGAGATAATGCGATTTTGCGGTTTCAGGTATTAAGGTAAGGTATACGAAGCACTAAAAATCGAGTTACCCATGGAATGAATGATTTTGTGGCAGATTAAAATTTCTGTGAAAGCGCATAGTAGGCGTATGCCAAGTCACTATAAGTTTGCGTTGACGTGTTTGAAATGAGTATTTCAAAGTTTTCTGGCGTCAGTTCACAAAAGAATAGTGAAGAAAATGAAAAATGATTATACAAACGAAGATTTCTTTAACATCCTTATGATTTATAACCAAAATGGTCAAAGATATTTACCAGCTTGTTGCAGTTTCAATGCAGAATATCTCGAGAAGAGAAGACATGGTCGTCGATTTAGAAAAATAATAATTACAAATTTAAGAACTTTGAGACAATTTAAAGTGAAACGAAACATAACTTACTGTGTGACAAGGCAAGAGGATAATGAATTAAATACTCTATTGGCCGTTACTGAAAATCCAGGCTTTTCAATTCGTCAGCAAGAAGTGCAATTTGATATATCGTATTTCTCCATCCAGAAAATATTGAAACGATATGGGCAGCATCCTTACAAATACTCGATACATCAAAAGTTACTTCCTGGAGATATTCTCAAACGAACTGCGTTCTGCGAATGGTTCGTGTTAAAAAATCAAGAAGATCCGGAGTTTTGTAGTGACGAGGCCAGGTTTACCAATAACGACAAGTTCAATGTTTGGATTGGGCTTATTAACAACCAACTGATTGTTTTTTACCAACCTATTGTTTATGATCAAAATTTCAATGCAGCTTTTTTATTCCCAAAACATATTGCCTTTCTTGGAAGAAAATTATTTAGATAATTTACCTTTGGCAACACTTACGCAAGATAGAGCCTCACCTCACAATGCAATTGTGGTGGACGGTCTTCTAACAGTTAATTTTGAGGAAAGCTGGATTGGAACCTCCGGGCCGATTGGATGGCCAGCGAGTTCCATGGATCTCAATCCATTGGATTTTTTATATGGTCACATTAGAGATAATGTTTATGAATTCTAACGCGGAAGAAGACCGGCTTTGGAAGCTCGTGTTCGTGAAATCGGCCAAGAGATGAACATAAGGAATCGGAGAAGCTACGCTGTATAGGTGGCAAATTTGATGTTAGGACGGTATTTCAAACGGGGAACACTTTGAGATATAATATTACATTGAAATTTAATGTGTATAAGATTTGGATACAAAATCTGGATGTGGAAGTAGTGATTCCTTGGGCAGCGGTTTTTACTTTTTAGTTCGGTTTGCTATTCAAGCGTGTTTTTTTATTTTTTTTAAACTATAAATTTTTTATGTCGCGTTGCTCCATGTAAAATTTTCTCTGAAAATCTAATTTTACTCCACTAAAAAAGGAACTGATATTCATAGCAGAGATATGAGACATATTGATAATACAGTTTGTATTCGCCCCAATAAAACTTCACTTTTTTGATCGCCCTTTTCCTTCATAGCAGCTTAATTATTGATCTGCCAATTCAATATCACAATATGTCAGTGGCAACGGTTAAACATAAACTAAAGGACGACATAATCCTCTCAAGATTAACAAATTGTAATGTACATGTGTTCTAAATTAGAATTATATTTTTACTCGTTACTTGTATTATTACAGGTATGTGCTTAATTGTATCTATATGTAGGTAAGCATTTGTATAAGTTGTTTCGTTTATGTACACGTTATATCTTTTTTTATTTCTATACTCAAGAAGTGTTGAAAACAACATTGTTGAGAGAATTTGTAGTTGTACTACTTATTTTTTCTATAAACGTATTGTATTGTATCTTTCTATATAGTACAGAGCTATTAAAAATTAGCTCACTATACATTAGTATGTCTCTTAAAAAGAGACAAATATTTTTCTTATTCTCTCATTTGATGTAACGCTATAGAATTTCAAACCAGTGTCTTTTGGTAAGTGGATTTTACATTTTTGAAATAGTTGTTTAATAAATCACCCGTAATTTTCCTTAAAATCCGAGTCAATAAACGCTTAATATTTATTGTGTATACACAGAGAATTGTATGCTAAGAAAATATAACCCATTATTATGTCAGAATACTCTTTAATTTATTTCCATTTACAGCATAGTGAATTTCAATAACAAACTATGCCTGCAGTCTTGAATTCCATTTATAAAATATTTCTTAACATATTCTGACATAATCTTAAAGTGGAAGAAGGTCTGACGTATTCAAAAATGTCTGCCGTACAATTAAAACATCAACTCTTCTTAATTTAACGTCATCCGACAGTTGGACAGCTATCTCATCAAATTAACATATTTACATTTTTATGTGTACCAAATTTTAAATATTCAAATAGAGCTAAATTTATTTAAGTTGGTTTTTTGAATAAAGCAGGATGAATGTCGTTGACCACATATATTTTTTAACTTATGCAAAAGCAACTTATTTTGTGGGATTATTTTAACCATAATATGTTAATTTAAAAACTACATGTTCGTTAGTTATGGAAATTTTGTCGCAGTTGCCTTCTTATATTAATTATAAGGTACCTATCGCTGTATATTTTGTCAACTGGTGTGGAGGAAATCGATAACCGATATAACGAATGCTCAAAAATATCAAGTTGGCAAATAAATATGATTAGAGTCTCTTCACAAAATCCTTATCTTCTTATTAATGGCACATAAAATGCACATATTTTTTATCTATAGAAATTAATGGAATGTAAGAGGAGAGTATGTCGATTTTCTCACAGTAAAAGTGTATAAAACAGAATAAACAAATATAGAAAAGTATATAAAAGGTTGTAAATACATGGCAAGTTGAAATTCACAACTAAATAAATAGAAAAGGAAACATACATTTTTTTACCAGTCAAGAAAAATGTTATACAAAAAATTTTATTTCTAAATAATCTGAAAGAAGTTTCTGATATACAGGGTCTTCAGAATAACTTTTAAGTCACTGTCTCCGTTATTAAGATAACATTTTTTTTTAAGAAACATTTCAAAAACTAAAAAGGTGAACCAAAAGCTAATACAATCAAAAAACTTTACTGATTGCATACTTAAACCCTTCTTGTTCTTTCAACCCGTAAAAAATGATCTGGCAACACGATGGTACTTCTTCCTATAATTCACAAATTGACAATGACCATTTAAGTCATGTATTTCAAGATAAATGGATAGGGGCTCATCCTATTTAAGTAGAAACCGTCCATTTTATAATTAAAATCTATAATATTTTCTGTTTTTTGTATAAATCATGACATTGCATTTTGATATGTTGAACGGCGGAAAATGTTGTTTTGACCAAGAATATATTTCATCTATATCATTTTAAAGTTTATTACAATTGTGGGGATATCACATAACTAAAATCTGATTAAGGGGTAAAAATACGTTTATTGTTCAGTCAAAAATAATGTTGTAAAAATATAGCATGAAGAATTATTATTATTCTATGTTATTATCATTTTTTTGTTTTTTTAAAACTCCACAATTGTAGCTGTGAGTACGCTACATATGCCCCTCTTTCAAATGAAAGGTCACACCAAGCAATCAATCTCAAAACGAACGTGCATAGGTAAAACTGGGACCATGTGATCCACCTCATCGGTTAATAAAAAAGTAGGCTTGACCCTGTCTAGATTGACAGTGACAACTTTACCTCGTTTAAGGATGGTTGTAACATTATCGGTACGTGAGACAACTTTGAAGGGCTCATCAACAAATAACGAAGAAAAAATAGGTTTTAAACGGGGCTCCGGAAGGAAAACGTACGAACAATTTTTCATATTAGAGCTAATAAAAGATTTTTGACAAAATTATGGTTTAGTGGTGGTAAATTGTAAATTATTAAAATACTCACGCAACTTGAAAATAAAATTAGGAACTTGTGGGTAAAATTTTGATTTAATAAAATATTCGCCAGGGAGGCGTAACGTTTGACAGTAAACTAGTTCTGCTGACGAACACTGCAAATCGGCCTTAGGCATAGCTCTAAAATAATAATTGGTTCCTCGTACCAATTTGCTTATAATGTGGTTTTAAGGGTCCGATGGAAACACTCCACCATACCATTACTCTGTGGGTGGTAACTGGTTGTGCGAATCCTATGGAACCCTAAAAACTTAGAAAATTCTGAAAATAAGGTGGACGAAAATTGTGCTCCTTGGTCTGTAGTTATGTCTACGGAAACGATACACGTAATTCGGAAACAACGTTTTAGCGACCGTTTCTGCTGTAATGTCTATGAGCGGACATGCTTGTGGCCAGCGGGTGAAACGCTCAACAACTGTCATTATATAGGAACCACCATGCGAAGAAGTCAAAGGACCTACTATATCGATGTGGATATGTTCGAAACGGCCTCTGGGCACCTCGAAATCCCCTAAAGGTGTCTTAGTGTGATTTTTGATCTTTGAAGTTTGACAGTTGATGCGGGACTCTACCCATAAAGTATAATTTGAATTCATTCGGGGTCAAAAATACTTTGTGGCAATCAATGCTTTCGTAGCTTTAATGCCAGCGTGACTTAAATTATGCAGAAAATATTAAAGACTGTTTGACGCAAACGTTTGGGCACATAAGAACGACATTTAGCATGATAGACGTATTGCACCAAAGTACAGTATTCGAACTCGAAAAGATAATTTGTTTTAATAAATAGCATACCTTTTCGTCATTCTCTTGCTTGTTTAATAAAGTAACCAGTTCTTCATCATTATGTTGTGCCATCTTCAATATTGATAAAATAAAATCAGAAGAGCTCAACGAGTCCATGATGTTTGAAGTACTTTGATCCGAAACGTTAACATCATCAATCCTTGAGATAGCGTCCGCGACAACGTTGAAACGACACGGAGTGTGTCGTATATCATTGGTGAATTGAAAAACGAATTCTAATATCTGATTTGTCGCGGTAAACGGTCTGTTTTCGACGAAAACGCGTAAACTAATGGCTTATGATCGGTATAGCAAGTAAAAATCCGGCCTTCCAATAAATGCCTAAAATGTTTAATGGAAATGTATAGTGACAGTAGCTCTGTCAAAAGCAGAATATCGTTTTTGCGCATCCGTTAGTTTGCGTGAGAAGAAACCTAACGGGAAAGTGGAATTTTGACACGTTTGTTCCAATACTGAACCCATTGATACGATAGAAGCGTCCACTAAGGACAAATCTATGATAAAAATTAATCATACCGATGAAACGCTGAAGTTGCTTAACAGTAGATGGTTGTGGAAAATCATTAATCTACTACTTTAATCCTTTCATCAGTCGGCAGGATACCTTGGGGACTAAGGTAGTGTCCCAGGAAATTCAAACCACTAGTTCCAAAAACACTTTTGGTTGATTATGTTGATCCCATATTCATTCAGGCGTTCAAAAATAATTCGTAAATGCTCCAAATGATGTTCATGACTTGCACTTGCCATAAAAATATCATCGAGATACACAAAAACGAATTTCAAATCTGAGAAAATTTCATTCATAATTCTTTGGAATGTCTGACCTGCATTTCTCAACCCAAAAGGCATTCGCATAAACTCGAATAAACCGAAAGATATTGTGATAGCTGTCTTGTAAATGTCACATTCTGCGACGGGTATCTGATGATAAGCAGGAACCAAGTCAATTTTCGAGAACACTTTACAACCAAATAAATGGGCATTAAAATCTTGAATGTGCGGCAAGGGGTACCTATCGGGTATAGTCACAGCGTTCAACTGTCGATAATCACCACAAGGACGCCAGTTATTGGGTTCTTCCTTCGGTACCATATGAAGTGGGATAGCGACAGACGAAAAAGAAGGCCTACAAATACCCAATTTGATCATTCGGGCGAATTCCCCTTTCGCCATATTGAATTTCACCGCATCTAGTCTACGCGAAAGGCAAAAAGGCAAGTGACCCTCGGCCACAATAAAATGTCGAACCGTATGTCGACAGGTACAAAAAAATCTGGATCCTCAAAAGAAAACAATTTTGCGGAAATGGCAGAACTAGTTCAACGTAACAATTTGCTGATAGACTTATTTTGCCATCGACTAAAAACTTGTTCTTCATATCCACAATCAGACCCAAAATGTGCCAAAAAATCTACGCCAATAATTGGGACGTGTATGTCAGCTATATTAAAAACGAAATCAAAAACACAGCGTAATCCCAAATTAACTTTTAAAATCTCCTTATCGCAGATGTAAACAACTCCACCATTAGCGATAGTAAGAACCAAATCCTTGTTTATTTTAAAATCCGTGAATTCATTCTTCGGTAAAACTGACAAGTCTTCACCGGTATCTATAAAAAAGACGCAAATTGTTTGAAGTATCAAAGATATAAAGGCGACGTCTGCTGTCAAGCTCACTAGTATCAGCAGACATAACACTAGATCTGTCTAGTTCTTGAACTATTGGAACTGTTATTGAATTCTGCAGCCTTATAAAAAGCGCACCAAGGACCGCCACATTTACTTGCTCAGCCTTTGTATATCTGATGATAATAGCAGATCGTGTTGCAGGAAGGAACAAAATTGTTTCGACCATTGGAAGAGGTCTTAAACTTGACCGACGTCTGTTATGACAATTAGGACAATGTGTACTAGGTAGAGACGAGGGCGAGCGATTGACGTTACTCGTGATCACAAAAAAGACAATTGTGATTCTAGCGCCTGTTGTCTTTGCAAAACTTGATTTAAAGTCATCTGGAATTTGCAGAAAAATTATTAAAGATAGATAAAATGTCTGATAACGTTGTGGACAGAACTGTGCCAGGGATTGAAACAAGTAAATTAGAGAAACTAGATTGTATTGGTGATAAATCTGGACTCTGGCAAGATTCCCAAACTTATGTTAAGAATCTCTTGTAAATCTGACTTTCCTGAAGCCTTCGAGTGTTTTTATATGTAAGAATATTTTAGTATCGTCAGCAAATAACAAAATTCATGACTATCTTATAACTGTAGCTATATCATTGATGAGCGTAATAAACAATAATGGCCCCAATTTAAAGCCCTAGGGTACGCCTGATGCCGAAATATATGTTGATGGCTTATATCCGTTATAATATACAGCTTACTGATGATCCAACAAATGCGATTGCAAAAAGTTACAAAATTTTGTAGTAAAGTTATATCGATTCACTAGTTCAAAAGCTTTTTGTAAGTCAGTAGGCACATGTATATTTGGCAAAATTTAACAAATCACTCGTAGTCGATTTCTTATTCATGAAGCCATGCTGGTGTTGTGTTATGCTTACTTTGATATTGTCATAGATTTGTTTGCATATAATCTCAAGAACATTATTAATATAAGAGAACATGGACGAACTCCTACCATTACAATTTTTTGCAAATTTTGAACTAAGGGTGGGGCCATTTGTAAAATGTACATGTTCCCTTAACCGTTGATTAAATTGATTTTATTTAACTATATTAATCATACGGCTGTTATAACTACTGTTTCTCTTCTAATATCCGATGTAATACTCTCAATATTTACTGATTAAATTAAAAGGCATATGAGCGGACGAGATCAAAAAGATCGGAATTCTATTATTATAATGAAGACAATAAATTTGACATTCATTAGGCATAAAAATGATTTTAATGGGTATAACCATTTTAATGTCATGGTAGGAAATAAATATTTCAAAATATTATATTGCCAAGGTTTTATTTTTACCTCCTATTATAATCGAAAGAGTATGAGCACAAGAAAAATAGTATGGCTTACTTTTAGTTTATTGGTTTCTTTCTGTCGTAGTCGTAGTTCTAAATTTACACTAATTATCATCGCTTCAAAATTTATTAAAAGCTTTTATTTAACTTGCAATGTTGGTTGGTTGGTTGGTTGGTTTATTTAGGTCAAATCTTGCAATCAAAATTTTGATTAGTTCTAATTAAGCTAGAGCTTTGAAATTTTATATGGACATGCTTATAAGTCCGGTGACAATACACTTTTAACATTTTCACCTAAGAAAAAATAAGATGGCGGACGACTTTACTGTTTATGATCCGATTCGATTCAAAATCGATATCTGGTTGTTTTCGAGATCGCCAATTATGAATTATTGGTCCAAATTTAGACATTCAAAATGGCGACACCAATATGGCGGACGACTCAAATCGATCAAAATCGGTATCTGGGGGTTTTCGGATTCGCCGATTACGAATTTCTAGTTAAAAGTATAATTCGGAATGGCGACTTCAAGATGGCGGACGACTTTACCGTTTAAGATCCGATTCAACTGAAAATCGATATCTGGGGGTTTTATAGGTCGCGGATTATGAATTTTTACTCAAAATTAAGAAACTCAAAATGGCGGAGCCAATATTTCTGACAACTTTTGTAATTGAAGTCGAAATCGATTAAAATCGGTATCTCGGGTTTTTGAGGTCGCGGATTACGAATTTTTAGTCAAAAGTTTAGTTGAAGATGGCGGACGACTTTACCGTTTATGATCCGATTCGTCTCAAAATCGATATCTGGGGATTACAGCATAACAAAAGACTAAAAAGTAAAAAATAAAATTATATTAAAAAAATATTTAAAAATAGCTTTTATTTAAATGCTCTAAAAAGTAGAAAATAAACTTTGAAGTAAATTAAACCCATCGTTTTGTTACATTATATAATTTTCTTTATGATATAAAAGCTTGTCGCGAGCAATATCCTTTACACAGAAAAATCTCACAAGCTTTTATATCATAAAAAATTATATAATGTAACAAAATGATGGGTTTGATTTACTTCAAAGTATATTTTCTACTCTTTAGAGTATTTAAATAAAAGCTTTTTTAAAAATATTTTCTGTTTTTATAATAAATAGGAGTATCATCGGTAAATAGACGAATTTTACATTTCTGCAACACATTTCCAAGATTATTGATATAACTAATATATAGAACGAATAATAAAGAATCAAGAGCACTGTATGGAGGACCTCAAAGTTGTTCGTTTTAGACGCAGATAAATTATTGCCCTTAATTGTTGTGTATATTTACATGAATTTTAGTAAACAAAAAGTTTTGTATGTGCATATTTTTTTGTTTGTGCATCTATGCTCTACAGTTTGGTTAATAACTGTGTTCCATATAAGACTTATCAAAAACAAGAATGAAAACATTTTCAGGCTAAATTTTACTCAGGGCCGTATCAACCATGTATTCTACATATGATGAAAATATTGAATGCGTTCTTAAAATCATTCCATATTTCTGCACTTCTTTTTGAAACGCCCCCGACCCCAATGTGTTCATTATGAATAAAAATCCTTAATCGTGAAGCAATCAAGAACATATTTAAATCCCACCTAGTAATTATTTATCTCAATTCTACGTTAAGATAAATAAACAATTGGCCATTTATGTGATCGTCTAGTTTTACAAAGTTAGGACACAAATTACGTTATGTTTGGAGTAACTCTTTATATTTACCCCAGGTTCTTTGATGCAAAGTTTGGTATTACTTGTTTCTATCTGAGACTATTTACCTTAGAAAATTAATGACTTTTTAATTTAAGTACCTTGTAAGTTTGAACACAACTCTTTATGAATTGAGAAACCTCGTTAATCATTTATGTTATTTAGTTGTTGTTTTATTACTCAAGATTGAACTGTGGATGTATGTGTAAGGTTTGATTTGGTGTTTAGTGGATTGAAGTTAACCCATTATCATATATTCAGTTTATTACTTGTATTACCAGGAAGGTAAGTTGAAAGAAAATATAGAAATCGTTTTTATACATATATTCAGATGTTGGTGATAAATCGTCAAACTCGGAGGGAATAAAATAAAATAGTACTCCCAATATAGGTTCAATGCTCCTCAAGTATGCTCATAAAAATATTTATGTATGGCTTCATGACGCTTGTAGTTATATGCCACGTGGCGCAATGAACCAGCGTAAAACCTTACAATTGATGCGAGGATAATTCCTCTTTATTGAGAAACACAATGGTGGGTACCACATTTACGGTGGTAGCCACTACAATTACTTTATTACTGTCGAAGAGATATCGTAGAGTGTATGAAATACATAACCAACTGTAGGGAAATGCATTAAATCCTGGAGCACAATAAAGGTAATTGTAACAGCCACCACTTCAAATCTGATGTCGTGCCGTAATCCACATAATTGGAATAAAATGACCCAAAGTTTTAAATTCTTAACGCCAGAAGAAATAAACAATCTCCGTACAAAAACCCCTTGTAGTGTGCCTTAACAGTACTTACATTGCGTTGACCGCAAATAAATAATGTAAGACACCCTTATAGGCCCTTGTTGAACATGACGGCCATAAACTTTTCGAATATTAGTAAATAGGCTCGTTGGCCCGTTGATCCAAATAACATAATTCATCATTTATTTTCAACCGGAGAGTAAAATTCCACCTCCGCTGGGAAAGCGGAAAAATGTTATCTGTTAATTGTAACAAAACAAGTAAGACTGTGCTCTGAAATAACCTGACTCTAACTTGAAAAGAAACTATCTATCTGTTTATTGAATAAAACAAAAATGAAATGAACATAACTTTTAAATCTTTTGTAAACTAATTAAGATTAAATGAATTATGATGGAACTTAAATGAGTCTTGAAACAAAACGTTGTACACGACTAGTAAGTAAAACGTAGGATCATGTTCTAAATTTCCCTAACTCTGATTGTTTGTCCCCTAAATAAAGAAACTTAATAAAAACACTTTAGATACCACTACTGCTGAGCGACCAATGAACGTTAGGCTCAGTATGTATAAGTCCACAAATTCTTTCCGATTTTTTTATATCGTTGCCAGATAAGTAATGATAGAATTTAGTTAACTGATTTGAGAAATGGGTAAGGCCGCGGGACGGCGTTTCAGCCTCACCTGGACAAATTGCAATCTCTCTCTCGTTAGCCACGTTGTCGTCTTGAGGAACTTCGTCAGAATCTCGTACCTCGCTGGGAATTAGGTTACACTTCATGGCTGTGAATATGCTGCTCTTCTTCAAAGTACAAGGCCTCGACACGGAAAGTGTCGGTAATAATTAAATCGGATCTAATTTTATTGTATCCAGTTACAAGGGCTCGATACGGGAAGTATCTGTAATAATTAGATCGGATTTAATTCTCTTGTACGTCCTTTAGAATCTCTGGTGGCTGGCTTTAGTTTCTCCTAGGTGGTAGCTCTCCGGGCAGGTCAAGGAAAATGACCCTATTCCGCGGTTTTCTCATCGCTTTTATATGCACGCCACCCTATGCAAACGTGTATGACGCGAACGAGCGAGACTCTGGCGTTTGGAGACACAATGTCGGGGCTACCTAATTTAGTTACGGGATGCCATGACTAATAAGGTTCATTATGGCTCTTAACTTCTGTAACATCTGTTTAGAAATGCAATGAACTAGCATAGCCTAACGTTGCTTTTAAGGCTTTTAAACTTATTCATTTCTGTACAAAATAAAATTATTTGACATGAAAACTGAAATATTATGCAAATGCGTGTTTAAA
Organism: Leptura quadrifasciata; assembly: GCA_963675555.1. Taxonomy (NCBI): domain Eukaryota; kingdom Metazoa; phylum Arthropoda; class Insecta; order Coleoptera; family Cerambycidae; genus Leptura; species Leptura quadrifasciata. The sequence goes on along the minus strand of OY776675.1, from coordinate 141,658,405 downwards.
ATTGCCGATGACTTTTTTAAATTTAATTCCTTGTGATTATATCGTAAAAAAAATGATTATTGAAAAATTAAATAACAGTAATTGAATTTTGGTAATAAAGTAAGAAAATAATTTGAAATCGGCTGACCCTATACTCTACCCTCCTACTTTATAATTTGTTAACGAAAATACAGAAATGTGGGCATATTACTTAGGTAGTCTTCAATTTGTTTGTCCAAAATTTGCACTCTCTTAGAGCACCTTTGTATTCTCTTATATCGTTCGCCCTCATTTTTGTGTTTATAAAGTCTTTAAAATTTTGGCGTAGCTCTCAATTGCGCTTGCCGGCCGTTTTATTATGTATATATTCATGGACGTCGATACTTGGTGTATTTAAATTTGTTGAGGATACAGTTTAGTTTAAAACGTATGGAGATATAAAGTGTACCTCGTGTGGTACATGACGGGCAGACGAGGTAGAGCGACAGCGGACAGCGAAAGATACCATCGCTCGTCATTACAATAACAAATAAGAACAGAGAGCGCCGTGTTCGGCGGATGGCAAGAGCATAAATAGCATTCGCAGTGTTTGCAAGATTGCTCTTCTACCATTCTATATCCACAGTCATTTAAATTGTATTAAAGTCACTTGCTGTGACATCCGATTATGTAACATTGAACGGCAACTGAGATATTTTTCCACTAGTTAGTATGTCTTGGGCATCATTTTCATTTTCATTGTTGTGTCGCTTGCGTTCTTCATAAATCCTTTTGTTTGCGATAATGTATTCTGCACGTTACGCATCCCAATGTTTGAAAAATATATTAAAATATTTAGTACTCGTGAAAATATGTTAATTAACATTAATTTACGATTATTGCTACTAACGATTACGATAATACATTGAATGATATTTATTAGTGGTTATTGTTGTCAAATATCTAGGTAAATATGTATTTAGTTATTAAGCATTTTTGTTCCAAAAATAACACTGATTAACAGTGAATTATGACACCTTAGCAATTGCGTAACTATATTAACGGCCATGTATTGAAGTGAATCTGAAACATACATATTATCCTGAGCAGGTGGCAAATAATCTTACAAATACAAATTTATTTTGATAGCAATACATGGGCAATTATAATATACAGGCTGTCCATTTTATCATGGCCCACGAGAATATCTCACTTAATATCGGTCGTACAAAAAAAATTATTTTTACGAAAATTGTGCCGATTCATATAACCTACAAAATGGTTTAAAGACATTTGAAATCCATGACCTACTTTAAGAGTTATGGCGGAAAATATCGAAAATGCGGAAAACGTCTAGGCCAAATATCTCCGTTATTTGAAGAGATACGAGAAAAATTCTAAGGCGAAAATTTTTTGCAAAACAGTATTTCAACGAGGTTTTATCTAATTTTTGTATTTTGAGATTTACTCTTCAGGCTGTTAAAAAAATTATTTTGAAACGGGCGGGAAATTAAATAGAAAATTTTCCTCCCTTTTCAACGATATATGACATGCCATATATTTATTCATTGGTACTAAGTTAGTAATTATAAAAACATTTTTTTAAACCAATAAATTTTTTTTTAACAAGCATTATACTTGCCGTGGAGAAGCATGATTAAATAAAACGATAGAATAATTCAATAAGTTGTTCAAATCTTTGCTATAATAAAACATTAACACAATTAAGAAGAATAAAGTAAATTCAGGTAACAAAAACAAATTAATAATAAGAAGAATATAGCACACAGAATATTAATATTTATCTAATCCTCAAAATAATTTTTAAGATATCCATTGGGGTTATATCTGGAGAACGAGGGGGCCATGGAATAAATCCATTGGTACTTATCCAATGTTGAGGCAAAATTTCGTCTAAATAATCTAGGCAAATCTGGGAATTGTGGGGAGGAGCGTGTTACATGGCCTATGTCCATTTAACAGTTTTATTTAAAAACTAGTGTTTTGTGAATAGTTAGTACGACCTGTATGACATTTTTTCGATTCTTGTAGGTGAAACTGCTGTCAACTAACAGAATTTACCTTGTATAACTGCTAAACCATTTTACACTGTTTATGTACTTAGTTTTATATCTTAGGAACTGTCATACTCTAACACTATTATGTATCTCATATCCGTTGTAATACAGCATTATTATCCCAGGAAACAATTTGTCTACAAAATTTAGTTACATCAGATATCTATTTTTCAATTTTTATATTTTTGTTTACTATGGAGTACCTATGGTTATTTTCCTTACCTTCTCTCATTCTATAGATAGATAGATAGATAGATAGACGTTTATTGACCACATTATGTATCATAATTACATTTGTAGCAAGTCCTGGATTGCTGACTGCAGTTTAGATTAACATATAAATTATAATATAGGTAGCACATTAATAATAGATGGGTGTAGAGCAATATATAACATAAAATACAGAACAATTATAAGAAGTATAAAAAAATATATGTACATGTCAGAATATAAAACATACAGTATAAAAACATACAGTATAAACATAGTAAAATAGAAAAAATGTGAGTATATTTCATAATATAAGAGATAACTCTGGAAGTATCCTAGATTTCCATGGGAATATTTATATATTCATTTATCGAATAAAAACAGTATTTCAGTAGGTGGTTTTTAATTTTAATTTTAAATCTATTATAATCCAGCTTTCTTATGTTTTCGGGCAGTATATTATACAGTTTTAAATCTAAAGAGTTTCTAGCCGATTTTGTAAGACGATATCTAGGTGCTTTTAATAAATTAGACGATCTAGTCTCATAACTGTGACAATCTGAGTGTGTAGGGAGGGTGCTTTTATTTTTATGAATTTCCAGCACTGTATAGTACACATACAAGCTTGGTAATGGCATTATACCGTATTTAAGGAACAGAGGTTTACAATGATCCAGATAGTTAGCACCTGCAATTATCCTAATTGACCTCTTTTGCAAGATAAAGATTTTGTAGGCCTGTGTGGAATTTCCCCAAAGTACAATTCCGTAGGTAATGTATGACTGAATTAACCCATGGTATGCAGATAGCAACGTTTGATCATTGATATAGTTTTTTAATTGACGGAGAAGAAAAATATAGCTAGAGATTTTATTGCTTATATATTCAATATGAGCGTCCCATTTAAGGTTATCATCCAAGACAATCCCGAGGATCTTAACGTGGTCACCTTTAACATTCGCGTTATTGGTCGAAAAAACCTGCTTTTGGGTTTTATCTTTGTTCAGTTTTAGCATATTATTATTATACCAGTGCTCGGCAGAATTCCGAGTTTCGCTAACCATTGTATGTAAAGTTATTAGATCTTTGCTTTTATTTATTAAGGTTGCATCATCTGCATACATAATAGTTTTGTTTGGATAAAGATAAAAGAAAAGATCATTAATGAAGATAATGAATAAGAGAGGACCCAATACAGAGCCTTGGGGCACCCCGTGCTTCATTATTCTGAAATCCGATGTTTGATTTTCATATCTCATGCATTGTCCTCGATTATGAAGATAAGATTCTAATAAGTTTAATATTGGTCCTCTTTCACCGTAGTGGCTAAGCTTCTTAATGAGAAGATTGTGAGACACACAGTCGAAGGCCTTGCTAAGGTCTACTAGCGTAATTGCTGTGTATTTACCCTCCTCAAAGCCCTCGACGATGTCCCCCACAATTCTGCAGACTGCGTCTACAGTAGAACATGATTTTCTAAATCCAAATTGGAATTTATGAATGAGCGAGTAACTTTCGAAATATTTTGTTAGGCGGTTTTTTAAGATAATCTCAATAATCTTACCGAACACCGGCATAATAACAATAGGGCGATAATTATCCGGAATATCGGGATCCCCCTTTTTAAAAACGGGTACAACCCTACCTATCTTGAAGGCATCTGGAAAAGAACCCTCATTGAAACATAGGTTTATTAAATATGTTAGAGGATAGATAATTATATCAATTGTGTTTTTTATAATTTTACCGTTTAGATCATAAATATCTAAACTACTAGAGTTTTTTAAACAATTAACTGCATCCATGACGTCTAAGATTGTAACCGGCTCAAGGAAAAACGTAATATGAGGTGACGGAGCGTGTTTTAAAAAATTCAGTGCATCTTCATTACTTGGAGGCAGATTTTTTTATAACATTATCTGTCACTGTAGCGAAGAAATCTACAAAGGCATTAGGATGTATCTTAGATTCTTTGTCATTCTTTAAAGAATTTGAATTTTTTTCGTTATTAATAATCCTCCATCCGTCTCTAGACTTATTGTCAGATTGTTCCATGAATGTATTAAAAGTTATTTTTTTAGTGTTCGCAATTGCAATTCGGTATTCTTTTTGATAGGAAGTGAACGCGGCTTTGTCACTAGGGTCTTGTGTTGCGTTATAAACTTGTTTTTCACTAGCGTGTAGTGTATCTCTCATATTTCGTAGTCTATCATCGAACCAGTGTATAGGTTTCTCCCCTAGAGGGTACTGTTTTAAAGGGAAATGTTTATGAATTAGTAACTTGTAAGTGTCTACTAAAAATTTAGATAGGAAGGTTGAATCACCGTTTATGTCATTAAAAATATTCCAGTTTATTTCAACTAGGGACGCTCTTAGTTTTTTAATACCGTATTCAGTTATATTTCTTCTCCAATTAGTCCTTATAGTAGATTGAATATCACCTTTTATTGTTATATATTGCCCATAGTGATCTGATAGGCCTGGGTCTAAGATGCCTGTTATGAAAGAATTATTGTCGATATTTGTTAAAATATTGTCTATGCACCCTGTTGGCCTAGTGAAATCAGAGATAGTTATATTTAGTCCAAATGATGTAATCAGACACACAAAATCTGCCAAGTGTGCTGAGTTGCCTTCAAAGTGAATATTAAAATCGCCTAGTAGTATAATCTTCTTGCATTTACTGGATAAGTTTATGAGCAATTCTTCAAATTTCATTAAAAATATGTTAAAATCTGCCAAGCACGATCTGTATATTGTTACAATTATAGCTTTAAGGTCAGTGAGCTCAATTCCACAGAACTCAGCATTGAGCTCACTACAAAATTGTGTTAGATTTAGAGGTTTGTATTTTAGACCATTTTTAAGTAATACGGCTACACCACCTCTTTTATTAACTTTTCTACAGAAATAGTTACCCATGGTGTATGAATTTAGGTTAATGAGATTTATATTGCTATCATAAATGAAATGTTCAGAAATACAAATTACTGAGTAATTTTTGTTTTCAAGAAATAAGGATAATTGATCAATTTTATTAGTAAGACCTTGTATATTTAGATGGAATATACTCACAGATTTTCTTTGAGAATCGTCGCAATATATATCTTCTTCTAGTCTTCCGTTTGAATCGAGGCAGTATCTTGAAAATTTGACTTCTTGGGGAAAGTAAAACGCCTCACTGCAGCACCCGCGGGCCACAGATCGGGATTGTATACTTCCTTGTAGCGCTCTATAGGGAAAGATATTTTAAAGGACGAACTCGTTTCTGTTTTATTCCATTCCTCACAATTAAAGCATATCGACGGAGCAGTTTCACTGAGGACCTTTATTAAGTCAGAGCAGTTTACTTCTGGACCACATCTATATACGTGAAGATATCCCATTTTGGGAACAGTCTTTAATGCTGTTTGGGTATTTTTTTCGCTTCCAATGATAGGCTTAAAACGATTTCTATTAAATTTATTTGTTATTGTTTTTTGTTGGGGATTCCCTTTTATCGGTTGTTTGGGAATTCCATTGATTTTGTTGGTTTTTGTGGCATTAGTTTTTAACACATTAGAATAGAGTTTTTGTTGTGTATCGCTTTTTTCGCTAATGGAATTATTAGTTTCTTGATTTGTGGGTACATTTAATTTCTGTTCACTGATTTTACTAGCAGATGGCGCTGAGTTGTCTTTAATAATATTAATGTTATACATACTTGTTTGTTGTTTTAATAACAATATCAAATCTTCTTGTTCTTGTGTTCTTTTTTCCAAATGAAATGTTAGCTTCTTTAGTAGTTCCAATTCGTTTTGAGACTTCAAACATGTTTCGTTTCTACATGGAGAATCAACACAATTGTCGTATAAATAAACACCATTGATTAATTTATCTTTAAAATTCACTTTGTTTGGGAATAAACTGGTTATAAGATTTACAAGCACATCACTATTTACACTAGCAGGTAATTTTTGTTTTACTAGTATGTCAATTAACTCGTCTTTTTTCAGTTTGTTTAACTCCTTAGTGAGTAACGCAGTCTCTTGTACCTGCGCTATAGTGTTTTATGCCATATTGTATAGAGATGTAATATATTTACTGATTTATCAATACGTTTTACTACTTATTTACATCTGTTAATATTTGTGGTTATATATAAAATAGAAATTGCAAAGGCAAATCAGCTGGCATGGAAAATAAAGTATTATTATAGATTCCTTTTATCGATTATATGCCACTACTTTAGTTGAGCATGGGAATCTACAAGGCAAGTTGGTGCGCTTAACTTAACCACTGGCAGATGGCCATACTTGTACGATTTCTATATTTTGATAGCTTTCAATTTAAATAGGGAATTAGATTTCTCACATTTTTTTGGTGGCGTTGTTTTCCAGTAAACAGGACAAAAAAGTTTACCTGATCAGTAAAACTCACACATTTGCTTGCTGCCTTTGTACTGATTCAAACATTATAATTTTTAACTGTGGACTTCAGTAATTGATATTACAATTTTTATATCCCAGTTACAAAGTGTTGAACATACAGTCTAAGAAATCAGCTAACTCGTGCATAGCTAATAATTACTCGTGCATAGCTAATAATTACCTTTTGTACTGCTAATCAGCTTACTTTTGTATAGCTTAAATTAATTTCCTGCAGCTTTTGTACAGCTAGCTTAATATTTCGTGCAGCTAATTTAAATATATTTTGTACAGCTAACTAGCTTATATTTGCGTAGCTAACATTGCTTAAATTTTGCATAACTAACTTGCATAAATTTTGAATGTGCTTATATTTGGTTAAATTTCCTACAATTTTCACCCCATTCATTGAGAGACGTAAATTGCCAAGGAAAATTTAGAATTCTTGCAATAAGAGACAATTGTGGGTCTGGATTGCTGTCCCAGAACCAGCCACCTGAACCATAAACCATCTAGGATACTGGTATCAATTTGTCTTTTATATATATCTATTTTTTCACATTTCAATTTGTCTCAAACCGATTTGTCTAATTTTCTTTCATGTAATATATTTTGTCATTCATTTTAAACTATCTTTTTATTTCTGTTACCAACAATTTCAGCCTGATCTATAGCAGACCGGTTATTCGAGAAAAAGGGACAATTTTGCTTATTTTACTATAGATGGTGCCCAATTTAACATCAATTTTTCTTTGTCTCCTTTTCTCGAAATAAACAGAAATCTGTCGCTTATGCTGTACATGTTAGAAAGGGTAAGTTTCTCCACTCTTACGAATGCTCTGGACCCACGGCTCTCTGCTCCGGCTTAAACCAGCTAGTCGTCCGCACATGTTGCCTCAATTCTTTCTCAAAAATAAATAATAAGAGAAAGGAGGTAACAAGCTCCATCTTTGAAAATATTGAAAGTTGTGTCGATTCTCTAAAGGTAGGTCATCTAAGAATTCATTAAATTCATTTCTCAAAAAGTTTAGGTACCTTTGATCACTGAGGTGACCATAATAAAAATAAATAATCTAATTCTAATAACATCCCATGACTATTGTGTCTAAAGCTGATCTGGTCAATTAATGTCATATTATCAAATAATCTCAAATAAACAGTTTATAGTTGCAAAGATACGGAAGCGTCGGTTGAGATGATTTTTTTTCTCACTGTTTTTCTTTATTGTAGGGAATACATTAAAGATTATATTATTTAAGTTTAGCTCTGTGTGGTTTAAAATATTGTATTTAGTTTATATTATCTTGTATTGTGGTGGATATTTCAAGCAGATATCCTTTATACATTAAATTGGTTAAGCTAGATACTGTTGAACTTTTTTGTTTCTGAGAGATTTTACTATTTATTAGTTCTTAATCTTTAAATTGCTTTAAAATACAAACTCACAGTTTCTACCACGATTTGTTATGATTTGTTATACGCTCATTATAGCCCAGTTGCCAGGGGTTTTAAGTCGAAATTAATTGTTACCTCACTAATTATTCATGAAAGACTAGTTTTTTGCTGGTTGAAAGTGGCTCAAAAAAGTTTACTAAAAGGAGCAATAACTCCGAAACACGTGTCCGTAGCTGCATTGTTGTTTCTCTTGAGGTATAAGGCAATAACTTGTTTCTTTATTTAGCCTCATAAACCCCTATCATAAATAATAATAATATTTATTGACCAAAAGATACACAAGGTATATATGGCATGTCAATACAATAATAAAAAAATAAAAGGTAAATATACATACATACAGCTATATAAGTGCTATAAAAATAAAATATAAGTATAGGAACAATGTACAAACATATATACAATAGTAGCAAACAAATGCAATTATTGATATGAAACGTCAAGATTTGATTAAAAATAATCACAATATACAATATACACATAATATATAAATAAATAAGGGTAAAGAACAAAATTACATTATAAGTAACAAACAATAAAAACATATAGTGCATGTAATAAAAGTGAATTTACGTGTAACTTGGGTCGTATGACATATAAAATAAGTGTGAGTTTGGACAATAAACCAGAAAATTACACATATTCAAGAGACGCAGATAAAAATTCATGAATACTATAAAAACATCCATTAATCAGCATAGATTTAACATGTCTTTAATATGGTTCGGAAGGTCATTGATAAATAATGAAAACAGTAGTGGACCCAGAACAAATCCTTGTGGGACACCAAGTTTAACATCATGGACCTCTGACTTAATACCATTAATATTAATGACCATGTTTCGACCCTCAAGATATGACTTGATCCAAGTAACAATGTTGTTTGAAAAATTGTAACCATTTAGTTTCTTTATTAAAAAGTCTGGGCACACAGAATCAAAAGCCTTAGACAGGTCAAATAATAGTGACACAACATATCTACCACTGTCTAGCTCATGGTAAACGTAATTTAGTAAATCACACGTAGCCGACTCGACTGATCTGTTTTTTCTAAATCCATGTTGAAAAGTAGTAAATAGTTCATTATTCACCAAATGTGTGGTAAGACAATTACAGACAATTTTTTCAAATAATTTAGACATTGCATTGATTATTGAAATCTGTCTATAGTTATCAATATTTTGTGAATCGTCCTTTTTATAAATTGGCAGAACTAAAGCTCTTTTGAACACATCTGGACCTTGGTATAGTGACTGGTTTAATAAATAGAGCAATGGTTGCATAATAAGTTCTAAAATGTTTGAGGTTGTGGTCAAGGACATTTCATCGGTCCCTGATGATTTTTTGTTTTTATCTGATCCAGGGCTACAAAAACATCTTGATCATTAATTGGGTCAATATGTAGATTCATAATGTTCTTCGGAGGTGTTAATGTACAAGGCAGGGCTAAATTCTGGCCAAAATGATTTTTAGCATTCTGCTCAGCAGCTATATTCTTTCCTATTATTTGGGTTTTCTACCACATGTACTATTATCCTCTTCAAAACAAATCACCGAATCTACAAAATAATAGAATTATTGGAAAAAAGAGCCTCTGCGCCCGTGACGTTTACGCCAAAGGAAAAGTCAGAGGTTATGTTTTGCAAATAATATAAATCGGAATAAGCACAAAAATAATGTATTTTGCTGACGTTTCGGAAACTAATCTCTTTCCGTTTTCAAAGCTTTTTTTTTTTTTTTTTTTTTTTTTTTTGAAGAACTCTTATTTTGCTGTGCATTAGGAAAGTGGCTGGCAAAAAGATTAGCAACTTCATTGGAGTTATCTATATATTCACCACTGTAATTAAAAACAATGGTTTTAATATCGTTAGACTTGCCTAATTTTAAATTAATTATATTTCACATTTCTTTGGTATTATTGGATGAGCTATTGATTTTTGTACTAGAATAGTTAGATTTTGCTACTTTAATATTAAATTTATATTGATTTTTTTTATTTATATATAGGTTTTTAATATCAGGGAGTCCTATGTTGGTCATTAGCCAGAATATCCTCCTCAATTCCTCACCTTTGAATAGGTAATTAAGATGAAGTGACATCTATCGGTGAAATTGTAATTTATTATTGTATATTGATGAGTTGATCGACTAAAATCTGTTATAATTAATTTGTTTAACCCAGCGAAAGATGGCTCGTCACACAATATACATTTATTAGCTCTTGTAACATATTTTCTAAATAGAATGGCCCAACTTCTTTTGGTCACTCTGTATAACTGTTAGACTTTTTAAAATAACTGGAATATGCTAGAAGATTGTCTAAATGCAAATTCTTCACGTATATACTTAAATTGTCAATCCAACTTTGTATTGTTTTTACTGATAACCACACCATGGGCAATATAATTTTATTGATTTTATAATGATCCTGTTCCCCGACGAAACATAAAATAATACGCAAGTAATACAATGTATGAGTAATAAAATGCGTACATATTTTTCAATAATTTATGTACATAATCTCCCCCCATAAAATATGAATTTATAGAGACGTAAACCTAGACTGTACCTGCCAAACGTATAATAGTCGGTCTCACCTCCGCTCGATGATTTGTTCAGTATCGATGAACTGGATTCTTCGAAGTCATAGCTGACTCCTTCAAAGCATAAAATTAAATCGTATATTGCTGACATTCCTGTATTATTTTTAGTACGTACACATTCCAGAATTAATACGTATTACCTCGATTAATTTGACAAAAAATCGGTGTTTCTGACATTTATACTCACATTTGAATTTTTGTATAAACATAAACGCACGTTTGAAGTGGATATTGTCAAAATGTGGGCCTTATTTGGATCTCTATAGTGGAAAGAAATGATTAATTTTAATTCTGATGATTAGCAAAATTCATTGGCCGTAGACAATTATAAATAGATTTTTAAATAATAGTCGAGATCAGCGCCTTTAGACACTCAAAAAACAAACAAAAACTTTACGACCTCATTAAAATACCAGAGAAAATACCGTTAAATTAGTCGCAAAAGTAATTGCGTCCAGTTACGCACTTGAAATATTTAGATCAGCAACTCTGACGTTTTATTTATTATATTATATACCTTAACAGCGCGTTATGGTCTGTGTTCTTGTTCACATTTTATTTCATTCAGTGAAGTTATATACAGCACTTTTACAGGCATATGAAATTTTACTGTGTTTAAATGTATTTTATACAGCTGTGTTTTTATAAATATTTTGGCGGGTAGTGAATATTCGGAGGTTTCTTGTTTACAAGTGGGTGTGGTAAAATAATATTGTGAAAATATTTAGGCCTTGGGAAGATCCTCAACCAACCACCAGCAGATAATATCAGGAAGATGTGGTGGATGGTAATGGCTCACAAATTACGAAGAAAGTTTCCGCGTAATATTTACACCCACAGACTCAAGAAATTGTTTCAAAAGTGTATAAAAATATAAAAAAAGTGAAAGAGAAAAAGGAGCTCTGAAAAACGGTCTACTTAACAGAAATTCTAGAAAAAACTGTCTATAAATTAAATAAGGAAGGACTACAGAAATGAAGAGTTAGATCGGACAAAGGAGCATCACAAACATTAGATGGTGAAATTATTAAGAGATGCAATTCATAGCAAGTATAAAGAAAATGAGATACCAACTGTATAATCAATACATGTGAAACTGAAAAGGAAAAAGATCTAGTATCAGTTATTGAAAAAACACTTGGACGATGGCTATTGAAGATAGAATTTAGGTTCAAAATGGTTAATAAAAGAGCAAGTCTTATGGAAAGCAGCAGAATTGTACGGTGGCGCATGGAATATTTGGAAGCTATTAAAAAATGTTGAAATGAACAACAACCAATATATTATTTAGACGAAACTTCGTATGATACTCATGATACAGTGAGAAAAGGCTGGACTGATGGCTCAAAGAAATGTAAAGTTGATATGGCTGGAAATAAATAAGGAACCAGATTAATAAATTCTACATTGTAGACCAGGAACTGTTTGAGTGCATAACGGCCTCAAATTAAGCGGACAAAAACTGGGAAATTCAAACGCTGACTATCACCAACACATGACTGCGGATATTTTTGAAGAATTGTTTCAAACTTCATTGCTACCAAGTCTACAAAAAAAAACAGCGTAATTGTTTTAAACAATGCTTCATATCATTCGTGACAAATCGAAACAATACTGGAACAAAGAAAAAAGACATTCAATAATTTCTTCACAATGTGACATTTCAAGAAAATGTTTAAAAGAAAAATCTTGTGGATATTGTTAAGTAGCAAATTTTCTCAAAACAATATGCAATTGATAAAATGGCCGAAGCTCAAGGACATACAGTTTTACGGTTACCCCATATTTTTGTATTTTCTACCCGATCGAACTAATATGAAGTCAGCTGAAAAGAAGCATCCGAAAAAACAACACCGTGCCCAAATTTGATGCCAAAGTAATCGATCTTATTAAAGCTGAAGTGAGAGGAATAACACCAAGTTATTGGAAAAAATGTATTAACATGTGATTAAAACTGAAGATGAATACATTAACTTAGGAAAAAACATTCCTAATCCCTAATCAAAAGCGTTTAGTAATATATGTAGATAGATATACCGATACAGAAGGTGGTAGCGAAGTATTTAGTGAGTAGGAATTAATGTTTTGAATAAAAAGCTATGTAGTTTAGTGCACAGTGTGAATTTATCGTGTTATCAGTGTTTTACATATATGCGCAAGTGCAATATAACATTATGTTTATATATAAGTATATATTGTTTGATTGTTTTTTTCTACGGACGTGTCTGGTAATTTCCGAATGTCACCGGGTCATTAATAGACCAAGGTTACATCGTTCATTGTAGATATTTTCGGACAATATGGCAAGTACCCAATATAGCCGCTTTTTGGGCTACCTCTACCTGTTGAGTATTCAAACCAACTTTTTCCAGATGTTTGCAGAAGTTTCTTTCAACTAAGCCATTTGCTGCTATTATAAATGGTATCACCTGAGGTTCTCTTTATTGCCACATTGCTTGAATTTCATGCCTTAGGTCTTGGTATTTAGCAATCTTTTCAGTGACTGATTGTCTGATGTTGTTGTCTGTAAGAATTGCTACATCTATTATCCATGCTGTTCTCTTCATCTTGTCTAGTACTATAATATCCGGCTTATTATGATTGACTTCACGATCAGTTATAATCATCGTGTCCCAGTATATTTTTACATTTTCATTTTCGAATATGGCGGATGGTCGATATTTGTAATAAGGAGTAGTTTCCATTATTAGCTTTGCTTGACTGCGCAGTGCCTGGTGGATGATTTTGGCCACATCATAATGCCTGTTCAGATATTCTCGTGGCGCTATGTAACTACACCCTGCTACAATATGTTGTATGGTCTCAGTTCTTTTGTCGCAAACCCTACATTTAACAGATGGCATATCCTGCTTTAGTATATACTTTATACGGTTTTGTGTAGGTGCAACTTGGTCTTGTATGGCAGATATTGCACCCTCCGTTTCCAGATCCAGTGTTCCTTTGACAAGGTAAGTAATGGACGCCTTGCTATCAACATATTCACTTTGCAATGCTGATGCGAATCGTCCATGTAATACTTTTCCCTCCCACTCTTTTTTAAACCGTTCTAGATAGTCGTTTCTCCTTTCCGATTGTGTTCCAGATAAGTTTAATGCCGAATAATTTTTACCTATTCCAGATATTGCCTCATGCAGAGGTAAGTTTTTATTTTTAAAATACATGTACAGTTTAACCGAATGTTTCTTATACGAGTGTTCCAGGTTACATATGCTTCTGCCACCTAACCGTCTAGGAAGATAAAACCGACAACAGGAGGATTGCGGGTGATGACTCCGATAAGAGGTAAGTACTGTTCTCACCATCCTATCTAATCTTCCCCAGTCTGCATGGGTCCATCTCAAAACTTCAAATGTGAAGATTGCCACAAGCATAGCCCATGAATTAATTGCTGTGGTCTTATTGATTGCATTTATTTCTGAATTTAGGTTTTTTAAAATTCTGTGTCTTAGTTCTTCCTCTACTTTCATCTTCAGTTGTGTATTTGTCTATCGTCAGGCCTTGTTGAAATCCTAATTATTTATAGGTTGCTCCTGGTTCCAACGTGCTTATTTCCGTACTGTCCGTAAGTTGCATGCTTGCTTCATTCATCACCTTCCCTCGTTTCATATGTAGAGTTGCACATTTTTCAACTTCGAATTCCATCTTAATGGCTCGGCTGAATCTATTTACCAGTTCTAGTAGTCCCTGTAATTGTTCTGAATTACTGGTATATATCTTCAGGCCATCCATGTAAAATGCATGTTGATATCTTATGTCCTCTATCAACGCTGAATCCATACGAGCTTTGCCTAAGCATTTCACTCAATGGGTTTAATTTATTTATTTATATTTATTTATTTATAATAGTACACTGTTCTATAGGTAAAGAACCCAATTACAGAACAGGAAGATAAGAAAAAAAACAAAAACACTAATAAATAAGCTCTATACAATAAGAAAGATAAAAGATAAAATATATGTCAAAATATCAACTATGCATTAATAGAACAAGAACATAGATTAAGTACGATTATATACAACATAAAGACGGTTAAAATAAATACAAAAACTATACAGAACTCAACAAAATAGTAAGAAAAACAAAGTAAAAGAACAAAGCTCATTTTAAATAATACAATCTAATATCATTGAGACTGCAACTAAATATATCAAGACGGCTACCATTAGCATTACAGATATTGCACACTGTATAAAGCGGGGGAGTGTTTAAGAACATTAGTACGAGATGTTGACAGATAAAAGTTAGGCTATTCCTTGAGTTTACCCTGGGTACCATAAAATTTAATTTAGCCAATAATTCTTGGAAATCAATAATATTATATATTATTTTAAAAAGGAATGCCTGAGAAAAATATTTACGCCTACTCTCAAGACTTGTCATGCCATGTTTATGAAGCAGCTCCTCTTGCGGAACACCTAAGGGTGGGTAAACACCGTCCAATTTAAAACTAAGGAATTTTAAAAATCGACGTTGGACTGATTCCAATTTATTGATATAAGTGATGTAATATGGGGACCATACAAGAGAAGCGTACTCGAGCTTAGATCTAATAAAGGTAAAATAGACAGGTTTAATTGCGTCTAACCGAGTAAAATCACGACAATTTCGCACCAAAAACCCATACGTCTTACTGACTTCTAAGGTAATGGTGTCAACGTGAGCGGCAAAAGAAAGCTTGGTATCAAAAATTACGCCAAGATCGCGAAAAGTGGAGGGGCGGTTCAGAATGACATTATCCAGGTTGTAATCAAAACTTATATGCGTGGATTTTGTAGAAAAAGACATGACATTGCATTTGCTGACATTTAATGACAACTTGTTTTCCTGACACCAAACTTTTACACGGTCTAAGTTCCTTTGAAGACGCAGACAATCATTGAGGCTGTTAACGTTATCATAAATCTTTAAATCATCCGCATAAATAAGACAATTCACATCCAACACATCTACAATATCGTTTATAAAAATAATAAACAACAGGGGGCCAAGGATGGACCCCTGTAGAACTCCAGATGTTACGGTATATTCAGCAGACTTAGGACCATTGGATACAACATATTGAGTCCTGTCATATAGGTATGACCTAAAAAAGTTTAATAGGGAATCAGATAAGCCGAATAAATGCAGTTTGCGAAGTAGCATGCTAAAATCGAGTCTATCGGAATGCTTTCGAAAAAGTAGTAGATCGGCCCTTCATAAAGCCGTGTTGATAGACTGAGATTTTGTTGGACACATGATGGTATAGAAAATCATGTAGCAAGATTTTCAAAACTTTACAACAATTGCAGATAATGGATATAGGTCTAAAATTGCTAATATCAAACTTATCATCTTTTTTATATATAGGACATACCTTCGAACGTTACCATAATACAGGCAACTCACAATTACGAATGCACGTATTGAATATGACTTTTAGAGGGAACGCCAGAATGTGAGCACAGTCCTTCAGCAGAAAAGCAGGTTTTCCGTCAGGACCAGTAGTCAATTTGGGTTTGAGTTTTTTTAAGGCAGCCGCAATTTCACTCATCAAATTCTTGTAGGTGAATAGTCGAGTCTACGATTTGCTCATTCAGGGATTGGTTAGTAGACTTAGATGATGGTAAAAATGATTTACAGAAAAAATCGGCGAAAGCGTTTGAAACTTTGTTAGAATTTGAGACATTTGAGAAGATATGCTAGGCGATCTCTTTCTACCATTAATAAAAGACCAAAATTTGCTGGGATCATTTTTAATATTTATTTCAGTTGTTCTTATATAATCCTTGTAAGATGCATCAATGTCTGATTTTATTTTAGATCTCATTGTTTTAAAATCATTTAAAGTCCTCAGATCACCATACTTATTATAATCACGCCAGTATTTGGCTCTTAGCTTGATATTCCTTATTATCTGAGAGTTAAACCAAGGAGGATATCTATTCTTTTTTGCAGCGGGAAATCTGGGTACACAGAGGTCAAAAATGAAATAAAGTTTATCATAGAAGTGAGAAGTCATATCTTCAAGATTGGAACAAGTTACAAGAAATTGCCAGTCAATACCAGCAATTAATTCATATAGCAATGAAAAATTTGCTTTACGAAAATTATAACAGTAATCACTATTATTATATGAGGGTGTATTTTTCTTATTAATATGATCCTTCAACTGAAGAATGACATGCAAGACCGGATGATGAATATCCTCATTAACAAACGGATCGATAGACCGATCAACGCTGCAATTTTTGTCATAGAGAACTAAATCAAGTAGTTTGCCGTTGTCGTTAAAAATGAAATTATGTTGGGTGAGATTGAAAACATTTAAAAAATTGTTTAATGCAAAAATTTGTCGGTCCCCCTGGGAGCCCTCTAGATAAACTGCATAATTATGTTAAAATCACCGATAATAAGTAGGTCAGATCCAAACAGACATTCAAATGATTCCATGATCTCAAAAAGTCTTTCGTATTCTGCAACTGTAGAGTTCGGTGGAATGTACAATACCACAATATAAATCGGACACCTGTCAGATATAACCTTTACACATAAAAAGTCCACAAACGGTAAGTCATTGAGATTGGCAGGAGGATATATCAAAGTTGAAATTAAACTATCGAGACAAAGCCAAGGGCTCAAGCTATCTCCTTAGAATATCCCTCTTTTTATGTCCACATTGTTTGAAACAATGTTTCCTTTGCTCTGATAAATAAACTTATTCTCCATGACTGCATGAGATGTAGCAGCAGCGTAATTCTTTCAAGTCCTTTGTACAGCCGAAGTATTCTGATCAGCCAAGTATGTGGGACAGAATTAAAGGCTTTTCTGTAGTCAATCCATGCAACAGAGATATTTCTGTTCTTACTTTTTGCATATTGTGTGACGACTGTGTCAACAACCAGAAGCTCTTTACAGCCTTGTGATTCTTTCTTACATCCATTGTGTTTATGGGCCAATATGCTGTTTACATTTAAATGTGCTTCTATCTTCTTTTTAATTACCGATGTTAAGGTCTTATAAAGGGAAGGCAGGCAGGTGACAGGCCTATAATTTTTTGGCAAGCTTAGGTCCTCGGCTTCTGGCAACATTATGGAGTACCCTTCCGTGAGAAATTCAGGTATTATTGAAGGGTCATGAAGTATTGCTTGGAAGTGTTCAACAAGTTTTCCGTGGACACTAACTTAACTGTTTCCACCAATAGTTTGTATTTTATCTGGCCCGCGACCCAGCTTTCTTAATGTCTCTTCAATATTCTCTTTCGTACCTCTTCTGGTCCTTTCTGAGCAACAATAATAATATGGTATATTCGAGGATATATATTATTATTGGCAGATCTGATCAACAAGAGAATATCAATTTTAATTTAGACTACCAAAATTAATCAATGTTTCACCAATATATAAGATATGCATATCTTCACACAAACAAAATAGGATAAAATTGCTAAATGTACCAGAAAGGGTCTCAAATATCTATTTATCGAAGACAATATTTTTAAATCTAGTATTGTTAATATGTAATTTTTAATACATACGAATTTTGAGTACGGCTGTGTATATGAAGTGAGGTACCGTCATTGGTTTAAGCGCTGAGACCTCGATCAGCGAAGTTAAGCAGTGTTTGGTCGAGTCCGTCACTTGGATGGATGAACGGCATCTCATTTCGCCATCCTGGTTGAGTGGAAGAGTATCTGTAGCTAAACTCCGCCAGAACATAAATATAAATAAACAAGGCATTAAAAAATAAATAAAAATGAAATATTATTTTGTTCTCAAATTGACTCACCTTCATGGGTTTTTAATGTGCGTCGGCTTGTTTGATGACAACAGGCCGCATGGTCCAACGACAGTAATAATGAGGTCGTAAAGTTTTTGTTGCGTTTTTTGACTGCCCATCAAAACTGTACTCGACTATACGGCTAGGGGTCAAATTCGGAGTTGAATAATACGAAATGTAAATTGTCGGGTTAGAGCAGTTTTTTTATTTCAACTTGTTCGAGGAGCCAAGTTGAGTTCACAGTTCGGTTTTTCAGATTCGGCGAGGTCGGCGTATTGTTTATTTACACAATTAAAGTTTTTAGAGCATGTTTGTCATCGGTTTCTTAAACCGCTGCCCAAGGAATCACTAAAATTTTGTAGCCAAGTCTTATACACACTCAATCCCAATGTAATATTAGTCCCTTTAATAATAGAGTGGGGGCGACACAGGGGTGGCAAATGTATAAAAAATTAGAAGCCCTTGGTTCTCGTATACACACTAAATCCCAATTGAATTTTTTACTCCATTTATTAATGGGGTGGAGGTGGCAATGGGGGTGGTAGAGGGGGTAACTAACGCCAGAAACTTTTTTTTAGAAGTTTCGTTCTTGTATACACACTAAATCACATTTTAATTTTGTTTACTCCCTTTCATAGTAGTGTGGGGTGGTATAGGTCCAGATCTCGTTACAATACATAAGTATACCATATTTCAAGTCAATATCATAAAGGGTTCCAGAGTAAACGTGCGCACAAAAAAGTTACAGACAGACAGGAAATTTTTTTTTGCTCAAATTTAAAATCTCGACGTTTTATGACATTTTAAGCCTATTTTAACAAACAAAAAAAATAATTTTTTTTTACGTTACCTACTAAGTATACTTCCACTGGACGTGAAAATAAAAATATCTCAAGATCTATAAGTTCTACCAGTGGCGTAAAGAGAAGTTAAAACGGAGTTAAAACTAAATTGCAAAGAACCTATTGTACACTTATAGTTTAATTTTGCAACGTTGTATATAAAGTTATCCCATTTGTAATTAGTTAAAGTAGTTTCATCATAACTTTACATGTACTTGAATTTATGGCTGACAAGGCAATGGGTACTTAAATACATCGGGAATTACTCGAACAGAATATTCAGCGCGGTGATATAATCATGGTTACTCTAGCAGTGACATGAACAATAAACATATTAGGTATAATCAAGCCATAGTGACTACACAGCCCTGAGCATTGTAAACATAAAATAAACACACTATAACCAATAATCGCTATGCACTTACATTACAGATAATCAATTAACTGTTGATTTTTACTGCTAGATTGTAAATTACGATTTCTGGAATTATACGATATTGACTACGTTAATGTATTTATTACCAGTATGGAAATAAGACTGACTGGGTAGGCAAAAGTAAATAGAAATATTTTATGTGAAGCGATTCAAAATTTTACGTTGTTTGAATGAAATTGCCTTGCAATCCAAGTCCTGTGGACTTCTGTGCACACTTCGCGTTGGTAGATCTACGACCTACGGACTCAAGTTTTAAAAAAATTGATATTTAGCTTGATCAAAATTCATCAGATTTTGTATTTTCTTAATTGTTCTGTACATAAGGACGTTTTGAATGAAAAATTTGAAATTTCGAAAACTTGAAAATTGGAACATTTTTTGAGAAATCGACAATTTTTGAAAATTCCAGAAAATCTCGAAAATTCTAGAATTTTACAAATATTTTTGCTAATTCGAAAATTTTTGAAAACTTCGTAATGCGTCTTGTAACTTTTTTTTCCTTAAAAATCATCAGGACATTCAAAATCAGTAATTTTAAAAAAATTTAGAAACATCGGAAGGAAAAGCAATCTGACCTGATATGACCGATTGATGTTTTTCCCATCTATATAATTGTTTTGATCTTTACCAATTGCAAAGTTATAAGGATTTTTCGTGTTTGTGTCATTGTGAACGATCCATGCTTTAGGTGTAAAGACGTTTTGTTACTCTACCTATATGGCTGATAGGAAGTTTACCTGGTGGGTTCGATATGACTTATTCAGACATAAAATACGAAATTTATGCTTACTTTCGATTTCTGCTTAACTGGTTGTACCAAATAGAATTAATCAGACGGACGCCGCTGCAATGTCTTAAAACTAACACTCTTAATTTCTAACACTTTCCTAATTAACCTGAAAGGGAAATTTACTAATATAGACTTAATAAGACACAATGAAAAAGGATAGGACTTTTAGGCAAAAGTATTTATTGGTATTTTAAAAAATTTGTTACTTACAAATTTTGAGTATATAAGTATAAGGGTAACAAAATAATAAGTTTAATAATTGTGTCGGTTCGTACCACACTTGGTGAGTATTAGAACGACTTTTACAATGCAGTTTCTAACTACCATCCAATGATTTACTTTAAGCAATAGCCTGACACCAAAAAGATTTAACTAAAAATGTACTGTTTACGACTTTGTCGGTTCTTAGCTTGCTTGTCATTAGACGTATTTGTGAAATATAAATAATTTTGGCGCTCGCTATAGAGCTTGAAATTTCCCGAATAGCAACTGATTAGAATATTATATTCATACGTTCAGGCGAGGTGGTCCCATACTATGTATCTGGTAATAGAGCGTCATGGATTCCGAATCACCCCCTATGGGCAAATACGGTATAAAACAATAGTTTCCCGCTAAAATGGACTACCAATTTTTAAAAATGACGATCGACAAATTTTGTCGCCCACGAAAAATCTCCTTTCAGAATTGTAATACGAAACTTTTTACCCGTCCTTATAGTGCATGAGAAGTAGTACTACACAATGTCGGTGCATAATGAAGAATTTTATTTCGAAGTATGTACGTTGGTTATCGAGGTAGTTACTAAATTGCGACGTAATTTGATATAGTTCCATAAATCCCGCTCCGTCGGATGTCATTCATTATGGTTACAATAAATACGCCCGTGGAACGGACTTTTATGATCGTTTTTAAAAATAAAATTTTTGTTGTGGTTCAAAAAACCAAATTTATTTGTTTCAAATTCGAAAAATTTTACATAGTAGTTCCACAAAATATCTTCCGACGGCATTTTTATTTGTCGCACACGGTTCATGCAAAATGTTATAAGTCGGATTTCATTACAGTTCTGCAAAATCCCTTCGAAGGAGATATTTGCTGATTTCAAGTGTTATGTCTTTGGATATGGTTTGGTAGGTTCTTTGACATCATCACCTGGATGTCTGTTTTCCATCAGCAGAATCATCGGATTCCCGTGCCTCTTCAACAGTGTTATACAGGGTGTTGCATCATGAGAGGGACATAGCTTAATAGGAGGTAGAGAACATCAGTGGTAACCGGAACCTCCCATAGAAATGTCTCATTGGGCCTTCATTGCGAAGTTACAGGGTGTTAAATAATTTTTGGCCAAACCTGTTTTTTGTCATAACTTTGACAGGGAATGAAATAACGGCTAATGTACTAACGAGCCCCAAGAGGTACATGTATAAAAAAAAATATATCCAGGTCCAGACTCACTATAATTTATGTTTCTTCTTTGCATCAATAAAACATCACCCTGTATATATTTTTTTGAAATTTCGATACGATATTCGAAAAGAGCAAGAAAAAACAAACAAAATGGCCTATTTCATTTTTTTGTTACACCTTCGTGGTTATTTAAATACGTTGTTAAATGTGCAAGAAAATGGATTACAGAACCCTATTAAATGAGAGGCACGTGAAATAAATAGTTTTATAACTAAAATTTGCAAAAATTCTATTGAGCCTAGGTGGTCTGGGTGAATCCTAATTCCGGCACGTTTTAAAGGTCCATTTTGGTAAAAAACTGTGGTCCTAATAAGTAATCGGGTATGAAATAACAAAATTTTTAATCAATCACAGTAGGCTTGTTCAAAGAATAAAAGTGACAGATAATTTAAACCATTTAGGCCTAAGCAACCAGTTACTTTGATCAAGAAAATCATCAACATTTTATACTTAATAAAAATTGGAAAAGAGAACAAACTAAAACCTAAATAAATAAAATATTTTCCATTCAATTAACAATAAATAACAAAACAATAACTAAATGTGTTTAAAAATAAAACGTAATTGACACTAAAGTAAATTTTCAAAATGTCCTCCCCCACATTCTGTGCATTTTCTTGCGCGTTTAGAAAGGTCACCAATTGCTCGACGTATCATTTCTGGATTATTCCGTATTTCGTCGCAGGTTGTAACGATGCGCTGGATTAAATGTTGTCTACTTTCAATTTCAATGCTATAAACCTCGTTTTTTAAGTGGCCCCATAAAAAGTAATCACAATGGTTACAATCAGGAGATCTTGGTGGCCATTCATGTGGACCCCCGCGTCCAATCCATCTATTAGGATACACATTGTTTAAGTGTTCTCTTACTTGAAGGTTAAAATGTGGTGGGGCCCCATCATGCTGAAACAACATGCCTCTTATACCGATATTTTCTAACATATTCGGTAAAATGTTTTGAAGAAAATCAAAGTAAATTTCACCATTCAATCTTTCTTCAAAAAAATGTGGCCCTATCAAATGTCTATTCACAAGTCCGACCCAAACATTTACAGAAAACCTGTGTTGCGAACGGCGTTGGCGTACCGCATGTGGGTTTTCCTGTGCCCATTTATGATTATTTCGTGAATTGTTTACTCCATCCCTTGTAAATTGTGCCTCATCCGTAAATAAGGTTCTGTAAATGACTGAGCGATGGTTAGACAACCAATGACAAAATGCCAGGCGGGGGATATAGTCGCCTTGTTGAAGACGCTGTACCTGCTGGATATGATATGGATGGTAACGTTCTCTTTTTAGGGTTCTCCATACTCGCCAATGAGGAATACCAGTTGCCAAACTGATTCGTCTAGTGCTCATATTTGGGTTTTCTTGAACTACGTTTATAATATTGTTTTGTTCCTGCACACCTTGTTGTAAAACACGCTCCACAACTGCAGAAGTAGGAAACTTTCCGTGTTGTCTTGCATACTGAAACACCGTACTAAAGGTTTTATGATTAGGGCATCGACGACCAGGAAAACGCAGCCGATATTCTCTTTCCGCCGACCTACCATTTCCATTACAGAAACCATAGATGAATATTATGTCAGCATATTCCACGTTTGTAAATGTTACTGGCATAGTTAAAATATTTTCACAAGTTTTCACTAACTAAATGCGGATTATTGACACATTAAATTACTAACAAACAATTATTCAACTGTTTAGGAGATTTCTATTTATTATCTGTCACTTTGAACAAGCCTACTGTGATTGATTAAAAATTTTGTTATTTCATACCCGATTACTTATTAGGACCACAGTTTTTTACCAAAATGGACCTTTAAAACGTGCCGGAATTAGGACTCACCCAGACCACCTAGACTCAATAGAATTTTTGCAAATTTTAGTTATAAAACTATTTATTTCACGTGCCTCTCATTTAATAGGGTTCTGTAATCCATTTTCTTGCACATTTAACAACGTATTTAAATAACCACGAAGGTGTAACATGGCCATTTTGTTTGTTTTTTCTTGCTCTTTTCGAATATCGTATCGAAATTTCAAAAAAATATATACAGGGTGATGTTTTATTGATGCAAAGAAGAAACATAAATTATAGTGAGTCCGGACCTGGATATATTTTTTTTTATACATGTACCTCTTGGGGCTCGTTAGTACATTAGCCGTACCAAATATGAATCCGTTATTTCATGCCCTGTCAAAGTTATGAAAAAAAACAGGTTTGGCCAAAAATTATTTAACACCCTGTAACTTCGCAATGAAGGCCCAATGAGACATTTCTATGGGAGGTTCCGGTTACCACTGATGTTCTCTACCTCCTATTAAGCTATGTCCCTCTCATGATGCAACACCCTGTATATGAACTTGATATATTAAAAAGTTTTTAACCGCCTTAAGTCACCTGAATGATCCCATAGGAGATCTAGATTTGTCTGACTGAAGGAGACAGGAGCCTGTAGTTTACAGTGGAATTTGAACAACTTCTTGGGGATATAAAGTTAGCGTTCTCTTTACCTCTATTTTTTGGTTGTTCAAACATTTCTTTAAAGTGCCCCGTAAAAGGTGAAAGGATGTAAGATGGCTGTGGCCTATTCTTAAACGGGTTACACGGTTATCTCTCTCGCCGTCTCGTAAGTTTGCAAGGGGTTTTCCATTTACTTATTTCCTGTTTAACAGCTTTTAATTTATTTTCGTCCCTATCTCCCTTTCTGCGTGCCATACGCTTGCTGTTATTTTTTCAGATATGAGTCGTAGGTCTGTGTGTTATACTAAATTAGTTTCTATTGATTCCGAAACTGTTGCATTTCATATCCAGTTATACCAAGATGACTTGGAGTCCAAGTGAAGTGAATCTCTTTGCGTTTTTCTTTAAGCTATTCTTTGTACCAATGGATCCCAGGGGAATATTATTTGGTTCATGAAGAGTGCTAAGTGAATCACTAATGATTAGTATAATAGTACCAATTTAATGTTTACATGAATTAAGTATGCTGTAAAGCTCAGCTGTAAAGACCACGTATGCCATTCTTCTACAGCCGAAAAGGTGCATCCCACCCCTTGAACTGTTTCGGATCCGTTCGTATAAATCTCTCTTGATATTTACTAAAAATTTGTCTAAACCTATTTCTTATAACATCTGGGTTTATATCATTCTTTGGATATGATGTTATGTCTAAATTGATTTTAGGTTGGGTTATTGTCCAAGATGGTATTCACATAAACCCAAAGACAAAACTTCTGGCACTTGTAATCCAACTTGTGCTATAAATTCCCTAGCTCGTATTCCCACTGGACAAATGATGGATACTCGGGAATATATACATTTCATTTCATTTTTAAAAAGTGCTGAGTGAACAGGATGACCTGGAAGAGCTCATATTTTCCCTATACTTAGTTGAGAAGTAGACTTTGTCTTCTGAATTTTAAAAGTTGAACTCCCGCTTCGCAGCACACGGAAGTTAATGAACTTATGCGGAAAGCACCGATAGCTATTGTTAATGTGCAACGAATGTAATCAAGAATACGTAAACGAGATTGTCTAGCTGGGCTATATACAAAACAACCATAATCCATTTTAGGTAATTCTACTGATGTATATAACCTGACAAGAATTTCTCTATCTTCTCCCCAATCGACGTGAGCCATGCAATGAAAAATATTTAGGCTTTCCTTAGTCTCCATCGCAAGATTTGTAATATGAGGTACCCATGTTAATTTCGAGTCGAAAATTAGTCCAAGGACTTTGGCCATTGAACAAACTTCAGTTACCGTGTTTTTAACAGGTAGTTGGGGATCGGTGTGTTGACTTTTTAATCGAGAGAAATGTACGCAAAATACCTTGGGCGATGACAATTTAAACCCTAGACTTTCGGCTTCATCTCTTATTGTATTAATATTTACTTGTAATATTTGTTAAAGGTTTTCAGTACATTTTCCAGGTAGGTCTATAGCTAGATCATCTACAAAAAGACTCCCTTTTACTGGATGAGATACGGATAAAATAAGCTCATCCACCGCTATCAGGAATAGAGTACACTCAAAGTGGATCCTTGTTGTACTTTCAAGTTCGTATGTATCTGAAAGAGATGTCGCACCATTTGGTCTGCTAAAACATAATATTTTTCGCAAACTCCTCTATAAAATCCTTATTTTACTATAAGGAACGTAACAAGAATGCAACCAAGAGCTACTCTCCGGGCTATGTGCCTCGCCGAGCGCTGAATTACGAATTACAAGTTACAAGCCTGGCGCGTTAAGTGTAATAATTGCATATTACCATCAAAACGCTAATGCTTCGATTGTAACAAACATGGTATATAGACGGTATAGTTCTATGATCTTTGGCATGAGCTCTCTTAAAAATGATCAAGTTTTCCGTAGTAGGATGCCTCTTGAATATATACTACGCTATGTCCCTAAAATATTTATTTTATACTTGATCTATTATATTACCGACATAAATGCTTTAATGAGGATTTTTAGCCGTAATATAATCATATGCTTTCAAAGTTTTGTTGTACATTTTACCGATTTTTCTTGGCGATTTTCACATAAAATGCCTTCTTGTGTGACAATAAATCATTTTTTTTATATTGAATTAAAAAGAATTATCGTCTTTATAATGAAATTTTCATATACCACAGACTGTTCAGGTAAAGAATGGAATTTCTCAATTCTTCGTACCAGACTGAACCGATTGATAAAATGGTGTCAAAATTCCTTTTCTTGGCATCATATTCTAATAATAAGCAGAGATTGTATTCGTACACAGAATGACTTAACTCTAACCGTAACCAATTTTCGAGGCATGCCTGTGCTTTAACTGCACAAAAAGTTGATGTGTTATATAATCCCTGATTCATTTGTTATTTTTTGTTAGAGTTTATTCTAAGTTAAACATTTAGAAATGTGTCTTAAAATGTATTATTCAGTCACATGAGCCGAATTTGAACTGTAAATCCATTTTAAAGAATTTTTTGTTTTTTTTTATATATACATAATTCACTGTAGACATAAATATGTATATGTTATATTTTAATTTGATGGACATTTCGGACTGATTTGTCATGGAGCTCGGTTTCCTAAGAGCTTATTATAATACTTTTTATAACGTATTATTTTTGTACATAATTGTCAGTAGCGCGGTATGTGATAAATTTTGCTTAATATGTTTTTGTTTGTGAATATTTCTTCATTGAAATTCTAAACATTTTATTATTATCTACCACTTTGTATGTTTTTTTTCTACAACCATGTACAGGAAAATGATAAATAGGGCATTATTAACTTAGAAACTATAATGATAATGAAAATTAACATAGGCTTGATTGCAATACTTATATAATTGTTATCGTTAACAGTATAATAATTGGATTTCCCGCATATTTCTTATGTAGTTTTAACTTAACTGTGCCTCTGCATTAAGTTAATAAATTTCAAGCGAATATTTACCACCGAACAGATAACGGTCTCACCAAATCGGTTTCCCGATTTCTCACAAAATTAACGACGCCTCTTTGTGTGGTCCAACCTGAAACTCTTCAGTTATTTAAATTATTCCAAATGCCAACGATGGTCTCGTTAATCAAAATTAAAAGTTTTGTATGTTGGGTACGCCTTCTGCTGTGGCAAGCTTTTAAGCGTATACTAGCCCTAATTCAACCGTAGTTAAGATGGAATCTATAAAGTTTTTCAAATTCTTTTAGTATTAGTACCTTCGAGAAGTCAAAGATAGAAATGCGATATATATTTATATGAAACATAGTATTATGTACGATTCATAACTAATAAAGCACATAGTTTTTGGCATAACTAATTTGGACATAATGCAACAAGGCACCAATACATACAGGGTTATTCACGGACAGCGGGTATTGGACGTTTCTCGAGATCTGTTGAGTTTATAAATCTGAAAAGTTGTGTAAAGAAGTTTTTTGGGTATGGGGAATTTAACGAAAATATTTTCAATTTTGTACCACTTTCGCTTATACCGGTAGTATAACCAACTTCGCTATTTTAAATGAAACAGTCTTATATTATTACATATTTGCATTCTTCGTAATATTTTAGCTTGGGGACATGTAAATGTACCCTCAAACCTATTATTTTCCGAGATAATTAATACTTTTGAAAATTTTTGACGGTTTCCATCCTTCGGAAAAAAAATCGATATCTCCTATGATGTTCCAGATTAAGAAACTTCCTTTTCAAATTCATACAAGTACCCTACGGTCTAACTAAAAGTGTCATTATGTTTTCACAATTTTATACAGGATATTTTATTTTCACAGTTGAACATTATTTTAGTTCAAACATCAAAAAGTATTTTTTATCGGAACCCCCTGTATATTTTTACAGAATCTAATAGACTATCGAATTCTGCATCTATTGATATTGAAACACCCTGTATATACCCCATATATAAATTAATTTTTTCTTATTTAGTTTCCAAAGTCAAGTAATTATTGCAGTTAATTCATTTCATTTTTACATTTATTTAGTCATTTAATATTGGTCACAATAAAGTTACCAGAATGCATTTTAAAATTATATTTTAAAAGCAAAGTTAAACGCTACAATTTTGAGACAGGATTTACATAAAATTTAGTCGAATCGCAGGGTTTGTTTATCGTATATTCAGATAAACGTCAAGTACTTCGTGTATTCCCATAGTGTGAAATCGCCTCTATCTTAACCATAGGATGAGATAGAGAGTGAAGTTTTAAATCTGAAACGCTGCACAAAACTACGCCGTATCAAATATTGAAGTTGTTAACGTAAACAATTCCCACGTCGGACTTGGGGAGACGCTTAAACTATGACGTCATTTACAATATAAAAGAAACTGCAGGGCCCAAGAAAAGGGGTAATCAGACTCGAGCTACATCGCAGGATATTGATTTCGCTGTTGCTCCCTGGAGATTACAATTGCACCACACCTTAATTACATCGCTGGACATTGAGTTCGCTGTACTGACGCCGCAGACAACCATTCTTTGGCGTACTCTTTATGAAGTGCCGTTTCAACGTCTCTACGATGCCCTACGAGGACGTTAAACATGTAGAACCTGGGGGAGAGTATTCACGGGCGGTATAACGCTGTACAGAGCGCACAGAAATTCAGCTGACATAAATTTCTAAAGGTGATTACTTTCTTATTTCGAGACTCTATTTTATTATTTGCAATTGCATTCATATTCTGGTTTCGACGGGGTGTAATGGGGGAAATTGACCCATTTGTGGTACTAAAAGATTAGATTTTTTTAAATAAAATATTAGCTTTGAATTTTCACTATCATAATAGTATATTACCAGTTATTCAGTTATGATTTTATTCACGATTTTAATTCATAAAATTTCACTTTCTGAATATTTTACTAGGGAAATTTGCGTTTGCAAAATAACAAGTTTATATTCAAGAACTATATATTTTCTGCATTTATGCAATGACAAGAAACTTTTACTTCCATTATTTTTCATTTGATGTACTTATTAAGGCTACTGTGTGCCTAATTTTGGACATGCCAAATGTCATAGTAATGTTTATCTTTCAAATGATTATCTGAGATTTCTCACCAGCGATCTATTTGGTTTTCTATGGTTGTTTAATAACGATCCACCCATTTAATTACCTTGCGCTCACAAACTGTACAGGCCATCGGTCAGTGCTGGGTTGGTTAGCCCGTAGACCTGTTCGTATTAAGAAGGGTTTACTTTTCGTCGAGTACTGAACCGGGACGTCTCGTCTGTTTGATTTACATCTACCCACCTTGTTTCACGTTGTTGGACAGTCATACAAAATTTGGTAGACTGCTTGTTTTAATTATAATCAAAGGATTTTTCCTCAACATTCTATGGTTTTTACATGAGTATTTAATGCTCATTTCTCAACTTAATTTTGATAATGTATAAACATGACATGGTTCTTTTCCTCTGTTTTGCATTCGGTTCATTATTTGGCTATTGCTAACAACTTTAATTATAAATTATTATTATCTAGCGATTGCTAACAACTTTAATTATAAACCATTATAGATACCTGACAGCTCTATTATAGATTATCATTATCAGGACATTGCCACAACTCTCATTACTATTAAAATAACACAGCATACTTTTGTATAAGTTCTTGTTATTGCATCAAAACACTCAGCATATCTATAGTATGGTAATTACTATAGCGACGCAAATTTTCCTATTATAGTATTTAGACAATTGTCTCAAATATTTGGATTACTTTTGATTTCATGTTCGACTATTATTGCATCAATTTATATAAAATAAAATGGTTTTTTTTTACTATTTTTTCCCATCAATTATTGTCTTTTCTTTCACCTTTACCTTTTTCGTCATATAAGTACTAAACTAAATAAATGGTTTTATTTCAAAGCAAAATAGAAGACAAACTTCAAATATAAATGTACAGTGCAATCTTGAGTAATAAAATACTACATAAATAACATATATAATTAACTAGGTCTCTCAATTAATAGACAGTGTGTTCAAGTTTACCAGGTATTTCAATTAACAGAGTGATTCATTTTCAAGGTATCTAGTATCAGACAGAAACAAGTAATATTAAACTTTATATAAAAGAACCTGGGGTGATTAAAAAGGGTTACTACACACACAACAAAGTTTGAGTCCTACATTTACAAAACTAGACGACCACGCAAATGGCCAATCTTATTTGTTTATCCTTCAGATAAATAAATAGTAATGAATTTACTGGTGACATGATTACCAGGATTTCATTTATAATTAATTGGGGTGGGCTTAAACCTCTTCAATATTACCATTCCCTATATCCCTTGGGTTTCTCATCATAGACGAACGTTTGTAAAATGTACATACATCAGCATTATTTGTTACTAAGCAATACTTTTTTATGGCTTTGGGTCAGAGACCATGCAGCTAGTCACAATAAGTTAAAATTAATCTAAACCCAAATAAAACGGAGAAAAAGAGTGAAAAATGGCAACGAAACGAACAAAAATACAGGAAAACACGCTTGTCGCCCAGGGATGTGTCAGGGCATTCATTTTGACATCACAAAATAAGACCGCGGTAGGGTAGGTAGAACAAGAGGAAAACAAATCTAACCTTTATACTAAGCAGTACAAGTTATGACTTGGTTCCTTTCTTATCATAATTGAGTATAATTATGAGAATAATTGATAGTTGTTTGTTAGTTATCAAGAAATAAAATCAATAAATATCAAAAACAAAAGATCATTTTTTATTAAATTTATAAAAAATACTTTGCAACAAAAAGATTACAAAATTAACGAACACATTGAATAAATATAATATAAAGCAGCAACTGTTCAAAATGCCTTCTATTTTGCTCGAAACAAGCCAATATTCTGCGATTTATGGCACTTACCATGGCTCGGCGAATTTGGTGGGAATCTAATTGCTGAAATGCAGCTCGTACTCTGTACTTTAGATCTTCTTTGGAGTGGTATAAACACTGTTTTTAATTCTACCCCAAAGGTAAAAGTCTAAGGGGATCAAATCAGAGAACCTTGCTGGCCATCACCAAGGTCTCGATATCCAAACTACCTATCTTCGAAGAATCATCCATTTGATAATTCATAGAATTATGAATATTTATGGGCAAACTGTCAATAAACGTGTCAGTTACTGTTCTCAAGATTTCCATGTATTTATTATTATTTAAATTCTTCTCGTAGATACGGTACTTAAAAGTGTTATCTACTAATAATTAGATAAAACACTAACACAGTGTTGACATTGGTAAAAACAAAACATTTTTACATTTACAGCCTATTAGATGACATTATGAAACAGTGCTGATGTCATATTAAATAAAAATATATTTTTATTTATTACTTTATTATGCCTTACCATATGCCATGTGAAGCAGAAAAAGGTTATATTTATCATTAAACTTGGATAAGGTTGGTCTCAACAACGCATAGCAGAAGTTAATTCGTTAGTCAAAAATTAAACCGAAATGGTTAGAAAATATAATTAGTCCGACGCTTAGAAGATTCTGTGTTCTAGAAAAACTGATGGTTCCGCTAAATATTATTGCTTTTTAATATATTTTCTACTTGGCTACATCTTGGTCGCCCAACTGATGCTGAGGAGTTGGTTCCTCTTTTTATTAAATGTGGTTGGATTTCGTCTTAAATATTCCACAAGGGTATTGTTGTTTAATGGGGTTGTTTTTCTTGGATGCCGGGAACCCATTAAAGATAATGGGTTCTCGGTGAGTACGACTCAGATTATGAGTTTCTGCACAATAAATTAATCAGCATTCTAGCCTGACACCGTTTGTGATTTTGGAGCCACCTTAGACCATACACTTACTTTCAAAACAAGAAAAATAGTGATCTAACATAGAAATCTCACAAAAGGTTAAAATTTATCATCAAGACTTCATTAATACTAGTAGGGGAGAGTGGTACACAGTGGAACGAAAAAATATATTTTTTTATTATATTAAAAATACACAAACTCTTTAAATTGAATCACTGTTATAGCGGGATATATTATGACTTAGATAATATAACTTTATAAATTGGTAACTCTGGAATCGTCAAATATTCTATTTTGGAAAGTTTTTAGACACCATAACTCATGATCGTCTCTGTCTTCATACCCTATTATCTTTCAAATGATCTGTGGAGTGGGTTTCGTTTACACTTCGTCTCTTTCACAACACTTTCGCTCTTCAATATCCAACAGATGTCGCTCATAATATTCTCATCTTCTCTGGTAATGACGTTCCATTTTTTTGAAATCTTAATCAAATCGTTCTCCTTGCTCTTTGCTGTACTCCTCAAGATTATATGTGAAGTAATCAAAATGTGAAAGAAGAAAATGTAGCTTGTAATTTAGGAGGCAATCCAATTACTGGTAATTTTTTTGGACATTTAGGAAGAATGTAACGATAACCGAATATGTATAAATTCGATGGTAGCTCGTGGACATGTTTCGATGCCTCTGAATCGAATGACTGGAACTACTTTGTTCGTGTAGAAACAAGGAAATATTTATAAGTCTGCTTTATCAATCATTCACAGATATGTGCAGAATTCTACAAGACTTATATTACTGCTGTCCTTAGAGGAGATAGACAAACAAATTGGTCAGATCATTTGTTTTAAACTAATTTCTAAGAGGGGAATCAAAGATCCAGTTTGTAATGGGATTATGTGTATTATTTTGTATAAACTTTCTTCTATCCACTTAACCCCCAGTGTCATGTGGTTATTGGGAGTCTTCTAAATTTCCGGGTTTATGAAGTTCCGAAGTTATGGTGTTGTGAGTTATGGGTTTTACTGTTCATGGATAATGGACGAGATTATATACAAATATAAAATTCTCTCATACGACTTTTGTAATTTAATGAATTTTCTAGTTAGATCGTATATTATTCGTTCGGTCTCAGGTTTGTGGTGTTATTGGATCATGAGGTTATGAGGTTTGCGGGTATAGGGTTATAAGATTAGGGATTAGTATGAAAATGTTATGAGATTCTTAGTTTGGCTGTTTGCAGTTTAGTGAGCCAAGGAGTTTTAAATTTTGAGATCTACGATATAATGAATTTTATGCAATGCCCACTGTTAAGAGATCTTGTTTTTAAAAGATTTATATATCAAGAATAGGCATGTCAGTAGTTAGTTGACTGCATTGATATTTGACTTTTGTTACTAATAATTGACTACTAAATATTGTCTGAAAGTTATTTGTGGCATTCTACGAATATTCCTTCCTATTATTTGGGTTTTCTACCACATGTACTATTATCCTCTTCAAAACAAATCACGGAATCTACAAAATAATAGAATTATTGGAAAAAAAACCTCTGCGCCCGTGACGTTTACGCCAAAGGAAAAGTCAGAGGTTATGTTTTGCAAATAATATAAATCGGAATAAACACAGAAATAATGTATTTTGCTGACGTTTCGGAAAGTAATCTCTTTCCGTTTTCAAAGCTATTATTTGGAAGAACTCTTATTTTGCTGTGCATGTCAAATAGGAAGTAATAAACAGTTGTCAAAAACAGTTGTTCTAAATATTAGAAAATATAAAATTGACTTTAAGCAAACTTATCTTATCTTTAATGATAATTTTATTTATCAAAGTTTTTTGATTATGAAGAAAAGCTTAAATACGTGGCTAGTTGCAAGTTGAACACTAATGATAATAATAATAATTTATTAACCATGTCGATACGATATAGTACATATGGAAAGTCAGCAATAAAAGTAATTTGTATAGAACATAATATTACATAATAGAGACAAACAAAACACAATCAGTATCACAAAATAATGTTAACATAAATATTTTTTTTATTATTAACCACATAGAGATACTCATGGTACATATGGTACGTCAAGTTAAAAAAAAACAACGAAAATATAACAAACAATAACATTACAATATAGATAACAAATATATGTATAAAATATCTAAAATTACAATTATAAAATAAATAAATAACAAAATTTGAAAAATAACATTTAAGATACCCCAGACACAAACTCGTGAACGCTATAGAAACCACCTTCCACAAGGAATGGTTTCAATTTATTTTTAAATGAATTAGTGCTACTCATTTGATCTTATTGTTGCTGGTAGAGCATAGTACAAACTATTCTACATGTAGGCCTCCTACTAGTATACACCTTTGTCTGATTTCAATTAGTAGTATTCAATTTAGTTGAATAAAATATATATATATATTTTTTTGAAAAGAAGTTTTTCCTTATTTTGCAACAAAATTTGAAAAAACTTTGTTAAATAAAATTTTAAAAATTAATTTTTTTAAAAAGAATACAAAAAGAGCAGTTTGGTAAAAATCGATTTCATATTTTCTAATTTCTAGAATGCTCTGTATAATTTGATTTAAGTTTGACAACTGTTTATGACTTCCTAAGACAATCAAAGCTTTTCTCGGCAAATCAAAAATAATAAAGTTTACAAGAGTGCGGTACCACGTCCTAGGACACACTGTATGTACATATGTTTATATAATATCGAAATATTATATAAATAACATATTATTGGTCCTACACTGTAATTGGGTTGACGCCTGTTGAATGAATACTTGTGTAGTGAAATAACAATAACAATCATTTTGTGCAATTTCACAAATCACTTTGCTATGTATCTTGAATAAATTATCACTTAGTTCAAATGTGCTTTTAGAGGGCGGAATATTAAACATAATATTTTTAGTCGCAAACTCCTCTATAAATCCTTATTTTACTATAAGGAACCTAACCAGACTGCAACCAACAGCTATTCTCCGGGCTATGTGCCCCGCCGAGCGCTGAATTACAAGTTACAAGCCTGGGGGTTTGGGGACTAAAAATATTATGTTTAATTATGTTTAAAATTATCACTTGTATTTTGTGTTTTCATGATGTATTTTATATATTTTTAACGAATATCACATACACATGCGGATGCATTATTATATGTAAACTTCACAGAAGGCTTAGCTTAAACCTTTCGCTCTTATGGCCTCTTTTTTGTTTGTTTTTGTGGCAGTTGTTTTAACTGGATAAGATCTGAAATCGACATTGATCGCTAAGATATTTTTGGTATTTGCTGTCATTGTCGACGGACGGTCTCTACGGATACCGCGGACCCCTTTCAGGCTCCACAGATCTATCGATAAGATTGAAGAGCCCGGCACCATGCTTCAAAACCCTTTCAAATATTTATTACCATTATTACCGGATTGCTTCGTATGTTATTTTTTGATGCGACACGGAGCAGTTAAATAATGGTGAAGGTTTCAATGATTTTTTTTCTGGCACTGACTGGGATTTTATCAGAGCCGGTTTAAGCCATTTCGACACTTTGGATATCTTTCTTGAGAGAGGGGGGGGGGGGGGGTAGATTCTAAAGTGACAGTTGTCAGTGTTAAGAATACAATGTAAAAATATATAACTTTTCAAATAAAATAATTTTTGAAAATCAAATTAAACATACAATTAAACTTAGAAAACATGGATGAGCTTTTTAATTCCTATGTCTTCTATTTCCTTAATATACTATTACTTTTTTACTTTTATTATCGTTAATTCGTACAACAAGCTGTTTCATTTCGAAGTTAAGGGTAACTTTAAAATAAACATTTTATTTGATTACGTAACGTTAAGGACGGTAAAATCGGGAGGTATTCAAGTGGTATTACATGCGATGACCTCAATGGCTACTCCAGGGAACCAAGTCTTAGATTCCACCTCACCTTCGTACCAAAATTGCTTATGACGTATTAGTTCTTCATTTAAATTATCATTTCCAATACGTGATAGTTGCCAAGACATACACTATTTAACAACTATTGTACTTCTAACTTCAAGTCCGCATATTTATGTAATGTCTTATAAATATCTGAAATAAGCATTCATTTATATTCATAAAGAAATAGCCATTCAATATTTTATAATATAAATTATTCTTTAATGTTATAAATGGTTTATTTCTCATTCTTATAGTCTTTGATATATCAAGTTGATTACCAAAGTGGTTCCTGGCCATACAAATTTACGTTATTTATGCGACTTTTAAATAATACCGGCGAAACGCCTTTTTCTTGTTCTCTTAACCAAGAATACTATGGCGTTGATGATACAATGTAATACGCAAAGTGATTTATACTGACTGAGTAGGCAATGCAGAATTCTTAAGCGGAACTCGTAATAAGTTATCAAAACTATGTTATAATATTTTATTTCCGTTTCTGTCATAATTTTATTTTTTTATCTTTATTTTATTATCTTTACGTTATACATAGTCAAATGAATTAAGTAATACTTATCCGCAAACATTAATTACTGTTAAAATATTGACTGGCATTTCGTAAAGTGCAGGATTATTGTATTGAGGCAGATACAGTAGGTACAGGAAGGTTTGATTATATGCTTCAAGAGATACAGGACGTCCCGATTTACTTAATCAAATTCCTACAATAGAAATAGTCGTCAGTTTAAGATAATTCTTCTTTTCGAGGAACAGCTTGTCAATTATAATATATGATTTGCAGGAAACAACTACTCATCGGGCAAATACCCCGACCTGCATTGAATTACACCTTACAAATCATGAAAGAATGGTAGCCAATATCATTTGTCAATTCCCTGACCAAACAGAGACCGGTTTCGAACTTATTAGTTCTCATCAGTATGTCATAGGTCATGGAACAGACAAATGATAGTGGCCAACCTGCTAGTTTTATACAAACTATAGTAAATTGAGTAGTAGTGAGAGGTATGTGAAACCTCACATACCTCTATTATTAATATTAGTATTAGTTCTCATCAGTATGCCATAGGTCATGGAACATATAAATGATAGTGGCCAACCTGCTAGTTTTATACAAACTGTAGTAAATTGAATAGTCGTGAGAGGTATGTGAAACCTCAGTACTCAGCCAGTACTAAAATAATTCGTTAAGCATTTAATTATTATATTACGTATTGTATACTTTTCTGCAACATCTTCAGCAGCAATTGTAGCTAAAGTATTTCTGAATCGAATTCCAGAAACAAAATATATACATTCAGATGATCTTACAATCTTGCTCAATTTCATATATCAACTGATTAAATGCAATGTCGTAGATAATGGCATTATGTAGTACCTGTTCTTCAGCACGTTTATATAAAAAATTTAAGCATAAAGTGTATGGTAATTGAAGTCATCATATTTATAGGACGATCTCCAATACCTTGAAATTTCTTATGTGGAAATGAAACATACATTACGGTTTTCTTTTTTATCTCCAACTTTAACACATGGAAAACACACTTCTTGAAAATCCACTGGTTGACGATTACTGCGATTAGATTTTTGTACGCCTACAGGTTTATCTTTGTCACAGGTTTGTACATTAAATACTACAAGCGCCTTTTTATGGGTGTATTCGGACCTACATTTTCGATGATACAGTGGTTTTTTAGCAATAAAATTGTCATCGATAATATTTTTCAACAGTCTGTAAACTTTTCGAATAAAAATAGCATTTTTTAACGTTGCAAACCCCCGTTCACTTAGTTTACTTAAAACTTCGGAAGATGCATCTTGACATATGATGCATTTTTTTTAAGTCTAAAATTTCAGTCATTTGAAACCTTTTTTATTAAATCCGCTGTCTTATAATTTATAAACTATTTCTTTTTGTATTTGCACGTTTATAGTACATATAATAAATTACATTACAGTTTCAAACCAAATATTTATATCACAGAAATAATAGTCTAATAATTTGCAAACGAATCAAACAATGAAGTACCGGTAGTATCAACAATATGTTATATACTAATTGGCTATGCGTATGCATTGAAGTAAACAGCCGACGCTGCCGATGTCATCACATTGCGCGCTAATATAACAACACACCATTATGGTCCACTTCGAAAATCTGTAACTTGAAAACTGTGTAAGATATCGGCCTAATTTTTTTTTTTTAACTTTTTCGGTCTTTGGACCATATTCCATTCACATATAGTACATAGAAATTTCGAACATTTAATATAGTTACCCGCACGTCGAAATTTTCAATACACAAATTTCGTTGTTGCGACTCTAGGATTCATTAAAAAAAAACGCTAACGTTATTTTTAAATTCTATTACTGTAGATGGAGCCGCTCATGACTCTAATACATAAATATAAAAAATCAGATCAATATCGCAAGTAGTTAATTTTTTAATCAGAGAGAAATGTTTAAAAACACGAATTCTTGAAATATCATTCCGCCATCTTTTTTTCTTTTTGAGAAGTTGTGCAAAAGCTAACAGAAGTCCAACAAGCCATTTCGGATTCCTCTAAGGAGTCTTTTTCACAATTAGTTCCCAAAAATTATTTATCTTGTTGGAACGGGTCATCTAGTTTTAGAAAGCCTTGGACCCCTTACTATGAACCTCTAAATGTGGCCCATTTCTAGTGATACCAACATACTTAAATACATTTGTATATCAACATACATAACAGAACTCTACAATTCTTTTTGAAAGTCCTGTATTATACAGTAATTTGTTTTATGTCCTTCCTCCGGCTGTGATAAGAACGATAGTGTACCAGTTCCCTAACGTTGCCATGATGGACTGCCTTTTGCTAACATGCATGTACACGCATAAATAATTTAATTGTTTTTACTACTGAGAAGATTAGCATCAAACTGAAGAAAAACAAGCCTCACCTTTAATCGAGCACCAAACTGAGTGAAGTTAAACTTTATTTATAGTAGAGCTCAGCTAGTTCTACATCTGTTTGTATTTAAATGCTTTTGATATCCAAAAGCGGTCAGACGAGGACAAATTGTTAAAAACATTGTCCATAAATATTTTAAAGTGTCATGTTATTACGTTCCGCAGAAGCATAATTTAAACAACATTTCTTGTAGCTCTTTCCGTGGCCGTAAAATACGGTTATATACCCCGAAAATGCGTCAGAAAGCGGGAGATTATTAAGTTCACTATACATCCTTTTGGGAATGCGTGTGTGGGACACTTACAAATTTATTCATTGAAAAATATGACATTCAATTAGAAATTACATTATATTTATGATTCTACAATCATAACTTTTACGAAAATGAAAAACTCGGCGTATTTATTCTTCCACAAAAAGCGGCACCTAATTATGTACTGAAATAAATCAGTCTGTGCCGCGTTTATACGTATTACATTATAACTTTGTACGTTTGTATGGTCACTAGTTGTCAGATTTTATTTATTGATTAATTCATGATTTATTTAATTACATGACATTAATACTATTAAACGATTACTTATAATTAATTCTATAAATACGCCGATGTCTTACAATATTGACCTCTGACTTCGAATTTTGTCCCGACCAGCTTAGAAACTGCATTTTAAATATGAATATTTATAAATTGCTGAAAGGTATCAATTTTTCAATATATTCCTTTGTGCTTTTAAGTCTCTAGCTATACGCACTACGAGAGAAAATAAATATTAAGAAGTCGAATTGTGCAGTCAAATTATGTGTAGAAATAATTATGCAGATTTAAAATTATTAAGATCTAATGAAAAATATTCCCCAAAAAAAAAAAAACAACATTACTTGTTGAAAACGGCTTTTAACCGGAATGGAATCGAGTTCTCCGAGTTTAAATAATGAAACAACAACAAAATAATTTGTTCTAGTGTGTGACTTTAAAAGTCGTAAAGAATCCGAACGAATGGTGCTTCTGTATTCCATTATTATGAGGATTTTTCTTTGATTCGTTTTCTTTGACGTATAATAGACATTTTAATATATAGTTGGTCAATTTATAGGTATCGAGACATTTCATATTCACAGGTTCTAAGCAGGCACAACGACACAAAGAAATATGAGCTCAGTAGATAAGCTATGGGCGTTCTAGACCAAAATCCCATGTTATTTCTTATAGAGGTTCATTCTGGTTTTCCAAGGTCATTCGTGTAAAGAGACGGCTGAAATTACTCTCTTAACAATTCTTTGCAAGGATGGGTTCTAGA
This sequence comes from Leptura quadrifasciata, assembly GCA_963675555.1. NCBI lineage: Eukaryota > Metazoa > Arthropoda > Insecta > Coleoptera > Cerambycidae > Leptura > Leptura quadrifasciata. The sequence goes on along the minus strand of OY776675.1, from coordinate 141,617,872 downwards.
GACATTCCCTATACGGCGTAATATACATTTTTGAGCAATAAAAACGTTCTGTGATGGAGTGGAGTTTCTCCAGAAACAAACACCATGGGTCTTTGTTAACTTTAAAAGAAATAGACTCGCAGTTTTTCTGCCTGTCATGGAACTGAGTTAACCGAATTTTATAAGTATTGAACTACAGTTGATGTTGATCAAAAAATGTAGATAATTTTTCAATAACATTATTTCATTTGTGTTTTTAACGCATTATGTGTAGATTCTGAAACAATCATGGAAAAATCATCGACATACATTGAAAAGAAATCGTTACAATGAATGAAATCAAGCTCATTAATGTACAATATGAATAACAGGGCCCAGTATTGAGCCCAAACTCGCATACTTAGAAACGAACATCCAGAATTAACCATGCATGTATCACTTTCACTTTCATACTGTTGCCGATTGTTTAAAAATGACTGATACCATAATAGTTCAGTAAACATAACAATTTCGTGCGATTGTCGCAGTCAAATCCCTGCTGAAATAAAAAAAATATTCCAACAGGGTATTTCCCTGCCTCAATATAATGAATTATACGATTATGTAATGTAAATTTTATATTCCACTAAAAAATTTAATAAATGATTTAGATAACAATATTCCAATAGTTTAGAAAAACTAAATGGTATTGTTCTCCAAGGAATGCGGATCGTTTTTCTTAAATACGGGTACCACTTTACGTATTTTTAGTGTTCTTGGAAACGTTTCAGTATTAAAAAAGACAAATTTAGCAGATAAGTTAGTGGAGTTATCAATAATTTTAAATCTTTCTTAATTAAAAAGCCAAGTACACCGTCTGGTCTAGATGGTCTTTTATTGTTCGTTTATTGCTAAGTTTACTATTTAATAAGGAAACATCTTGTCTTCTATAAACGGCCCCAAAAACAACGTATGGTTGATACTTTTTGATAGTTTCTTAGGAAAAGAAGAATTATGTATACTGGGTATGCAATATTGATTGATGTATTTTAAAAAAAAGTCATTAAACAATGAGGCAACCACTTCTGAATTCGCCAGCGTGTATGAGAAACAGAGTATTAGAAGAGCGTAACTCTTCAATGAAATCGTAGCAGTGAAAACTGAAATTAGTTTCCCAATTATCGTCAATTTCTACACTTTTTGATTAAAATAAGAAAATAGTGATTGCTTCTTCTTCCATGGAAATTATAGACTTTTTTATGCATTTAACAACGACCTTAAATTGCTCCTTTAACTATATGCATTTTAGATTTTTAACAAAGACAGTGTTTCAGTTGCGTGTTAAGCACATCACCGGGAGAAATGTTTAAATACTAAGGCAAAGTGACAGTAGAGGCTGCTTAAATTATGAATTTTTGAGCCTATTTCTCAGCTCTTAGTTTTTAAACATGCGTTATCTAATCCATTAGACATATTAATTCTATTATTTAACCGCAGAATATAAGTTTTTTTAAATACTAATAGCATAAAAATGGGCGATATTAGAGACAAGTTCAAGTAGGAAGAAACTGGGACATAAAAATAGTAACAACAATTTTACGACCTCATTAAAATACCGGTACACTTTTTTGTGCTATTCGCAAATTGACTCGCTTATAGGTTTTTAATGTGCGTCGGAAATGTTTCATGTCAGGCTTGGCGCCATGGCCCGCAGCGATATAATTATGTTGTAATGTTTTTGTTGCGTTTTTTATTTACTGGGATTTATTTATTTCAATTAGCGCCATGGCCCGCGGCGATAATAATTATGTCGTAAAGTTTTGTTGGTTTTTTTTTCTGTCTCGGAAATTTATTACTTGAACTATACCTATAATATTTAATATAAAATATATTAACACATATTTATGAAAATGTCTTATTTTTCAATAATAACACAAAGGTTCAAAGCTTTCTCTACCTAATTATCGTCACCCACTTTTCGTAATGTTTATGCTCAAAAAGTATTGAAACTTTATATGTACGACAGCATTGTAAAGGCACTATTTATGACACAGTTTTGGTTCATTTAATAAAGTTAATCTTTCGCAATCACGGTGGAATAAATTTAAAAAACAATAGTTTTCCGTGAAATTATGACTGGTAGCAAAAATGTTGAAGAGACAGCTATTGTCTAAAATTGAATGACTTACTTTAGGATGTTATGCGTTACTACTTTTTTACCAAATTGATGGTACTCAATACACAAATCTACGCCACTGGTTAATAGTGGAGCATGATATAATCATATAGTAATTAGTAAGTAAGTAAGTAAGTAATTTTTTCTACGCCTATTATGTAATACGAGCATTATGATGTCGATTTTAAATAAGGAATGACCTATAATTCCAGTGGCTGATATGTAATATTTATTACATACCTCTAGAATGTAACAAGCATAGGTGGCGCCATCCAGTAGTAGTGCAATTTGTAATACTGTTTGCGTTTCTGTTGACAGTTGACGTTTCTATTGACAGTTAACCTTTCACGTTTCACCGTTGCAGTGGTAAAACAAATAGACATATAGACACAGATAAACCTAATTTATAGGCGCAGAAAGAGTATAGTCTGTAATTCGTTTGGAATGACATATTCTACGCTCGCGGACAGTCCCCCTCGCTTCGTTCGGGTGACAAACTTTCGCTCGCGCAGAAAATGCTTCATTCCAAAATTATTACAGAATATACTATTATTCAAAGAAAGTATATTGGTATCTAAATAAAATTTTCATAATATAATACTATATATGATACTGATGGTCCACTTGAACTTTATAAAGTTTGTTTGTTCTTTATAGTATTAACTTAGATATTCCTGTAATTTTATATATTGAATACAATTCATTTACTAACTTCTCTAGATACCAAAGCATATTTGACCACAGAGGAAGAAGAGAGTAATTAATAATCTACACATAAATAAATAAAATGCTTACAACTTTTAAAGCAGTAAGTAACAGAACAAACATTTAAATCGATCTATACTAAGGTGTCAAATATATTTTGGTTTTAATTATACATTTTTAACTTCAGTCTTATATTTTTTGAAATGTTTTATTTTTTTTATATTTAAAGGGAGGTCGTTAAACAATTTATAGCCATGGGAGAATACAAATCTTGGTGCATGGGCTTTATTAAATTTAGGGACAATAATATTTTTATTTTCGTAAACCTCGGTAAATAATTAAGGGAATGATTAAATTTCTCCCCAGCCTTAAAAACCCACAAAAAACAGTAGCATGAATAATGATTTTTTACTGTAAGTAGACCTGCTTCTTTATAAAGTGGTTCAGAAGAATGGAAATTTTTTTAGCAGTATTTTAATTATTGAATTTTTGCAACTTGCAGAATATGTAGTGCGTTATTATATAATCCACCCCAGACTATAATACAGTAATTTAAAATCGATTCCACTAGTAAGTTATATACTATTAGTAAGTTCCTTTTGGTTAAAATTTCCCTCAGTTGATAGAATTTATGCATTATTTGCTTAATTCTCTTTGCTACATAGCAAGTATGGTCCCTCCATTTTACGTGTTGATCCATGATGATACCCAGACATTTGATACTTTCAATTTTTTTAATAATAATTGGGCATTGACAATCTTGTGTTTTTGAGCAAATTTCATTCTTCAGCGTTATATTTTGTTTCAGAGGTTGGTTATCAGTTGTAATTGTAAAAGCTATCATTTTTGTCTTATTTACATTTAAATTTAATAAATTTGAATTTAACTAATTACCAATCATTTTAGGTTTTTTGTTTGTTCATATAAGCTGTCCCATGACTCACCGGTAAATACAATCGCCGTGTCATCTGCATATGAGATTATATCTGCTTTCAAATTTGGTACAGTGGCTATATCATTTATATAAACAAAGAACAAGATTGGCCCAAGTATGGTACCTTGGGGTACACCCATGTAATTGTTAAATAATTACTAAAGGTATTGTCCACTTTTGTTCTTTGTTTTCTGTTTGAAAGGAGTTTTTAAATAAATTTAGATCTGGGCCACGTACCCCTATATTAACCAATTTCTTTAACAACAGTGAGTGAGATACCGCGTCAAATGCCTTAGATATGTCTAGAAAGACACTAAGACATATTTTATTTTCATCTAGGTTATTGACCACGCTTTTTACCAGGTCTAAAATGGCGTCTTCTGTACCAATACCAGTTTGGAAACCGTACTGCTTATTTGATATCACCCCATATTTTGTCAAGTAATTTACCATTCTATTCCATAAATATAATTCAAAAATTTTTTGAAAAGTTGTTAATTAAAGAAATTGGTCTATAATTATTGGTCAAATTCATTTTATCTCCGGATTTGTAAATTGGGATAACTATAGATTATTTCCATTCTTTGGGAATAGTTTCAGTATGAAATATTAAATCGATAATATGGTGATAATGAAGTCAGTAATTGTTCATGTAGAGTTTTTCTACTTGCTATTCCATCGGGGCCTGTTGTAAGTTTATTTTTTAGTTTAGTTTTTATAATAATATATTAAGTCATTCTATATAATTGTACTACGTACCAAATTTGGTTTAAATAGCTTCAATAATAATGATATTATAAATGGAAATCGATATAATTTTTTGTAAATTTCAACACCCCGTTCAAGAGTACGTGAAACCATTCAGGGGTAAACCTGAGAAACTCGAAAGGTCGAAAGGGGAAATTCATGGATGGTCGAGTAACGGATGGCGTCCGCGCCTTCCTTCTTTCGAACCGACGTCGAACGCGTGCACTTTTCCCCTAGTAGGACGTCGCGATCCGTTGTGTGTCAGTCTAAGGCCCGTGGTGGAGCCCGCGTGAACGTTTTAACGTTCTCCGTGGACCCGTGGTGTCCTGGCCGACTCGCTCGACTGTATACAGATGGCGCGGGGCCGCTACTCAGTTAGCGTTCGGCCTGCGGTAAGCGCGTTCGGCGTTTTGACTTTGATCGGACCTAGTTGCCGGTCTTGTCCACGAACGACTGTTGGCCGTGGTAGAGATGTAACGGTGATCACCATCACAGCTACATATCACCTGTTCTTTGCATAGAGCAATCGCTAGCAGTGATTAGGTAAAAATGAACCGGTGATTAAATCACTCTTTTCTGTAGAACACCGTACAGTAATAATGTTCTGCTCTGCTCTTGTTCGCTCATTGCGGTTATCCGACTGGCAGCTGATAAGAGTAAAGTATTGTCTACTGTGTATGTTATAAGAACCATGTCGCTTTGTCTTTATCGGTACTCTTTATATGCTTTGTCGGTACAAAGCCGAAAAAGCTTCTTATATTATATTATGCATATAAACACTCATAAATTAACCTTTATGATTTTTTGCATAGAGAGGTGAATAAATATATTTTAATTAATAATTAAGTATGTTATGTTGTATTTCGTTTTGTTCTAGTAAATCAGTTTTATTTCTAATAGCGAAATTATTTTGTTCTTCATTTCATCAGTTTAATTAAACTTTTAGAAATTTAATTTAGAGTAATACTCTCATACCAAAAATTAAAGGCTTCTGGCGCGCGTGAATGAATAGGTATATTGTACATTTTTAATAACAATAACAATTAATAATTAATTCATGAATGGCGTAGGTTGATGTCGATCACAGTTGCTTTACATCAGCTGCGAATTTAAAACAGCGAAACGAGCACGCAGAGCAGATCGTGAATTTGTAGAATAAAGTGATTTAAAGAGTGATATATCACTGCTACAAATAACAGTGATTAACGAACGGTCGCAACAGTTCTCACTGTGAAGCAAAAATCGCCGTTTGCCCCATCTCTAGGCCGTGGTGTTCTCGAACAGACCTCGTTTAAAACGCCTATCTGCAATGCTATAGCTTTGGGTACTTTCAGGACCCGTCTTGAAACACGGACCAAGGAGTCTAGCATGTGCGCGAGTCATAACTAAACCTAAAGGCGCAATGAAGTTGCGCGGACCGACGGAGGATGGGCGGTTTGCCCTTAAAAGCGGCCGCTCCGCACTCCCGGGGCATCTCGTTCTCATTGCGAAAAGAGGCGCACCAAGAGCGTACCCGCTGTGACCCGAAAGATGATGTACTATACCTAGTCAGGACGAAGTCAGGGGAAACCCTGATGGAGGTCCGTAGCGATTCTGACGTGCAAATCGATCGTCGGAACTGGGTATAGGGGCGAAAGACTAATCGAACCATCTAGTAGCTGGTTCTCTCCGAAGTTTCCCTCAGGATAGCTGGCGCTCGTCGCGCATGAGTTTCATCCGATAAAGCAAATGATTAGAGTCATTGGGGTCGAAACGACGTCAACCTATTCTCAAACTTTAAATGGGTGAGATCTCCGGCTTGCTCGAACTCATGAAGCCGCGAGACACTAATCAGAGTGCCAAGTGGGCCATTTTTGGTAAGCAGAACTGGCGCTGTGGGATGAACCAAACGCCGAGTTATAGCGCCTAAATCGACGCTTATGGGATACCATGAAAGGCGTTGGTAACTTAAGACAGCAGAACGGTGGCCATTTTGGACAACTGTTTATATGGAATTTTTTTCTTAAAATAAACTAAGAGATACTCCTCTAAAATATTTTAACGTACATAAGTTACACTAGTTAAACCATATTAAATGCTTATACTCCATTTGAAAGACTATGGTTAAAATGTTATTTATTCCATGAAGTAAATAAGCACCAAACTTGAAAAATTATGTTCGAGCTTGATTCTTCTTTCTACCTGGTTTAACTTTTGGTGAATATTTGTCAATTCCAATTTGAAGACACATTTTAACTAATTTATTATAACTCATATTGGTGGTAGAAAAAATATCTGTGATCCAACAATCGACTTTGAGAATTATCTCGAATGAAAAACGATCAGCTACCGTTAATTATAACGTTTTTAAACGTTTGCGTTCTCGGGTACATAATAAAGGCCATAGCTTTACATACAATCTAATGAACCACTGATACCAATTATTAAATGTAATTAATTATTTCTGCTATTATAATGAGCTCGATAATTACGAAACTAGAAAGCCAGTATTACTGAAAAGTTGTCACATAATGTCGGATATATTTAATTTCTCATGTAGTCGTGACAAGATCTGCGAGGAGATATTCGCAAATGTTAGTTTTTATACTACCATAACATTTGTAAATTTAACTTTAAGTGTACACAGTATGGTATTTAATAATAATGTTTCTTGTAATATATAACGCGGAGTATAAAGATAGGCTAAAGTTATGTTATAACCTTTAAGCGACTTTATGTTTAATTGACACGACATTTAGTATGCAATTAAAATAGAAAACAATGGGAAAAATGCGTTGTATAATCATAAAACCGTCAGGTATTCTATTCGAACGCATAAATTAATCGGCGAATAATTAATAAAACCATTTTTACGATGTGCTTGGATAGGTATTATCTATTCTCTCCTAATGTTTCTGTGAAAGCGAGAAAGATTGAGATTTTCCTACGAAGTTTAAGGTGTGTAATGTATTTCGCCACACACAGTGTCTTCGCGCCGATCTTATCGCACAGCAAGTAGCAGTGTCACGTGATCTTGCCATAGCTCAGTTGGTTCAAAAGAATAAGGAATGGGGCACCATTGTATCCATGTGAAGCTTGATTTACTAACAAGGCTCGTTGTACTTCTATTATTGTGTCCCTTCATATAGTATTTTTATTTTGTAAGTAACAATTGTGACAAATAGCTTTAGTGTCACCTCTGGGCATGCCACTAAACATTATTTTTTTTTACGTAAAATTACTTTACGAGAAGTACTCAGTGTGCGTTACAAAGTCTCAGACTTTATTTTAGGTTGTATTATTTTGATTTATATATATTTGTGAATAGACGACAGTAATATATTGCAATGATAATGAAAACAGTTCTTCACAGCTGATAGATACATTAAGTCAAAAGAAAGTTAAAAAATGTCTTAACTTTGACACATTTTGCTAGACGATCAGAACATGGTGAGGTATTCCATCGAACTTTTCACAATCCCTTAAACAGATGTTCTTGAAAACAGGAAATATGTAAAAATCTTGACTCAGTACAAGCCCATATACTGTATGTAGCCTAAATTTCGTCAAGGTGGGGATAACCACGCGAACGTGGATACGTTCGCTGATAAGAACTGGAGGTATCGGTCTGCCAAAAATCAGCCAAATATCTAACAGGATATATTATGTGGTGTCTTAAATTCCCTTTGATGGGATTGATTACCTACGCACGACTAAGACTATGTGTAGAAGAAATATAACTGGACACGGTATTGAAAAACTGAGAGCATCGTTAATTGACATAGACTGAGGTACAGATACTCTATAAAAAATAACACAGAATGTAATATAACCGACAGTTATAAAAATGCGGTGCTTTACACTCATGCACCATACGGGTGGCTCGGTGGAGATGTCGTGGTCCAGATTTGCTGCTGGCAGTGATGAGATCTTTCGGGACTTCGATATTTTGGGCACCACTTTATTTTTGTATTATTTCAGGCAGAAATAAAGAAACCCCTTTTAGACTTGGCACTACAATTTATTAAAGAAATATATCCTGGAATGGCGTCTAACCGAACAAATACACAAATTATTATACTCAATGGGCTTTAAACAATTTCCCAAACACAATTAATATAGTACGAAAGTCCGCCTATCTAGCGTAATACACCATACAGGTGTATTGTTTACTTTTTATTATTTTAACAAATAAAAGTTAGCTCCCTCGACAGAGGACAATATGTTCGGTACCTTTTCACCGCGTGATCTCTCCCGACTCTTTTTCGCCGCACTGGCCAGTGCCGTACGCCATACTTTTGTCCTAACAACGTTACATTAACGTAGATCCCAATGTATTTGTTGACTTTTTTGCTACGGTTGCTGATAATGTTATCAGAAATTTACCTCCAAGCAATGAAGATATTTTTAGTTTTTTCCAATCATGTCCCGTCGACACACCTTACATTTTTTCTAGAACCAGTTATTGCTCTTGATGTATTGTATGCAGTAAATAACTAGAAAAATACAAGTAGTTTAGATATTTATAATATGAATAGCAAAATTATTAGGGATGCAAGAGATAGTATTATTGATCAATTAACAATTCTAATAAATTTGTGTTTTAGTGAAGGCTCTTTTCCAGACGTCTTTAAGGTAGCTAGAATAGCGCCTATATTTTAAAAAGGGGATCCCGATAATCCAGATAATCATCGCCCCATATCTATTATCCCAGAGTTCGGGAAGATAATTGAGATCATTTTAGAACTACGCCTAACGAGATATTTTGAAAATCATTCTATCATTCATAAGTGCCAATCTGGCTTCAGGAAATCGTGTTCCACAGTAGATACAATCTGTAAAGTTGTGGGTGACATTGTTGAGGGTTTTGAAGAGGGTGAATATGCGGCGATTACGCTTACTTAAAATTATTGTTCCATTATCTGGAAATACCGATTCATATATTAAAAATAGTAAACATTTCATAGAAAAAATTTATGAAAACGATATTCATGAATCACACCTGATGGTTAATTTTGATGTAGTTAGTCTTTTTACCAATGTTCCGGTAGATAAAACCTTAAAAATAGTTAAAGACAGGTTGCTAAATGATAATAATTTTGAAACTAGAACTAAATTAAGTGTAAATAGCATAATGGAACTCTTAACACTGTGTATAAAAACAACCTATTTTCAATTGGACAATGAGTTCTATCAGCAGGATTTTGGTATGGCTATGGGGTCTGCATTATCACCAATTTTAAGCAACATATTTATGGAGAACTTTGAGAACACACATGTTCAAAATTGTATAAGCAAACCGGTTGTCTGGTGGAGATATGTTGACGACATCTTTACAATTTGGCCTCATTTGTGAACATGCTTGGGAAAACGGACATAGAATAAACTGGGACTCGGAAAAAATTTTAACAAAAGAAACAGATACCAAAAAAAGAAAAATTAAAGAATCAGCAATAATCTTATTAAGATGATGAAGATATGAAGATAAGTGCGTATCGAATTGTTCTGTAGATACTTGTACAACCTGGCTACCAATGTTAAAAGAAGAACTTAACAACCTCAACATTATCTAATAGAAAATGCAAAATAACATAAACATAATCTTAAAGCTGTGTATTTGACATACACAGCAAAATAAGAGTTCTTCCAAAAAATAGCTTTGAAATCGGAAAGAGATTATTTTCCGAAACGTCAGCAAAATACATTATTTTTGTGTTTATTCCGATTTATATTATTTGCAAAACATAACCTCTGACTTTTCCTTTGGCGTAAACGTCACGGGCGCAGGGGCTTTTTTCCAATAATTCTATTATTTTGTAGATTCGGTGATTTGTTTTGAAGAGGATAATAATACATGTGGTAGAAAACCCAAATAGTAGGAAAGAATATTCGTAGAATGCCACAAATAACTTTCAGACAATACGCTAGTAGAACTTAGCAAAGCTTTCGACTGTGTCTCCCACAGCCCTCTCATTAAGGAACTTAGCTTTTATGGTTTAAGGGGCCCTCCACTAAATCTATTAGAATCGTATCTATATAATCGTAAGTAATGTGTATAAAAATAATGATAATCAAATATCGAAACTCGGGATAGTGAAACACGGCGTACACCAGGTTTGATATTGGGCCTTCTATTAATTAACATTTTTATTAACGATCTTTTTTCTATCTTTTCCCAAATAAAACGGTTATGTATACAGATGATGCTACCTTAATAAATAAAAATGACAATTTGCTCTACAAGCATCTATACATGAAACTCAACATTCTACTGAACACTGGTATAATAACAACATGTTAAGGTTAAATAAAGATAAAACTCAAAATTGACTTTCTCGACCAACAATGCGATTATCAAAGGCGAACGTGTTAAGCTGCTTGGAATTGTCCTAGATGATAATCTTAAGTGGGATGCTCTCATATTATAAAGTACGTTACGTTTTTCTACTACGGCAATTGAAAGAGTACAGAAAATAAAATAACTTACGGGATTGTACTCTGGGGAGATTCCACTCAGGCCTATAAAATATTTATCTTGCAAAAGCGATCAATTAGAATAATTGCTGGTACTAATTATCGGGACCATTGTAAACCATTATTCCTCAAATATGGCGTAATGCCCTTTCCGAGCTTATTATTGGGTGCTTGAGATTAATAAAAATAAAAATAGCTTTTCTACTCACTCAGTCTTCCATCACTATGAGTCTAGATCATCAAATGAATTAAAAGCGCCAAGATATCGTCTTACAAAATCTGCAAGAAACTCACTAGATCTCAAACTCTGCAACAAAATACCAGAAAATGTGAGAAAATTGGACAGATTCAAAACAAACATCAAAGGTTCTCTCTTAAAATGCTGTTTTTATTTTGTTGACGAGTATATGAGTTTCTCCATATTTGATAAACATATTTCTTGCATGGAATATGCACACCGTTTTTAATCATCTCTTTTTTATACTCTGCTGTTTTGTGTATAATGAAAATATCTTACTTCTCATTAGACGTGTTTAAATTATAATTTTTTAAACTCCTGTACACATTTTTAATAATTAATTTTATTAGCTGTGTTTTATATTTAATGTTAGATCTAAATAGTCTAGTTTCTAGTCTGTAGAAAGGTACTTTTTTGTTATTGTAAATTAATATATCCATTACTTAAGATAATAGCAGCTATTAGGACTTGCTACAAATGTAACAATTTTATATAATGTAGTCAATAAATTTCTGTTCTATTCTATTCTGGGATAACAGCCTATGAGCTCGCAGGATGTATTCATTTTCCAGCTCCGCTTCTCAGAGAAGACTATCAGATGGTGAATAGCTAACTACAAGAAATCAAACAGAAATCTTTGCCGCTATCCTGGACTCAAAGGCCATAATCTTAAAGTTTGTTCCTCAGATGACTCGGGGATTCCTATTAATTTTCTGTCGCTCAAAGCATTGGGGCTTTTGCTGATATATTGTCATTTATTGTTCTACTTTTTGATCAAATTGTTGTGGCTCGGGATGCAAATTTCAACCATTTCAACTTGATCAATCTTCTGACTGCACGTTTTGATGCCTACAATTTAGCAATTAGTAATTCCGTAAGTTTCAATGACATACGTCCAATTAGTTTACTGTCTAGTCTCAGGAAGATCTTGGAGAGAATCGTATATATGTAACTCACAGAATATATAAACCATCACAATCTATGTCCACCGTATCAGTTCGCTTTTAGAGCTGGTCACAACAGTGTTACTCCGCTGCTAGATATAAAAGATGAAATAATCATGTAGATAGGAGACAAGAATTGATTTAATTGTACTAGATTTCTCTAAGACCTTCGACTCTCGACACATTACTGTGTGCGAACTTATACTAATATGGGCTCTGGATTAAGGAATGAACCTTCTGCGTTAGGTAATTTAATATCTAGATTACCACAAGGATCAATATTGGGGCACTGGTTGTTTTTCATTTGTACCTTTGATTTTCACCAAAGATTAAGATTCTCGAAAGTTAAATTGTGCACTGATGACATTCAATGGCTCTACTCGTTTCCACATAATGTGCAAATCTCACTCATGATTTGAACATAATAGACACATATTGCAAAAGTCATAACTATTCTGTCCTACATCATTTTGAAACTTCAATAGGCCAACAATATACCCTGAAATTTAAAGTTTAGAAAAATTGTGTGTCCTGATATCAATATTGATCCTTCAGATTGTGAGAAAATAGCCCATATATTGTCTGAAATATTATTGTAATAGTACTGTGAAAAACGTTAAATATGACTTTTATTCACTAAATTTAGTATTTGAAAAGGAATTAATAGCAGTAGATAATCATACTTATGTCATATTTAGGAAATTATTGCAAGGGGACAAGATCATTGAATATATAAATAAATTTTGTCATGACAATATAATTAATAAATATTATAAAGCAGATCTGTCCCAGAATGGATCTTTGGAGAATACCTGAATTTTGAAGGTGTTATTTTGATTTTAAACCTTTTGTACACATTGAAGGTGTAGGTATTTAAAACTAACGGACATGTAGTAATACTGCATAATCGAACATAATCAATTCTATTCAATAGTATGGCATGATAATTGATAAAGTCTATGAAATATCTTGAACTCAGTGTACATGTCATCAACGACTTCAATTGCAATTCAAGTAAAAACCGAAAATTGTAAATATTTTGCTATGCAATAAGAGTACAACCCCCCCCCCCCATTCTCGAGGATGCTGAGTATGATGGTGCTGGTAGAATTTCTATTTGGAGTTGCGCAACCCCCAAATGGCCAATAACCACCCCCAAAAGAGGTTGAACGCTGAACATGGTGGTGATGCTGAATGTTTCTTCCGATCCCCTCCAACCCCTTTACCGGCCAATAATCGGCTGGATGAAATCTCAAAAATCTTACAAAATTCACCGTTTTTAAACGAGTCCAATTTTAATAATTAGTTCTTAGACATATACGACACTAAAAATAAATGAAAATCCTTCCATTTTATGTTTATTTGTACATTGCGAGCGTCTGCCACATTCGATGTTAACCGCCTCCCAGTAGTAAAAGCATGCTTTAACTACAACTGGCTGAGAAGAAGTAGCCCATGCGTTTAAGCATAAAACGGAACGAAACGCCGCTAATTTTATGCCATTTCAAATCCAAATGGTAGCAATAATAATACTGTTGACGGAATTTTCAATTTATATCCACAAGATGCAAGTCGCAGTAAATTATTTTTAGTATGCTATTGCATACTTATACAAATATTTCTCCGACCATTATAATCATTGCATAGAATTGTAGTTCTGCTTCGTGATGGTTCCCCATTTGTTTGCTTGCTGTAGAAAGACATGCAAATACTCTTGGATAATGACAAACCAGGGGATAATTTTTTTCTTAATACTATTACAGATTCGGTAAATAAAACCTCGCCGATACAGAATAAGCGGGGGTAACCAATAAAATTAATTTTTCTCAAAAAGGATGTAGTACGGCGTATGCAAAATATCAATTTACACAGTTGAAGAACACTGGACAAATTACAAACACAACAAAACTGAGTCGTACAAATAAATAGATAAATAAAGTACATTTTAAGCAAACAGTAGATGTGTGTCGGCTTAACAGTAAGATGTGTCAAACAATACGAACTTTATTGTGTAATAATAAAAAGACGAACTTCATAGACGCCGGCATAACTTTTTAAACTGACATGGGGCAGTTTATTGAAGAATTTGATACAGTAGTAACCCGTGTCATCTCTGGATCTCGTTAAACGTAAATAATTCTAGAGAAAGAAAGTTAATACCTTATTCCTCAAAAAGAAACAACAATGCAGCTACGGACACGTGTTTCGGAGTTATTGCTCCTCATCAGCGTAGCGTAGCTTACTGAATATATCTTAGAGTTGGGCAAGACTAATAAAGGAAAGTACAGCACACAGTACTCCATTTGTACTTTACATTTTGGGCCCTACATAGGGCTCATCGTACTGACTGCTCTCATTTAAGGCCCAAAATGTGGCATGTGTTTTCACTTTGATATACATTTCAGCGACTCGAAATTGAAAAAGATATCTATAACAATTTCTATAATAGTAAAATAAAATAAAATAAATTTTATTTCCGACTTTAGATCGTTGTATCTTTATGCGGATGCGACTTTGGATGGACATAAATTAGGTTAATCAACTTTTTTTGACATGTTGAATGATTGACGTACCTTGTATTTCTACTCCATTTTGTTGATCCGCAATGAGTTACTCACATCTCCACTTATAATTCCTAGATAGCGTTCACAGCTGGGTAGGAATAATTTTAGAATAAAAATGCGTAATTATAATATCTGTCAATAACAATTATCCACACATATTTAATGTCAAAACACTAATTCACCGTTATATTCTGACATTTCTAATCTGTTCATCATAATTAATTTGTAATTAATTTATAACACACCTCACCTAACACCACTTTTGATTTAATATTTTAATTAATTACTTATTCATATATGCAGTTCAAAAAGGTAATCAAGGTTGAGATATTTTCCTGTCATTTATCAGTAAAATGTATCAGTGTTATTTAGATACCAGTATGCAAACTGGACTTTTAACAAATATAGAGATATTCCAGGTGATAAACTTGAAAACCTTGGCAGAGAAGACATATTGAGACGTATACTGCGCGAAAAACCAATCAGTTTAATTGGTTCTGTTGTCTTTATATATTATCTATTTTAGAACTACCGTAATTATTAAAATTCATTCGTCCTGGTTTTGTTGAAAATACAGGCTGTCCATTTTATCAGGGCCCTCGAGAATATCTCACTTAATATCGGTCGTACAAAAAATGATTTTTAGGAAAATTGTGCCGATTTGTATAACCTACAAAATGGTTTAAAGACATTTGAAATCTATGGCCTACTTTAAGAGTTATGGCGAAAAATATCGAAAATGTGGATAACGCCTAGGCCAAATATCTCCGTTATTTGAAGAGATACGAGAAAAATTCTAAGGCGAAAATTTTTTGCAAAACAGAGTGTTTCAACGAGGTGTTATCTAATTTTTTCCAAAATCGCAGTATTTTGAGATTTACTCTTCAGGCTGTTAAAAAAAATATTTTGAAAACGGGCGGGAAATGGCGCCATTAAATAGAGCATTTTCCTCCCTTTTCAACGATATATCACATGCCATATTTATTCATTGGTACTACGTTACTTTCAATATTTTCAACAAGATGGAGCTCCAACCCACAATTCCCAGATTTGCCTAGATTATTTTGACGAAATTTTGCCTCAACATTGGATAGGTACCAATTGATATATTCGATGGCCCCCTCGTTCTCCAGATATAACACCAATGGATTTTTTTCTATGGGGGTATGTTAAAGATAAGGTGTTTTCGACGACACCGCAAAATGTAGAGGACCTAAAAGCTCGAATTCAACAGGCATGTATTACAGTTACCCCCGAAATGCTGAGTAATGTTTTAAATGCAGTGCCTCGCCGTGCTCGATTGTGCATAAGAAATCGCGGTGGACACTTTAAACACTTGATATGATATCTTAAAAGTTATTTTGAGGATTAGATAAATATTAATGTTCTGTGTGCTTGCTATATTCTTTTTATTATTAATTTGTTTTTGTTACCTGAATTTATTCTATTCTTCTTAATTGTGTTAATGTTTTATTATAGCAAAGATTTGAATTACTTATTGAATTATTTTATCGTTTTATTTAATCATACTTCTCCACGGCAAGTATAATGCTTGTTAAAAAAAATTTATTGGTTTTAAAAAAATGTTTTTATAATTACTAACATAGTACCAATGAAGTATAGGCTGGCTAGTAATATCGTAGGCACCCGGTATACTATTAAAAATTAGTTATTTATTAAAAATTGTAAAACATTAACCCATTACTATAATAGTATTATCATAAAAAATAACTGTACAAGAGAACTTTGGAATGCTGTAAACAAAATGTAATACAAAAAATAGCCAAACCAATATAAATGAAGTTGAATCAGATGATAAAAATATAAAAAGTGTAGAAGATATAGGTCGCTGATCACTATATTAATACGAGTAAAACATTAACAAAGCAAATATAAAGGTTTAGTTATGAATAATGAAAAAAAATTTTTGAAAATTCGATATTTGTAAATTGTAAGTAACAGTGGCCCCAGATTGGATTCTTGCGTCACCCCAGATGTTGATATGTACACATTGGATTTAAATCCGTTATCTGCTACATATTTATGAATCCTATTATCTAAGTAGGATGTAAATACTAGAACTACTGTGTTACTAAATCCATAGCCACCTAATTTATTTAAAAGAATATATTGGTCAATTCAGTCAAACGCCGACGAACAATCTGGGTAGGTTACAAATACTTGGACTCTATTATCAATCGAATCTGAAATTGTTAGCCATTCTGATGCGGTGAAATAGATGGTTTTGTCTGTGGATAAATTTGTGTGTAAGTAAATTTATTTTTGTAGGAAAAGCTATTGCAAGCACATATATGCAATATATCTCAATAATCATATTAGCCCATTACCTAACAAAGTTACTGGTTCCTACAAAATGAATGGTAAAATTATCTTTAGACATGAACATAGATTGACCTCTGACCCTTTCACTAGAAAGATTTGCAGATATTACAGCAATAGTTTGTATTTAATTTTGTAAATGAGAATTAAATTTGACTTTTTAATAACATCTTCTATCGATAGCCATTGTAATTCAGCCTTCATATAATCTACGGGCGTATATTTACTGCATCCAAAAATTATTCTCATAGATGTATTCTGTAAAAGTTGCATTCGATGTGTCTGTATTGCAAAATATCAAGAGCGGGGCACAATAGGCAATATGAGGACGAATTAAGATATTATATACTAATAATTTACACCATTGCGATGGGCTTTCTGATATTGGATAGAAAAATTCCGTTTTCTTTCCATTTTCTTGCACGTAAAGTCGACATGTTTAGAGTTAATGTTAATGTTAATTGTTGATCTAATATTACTCCTAAATACTTAATTTCTGAGACCAAGTGGATTTTTGTATCTTTAACAGAAAGTCGAGGTTACAGTTTAAGTATTTATGACAATTTTGTTTTGAACCTAAAATCATACATTTAGTTTTATATGCGTCAACTTTAATTTATTAATGCATAACCATTTATAAAGTGTTAAGCTCGTTGTTCAATGCATTAGTTATGTATACATGACCAGTTCCTGCGACCGATAATAAGATGTCATCAGCGAATAAATTTATAAAAATATACTTATTTAACACTTTGCTTAGGTCACTTATACAGATTGTAAATGGCAATGGCCCAAAGACACTACTCTGTGGAACCCCAACATAGCTCCTAATTTTTTCAGCTCAGAAACCACAAATTCAAGAATTTTTTCACAATTGGAGTAAATTAATTGGTCTATAATCAGCTGGTTTAGAGGAAATCCAACTTTGGGCACCGGATTTATCAGGCTAGTTTTCCGTTCTGCAGGAATTACGCCCAGAGTTAGAGACATATTAACTATAATAAATGATAGCCCACCACATCAAAAATGTCCTTTAGTAATTTTATTGCTATATCTTCATCAGAAGTCAACTTATTTTTAAAGCCTGTGATAAGTTCACGAAGTTTGTTCAAGAAAACTGCTTTAATATCCAGCAACTCACTATCATTTTGTACCTGAATGATATAATTTATATTATCAGTTCCGCTACTTTAAATACTATCTGCTATGACTTTTACATTGCATATAACGTATTAAAATCGTCCATTGATCTACACCTCGTTATCAAAAACTACTTTCTCCATGTCCCTTCTGTCTCCCTTTGCGTTGGTTACTAATTACTTCAAAGTTTTCCACGCATTTTTACTGTCCCTCTTATTTCTGTCGATATTTTGCCCATAAAACTATTTCTTTTCCTGTTTTATCGTATATTTCATCTCTTTTTATATTATAATAATTCCGACCGGTCTGTGATTTGGAGAGTACGTTTTTATGGGCTCTATCCCTCTCTTTCTGCGATAACCTTACTTCATTATTTTTCCAAAGAATATTATTTATGCGCAGTTTTATTGTGGGTGCAATTTTATTTAACGAGACTGTAATATTATTGATAAAATCCTTGTATAGAATGTCTTGGTCCAATGATGTGTAATCCATGATTTTCCGAATGCTATTTCTAGGACCTTGCATAAGATGTACATGGGCTGGTAGTTTTCTAAATTGTTTGGAGGGGGCTAAATTTTAAAACACACTCTTGCTAATTTTCATGTCTCGGAAAATGTACTTTTCTCAAAATGCGATTTAACAATGTTAATCATGGAGGAATAAGAGTAATTGCACAAGCTGAATGTGAAGAAATAATGAAAGAGAGGATTAGATCATTACCTGAGGTCAACTTCAGATTTGGGCAAGCGTAGGTGCGTCTTTACTATGTACATACTTCGATATGCGATGTAAAGCAACGTCAGGCGCGGTTAGTGTGGATGGGTGACCGGTCCAACGAAGACCGCGTCATCTTCCAGCGACTTGTAAATCAGTGTATACGCGGAAGGTATACAACCTTAGGCGAGGGTTGTATAGGGGATATATCATCCTTCGGAGGGGATGTAAGGCCGTCGGTCCCTTTTCTATTAAATGTTAGGCAAGTAAAAGATCCCTACTCTTCGTAAGAGAAGAGGTTCGGCAAAATTCCTGGTTGGTGGTAGCTTGTCTACAGGCGTCGGTGTTAGGCCTCAGTAGCGGAAATAGGCCGACGTCAAATAAATGTATTTAAAAAACTTCACACTTGGGAAGATATACATCAATAAAGGGGTTAGCAAAACAATTTACTATATCGTTTGGATTATCAAAAGTTGTATCACTGTGATGGTATTCTCGATGTACCCATTTTATTTTGTACATATGACCAAAAATTTTTGGGATCAATGGATCCTTTTATTTCAACTTGACAAAGATATTCTTTATAGGCTCTTTTAATTTGGTTCTTAATGAGTGCTCTCACTCCTGAATATTTTCCATGATAATAATAATCGTCAATCGGCGGGGGTATTTTTTAAATTATTTTTATATAATTGAACATGGAGACCTAAAGTGGAATAATTTTTTTGATAGAACTACTTGCACACTGCACACTGTGTATATATTTGTTATAAATTGTTTTTAAATTTTGTAAAATGTGTATTTTATTGTGATATTTAGTTATATTTTTTTGTAATCATTGAATGAACGTTTGTCTGTAAAGAAAGTATTATTATT
This sequence comes from Leptura quadrifasciata, assembly GCA_963675555.1. Classification (NCBI taxonomy): domain Eukaryota; kingdom Metazoa; phylum Arthropoda; class Insecta; order Coleoptera; family Cerambycidae; genus Leptura; species Leptura quadrifasciata. The sequence continues at coordinate 141,598,080 of OY776675.1, read as the reverse complement.
ATTATTTTGTTTCCTTAGAAATTCAAAGAACTCCTTGAGAAACTGTTTCATCTAAAATGAACCAAAATTGTGGGTAATTCTCTTAGTGCATCAACTAAAACATGCACATGAATTTTGTTTTTTTGATATAATATAATACAGATTATGCAGGCCATACATTCAGGCAATATCCACGAAAAAGTCACTTTCTAAAGCATATTTATGTTAGCGTGAGTGTTGAAACAAATCTTATATGAAACCATATTCATGTAGCCATGCCTTGTAGGGTTTTACTTAACGCACAATTATTAATAATTATTATTAATCGCGCTAATTCATTTTAATACAATACGTGTTTGTTTGCTTGTTATGCCTCTTTTCTCTTCAATATCATAAAAATTATGCGTTTATACGTTCATGATTGTTTGACCCTAGAATAAAGCAATGCTTTTTAGATTCAAGATTCAACATGAGTAATAGCCTTTTACACTTCCTAGCTTGAAGTTACACTCAGAAACATTCAGTACCATCGTGTTGAAAAAGTCAACGCTTTTCGGTGTCAAGAAAAGGAAATCTATAAAATTCTAATAAACGTCGCAGAATTTTTTTTAATAAAAACCCGTAATTCTTTTTATATATACATTTATTTAACGTCAGCCTATTTCCGCTACTGAGGCGTAACACCGACGCCTGTAGACGAGCTAGCCCCAACCAGGAATTTTGCCGAACCTCTTCCCTTAAGAAGAGTAGGGATCTTTTACTTGCCTAACAACCCTCGCCTAAGGTTGTATTGCTTCCGCGCATACACTGATATACAAGCCGCTGGAAGATGTGTGAGGCGAGGACGCGGTTTTCGTTGGAACGGTCACCCATCCAACTACTAACCGCCTTACGTTTCTTTACATCGCATATCGAAGTATGTACATAGTAAAGACGTTAAATGTTAAATGAAATAAAAAATCTGGGCGTATATGCATTTATAGTGCCTTTCCTATGAATACAGTAATTTTTGTTAAATTTAAAAACAGTACAGAATACGAACCAATGCCGTAAATATAACAGAACTTAACATCGTTAGCTTGTAATATGGCGTATTTGCTGTTTACACCGTAAATAAATGGCATCTTTCACTACCCAAATAAAACTTCTCTCTAAAATGGAATTTATGAGGGTAATATCGCCAGACTTTAGCATCAAAATGAATCCACTATTTAACTATTTAACACAACTTTACACATTAATTCGCGGTATTACACCACTTGCAATCTACTTATCGCTGAAGGGAAGCCCTCAAATTCCCCGTTCGGCATCACATATCGCCGTCATTCCTCTATCTCTCATCAAAACGAAGTTAAATACCTAAACCAATCAGGGAATCGGATCCGAGAATGCACCAATCATAGCCTTGAAAACGAATTTCCCGCGCGACTAGAGGCTTTGTTTTTGCCGAATTAGATATGACATTTTACTAACATTTTGCTAAATATACACACGATAAAAATAGACCGTTAATATTATGCCTGGTAATAAGGCGAATTTCAAATTACAAATAGGCTGAAAAATCACAATTACACCCAATTTTCTTTTAACGGAATGAAATTTATGGCAAACATTTTTAAAACAATAGAATTTTAACAAGCTGGCCTTCAAGGGTTCCTAGAACAAAGCATATACATTTTTTAGCAATAATAGCATTATATTTTCTCTAGTTTAATATGCCAATTTTGAATTTTTATTTGATTCGGTTTGTCGGTTTGTTTGGCTTAAATCTTGTAATCAATAATTCACCCACGCCCTGTGTACCTAAATTCCTTGAAATTTGGCACAACGATGTATTCTCTACAATACTGTAATAAGTATTTGGCTTCAATGGTTAATTGATGTATATAGTGTTAATTATTTTTCATTTTACATTAGCTGAATCGAGTCGGATAGAAGAGTAAGCAAGCGCCATCAGTCTTCCATCCGCCTTGGCTCATGATTTCTCAATTATATTTTGTTTTTGGGGCAGCTTAGTCAGGTCGGAATGATAATTGATAATGCAATTTAATTCTGGCATACAGTAGGAGATCCAGTAATATATATATATATTTTGGATGGAGGCCATCTCAGAATCTAAATGATTTGGGGGCGTGTGAGACCTTATTTCTGGGATGAAAGCCCGTATAATGAATATGTATGAGAAATTAAGAATTCCTAAATTTTGGTTTCCAAAGGGGGAATTACTGAGATTGCGAATTCTATTTTTCACTGACTCAGGTTTTCTACTGAAAAAACCGTACAAAATCAAACACGGGAGTTAGAAGGTTACTCGAAGCGCTTATCGAAACCAGACTTCAAGGAACGTTGTACTAACACTTCTGGACTTCTCTATGATAAGAGACTTGCGGACCAACTAATTTTGGCCTGAGCACCTAGAAAACACTCAATTATTAGAGTGTTAGTTCCCCTTTTATTAAGTTGGTGATTAATGCTACCACTAAAATATTCGACGGCTATCGTTTGGAAATAGGTAGATCGGTAGCTTGTAGAAGGCTTATAGACTGATAATTATACATTTGACCTTTCATTTTGCGAACTGTTTGCGCGTTTGTAAGTAGCCGTTGAAGTGGAGAATTACGAACGACTGACTGGTACGCAGCAGAGTATATATGCGTACAATGGCTGCAACAGATATCTCCCCCTTGGGCGCTTGCCTGGGATCATTTTTAATTTTTCTATAGTTTGACTAGGAGGTGAAGTTATGAGGGATGTGAAACTTGGGTGGGTGCAGGCGTTTAAATGTTGGAGGTGGGCGAGGGACGCCGCAAATTCTTGGAATGGTTAGGCGTCTAGGGATAATAAATATAATTTAGTAAGGAATACTTGGGGGCTTGGAAGAATTTGGCGGTTAACAGGAGTTTTAGGAGTGGGTTGGGATATTGACGAGTTTTTCAGCAATGTTGGGGATGAGTTGGGTGAGTATAATTTCGTCTATTTTCCGGGTTCCTGTGGTGTGTGTAGATATCTTAGCTGAGTGTATGTGGGTGTTTTGCGGTCCATCGGAGGTGTTTGTTTTGAATTCTTTGTAATATTTTTTTATTGTATAATGAGAGAAGGGGATACCAGATAGGGGAAGCATATGTCATGATAGGGCGAATATAGGATTTATATAAGATTGTTGTGGTGAGGGAAGGACTGCTGACTGATATGGTTTGGCGGCTGTGATTTTATGCTAGCTGAGGCAGTCGGGAGACTGAACAATGTAGTCGCGCCCCTTGAGAGGTTAGAATATGTCTCGAATTACTGACTTATCTCCTGCTTTTTTATTTATATTCGGAAACACCTGGCTTCACGTTATATAATTGCTTTTATTTCTTCGTACATATTGGGATATCCGGAAGCAATCTTCAAAGTTTTAAGCGTTTGGCGACTTCTCTCGGGCTTGTAGGGGTATATGGGAATTTTAGAAGGGTTGTAACAGTCGTTCGGCCAGTTTTCATCCACTCCACAATCTCCAGTCTGATAGACTCCGAGTTTCACTCACTCTGAAGGTGGTTGAAGCTACGAAACTTTACCCGTGCAGCAAGATAGAGGATCAGAATTTCACCACTGTGTAGTGTTCCAATTCACTTAAGTTGAGGGTAAGCAAGCAACCCCCAACTGCAATTCGCTGTGCAACATTATCACTTCTAACATTTAGTTGTTTAGTCCACAATTAATAATTCAAGAAGTGAATTCAATAGCATTAACCAACAGGGTATGCTGCTGTGCACCGCTGATTTACGTGCATAAAAGTCTGGCACAATTAGCACGTTTCGTTGAGATGCACACAAGTGGTGTCAATTTATTCATTTGTCCCAGGAGGGTGCTAGTTACATGAATCGTAATAATCTCTTCAATGATCCGCCGGTCTTATATATACCATCAAAAGAGTTTTTGTTGCGAAATGTCCATAAGTGTTGCGGGAGAATTGCTGAGTCGGCATCGACACACATAATTTGAGCATGTGTATAACAGCGTTGAAAATATTAACGTGTCGTGTTATTAATAAGGATTTAATTCAATTAATTTGTTTTTAATATATTTTTTTTTCTATAAATCAATCAGCTATTACCAAATTGATCATTTTAGTTGGGATTTACTATTATTAACCAATGTACAATGTGTATAACTTCTTGATTTTATATTAAAGAAGATAAAATGATGGAAATTAATACAACACTTTCTGATTATGAATTGTGTGGTCTATGCGGTCAAATGCTTTAGAAAGATCTGTGTATACAGGGCGATTCAAGTAGGTCGGTCGTTAGAAGTTTTTCAACTTGCAACTGAATTAAAAACTTGAGACTTGGTATGCAGCCATAATCAATCATACCCGTTCTACCTAAAATATTTTCAGTTCTCCAGCTATACAGGGTGTGCCAAAAGTCGTTACCAATTTTCTTATTTTAAATGGAAACCTATTTTTTTACATGGTTCGATTGGCCTTCCAATTCTGAGTTAAACAACCCAAGTTATGTTAATTTATCTGTTACAGGTTTTGACACGTCAATTTTTTTGAAAAAAATTGCCACTGTTGTAGTTTACGAACAAATTTGTGTATCTCAAACCGTTCAAAATTATGAAGCCAAATTAATAAAGCAGTTAGCTGGAAGTTCAGGCTAACACCTGATGTCCCATCGTGTACCATATGGGCACAATCGATTTTCAAATGTCAAAATCATTCGAAAGGAAATTGAATTTTAGGGAGAGTTACTTAAACATTCCCTATGCTTAACTTCACCCACAATTGAGTTATTCAGGAAAAATCAAGAAATAACTTATTTTGCCGAGAAATTGCTTGGTTGGCAATTCTAACAATTTACTTAAAAATATGTATGATGCATATCTTGAGTTATTGGCATTTTTTGTAGTAGGCTTTGGAAGAAATGCCAAATGTCTAACCTAACCACTATTGTGTCATTGTTATCTTGTTTCAATTAATTCGTGCAACTTTTCGTCTTGGAACATTATCCGAATGATTTCTTTGATTTGTTTGTTTTTTTATGGTGAAAATAACAGAATAGTTGACAGAACATGCCGCGTGTTCAATTTCAAGTATCCACATTTACCACAAGTGACAAAAGATAAATTTCTTAGGTTTAAATATTATTATACGCTATTTTTTATTATACCTGCACTGCAAAGTAGAAATTAGAAAAATTAATTAATGTTCGTCTAATCGGTAACATAGATATGGTTACAATTTTTTGTGTTCGTGAATTATTATGGTTGTTTGAAATTAGTTAACCAGAAGCATTAATAAGTTCATTGTTGGTAAATTGTAAACTAGCAGACTGTACGATTCATATTCATTTAAGTAAAAAAGATTAGTTCTGATTACCTGTGTATTTATCGTTGTTTAAAATTGGTTGTTACCTAAGCAACTTTAAAGCTCTAGTACTTTAAAGGCCCCCATTTTTCACGTTTTTTAGTTTCAAGGGCATTATAATGAAATAAAAGATCAGGTATAATAAAAAAATATTTTTTTGATCACAGGAATGTAGTTAAGCCTCTTGTAAGAAGTAAACCTATAACAGGATACGAACATATTGAAATTAACGCCCTGGGATATTTTCAAGCATATCCACGTGCTTCCATCAGAACAGCATCTGCTGATTCGGGAATTTCTTATACCGCATTGCAAACAATTCTTTGTCGTTATGTTACATCCTTATAAATTTATAAGGCTACAAAACTACATCCCGGGGACTACGTACGCAGGTTCAACTTTCGCGAAGAATTTTTTATAAGGATTCATGATCGTAATTTTTTAGAAAAAATCATCTGAACAGATGAAGCAAAATTTTGTCAACGAGAGGTATTTAACCGAAAAAATCGAGGAAAAAATTGACATTTTCGGGCTCGCGAAAGTCCTCGTATTATAATGAAGGTGGAAAATCAAATTTAATTTCATATTAATGTTTTCTGTCTGTTAATGGAAAACTACCTGAATGATATGTCGCCCAATCAACTCATCTATCATTGGTATCAAATGGACGGAGTTCCAGCACATTCGACTAGAGCCTTAGATGCCAAATTAACGGAAGTCTGAAGATTGTTGGTGGGGAAACAGAGGCCCATCACTATGGCCCGCCCGATTTTCTGATCTAAATCCTTTAAATTTTTATTCGAGTCAAAGAATTAGTGCACACAAATCCAATTTTAAATTACGTAGACTTGAATTTGGAAAGCAACACAGTCTGTTCAGGAGCGTATTATAGACTATCTCAATGAAAACACACATTGAGCATATTTGTATTGAAATAAATTATTTTGTTAATCTCTTTATTTGTCATTATTTTGTTATTATTTATTATTTCAATACGATTTTTGAATAAAAATTCAAATGAAACGGTTATTTCCAAAGCCTACTACCCTTCAGGAAAAAAATATTTCTTTCAATAAATGCCAATAACTCAAGATATGGATAAATATTTTTAAGTAAATTGTTATAATTGTCATTTCTTTCCATGGTATACTTGAAAAATCAAGCAATATCTCGGCAAGATAAGGTATTTCTGGATTTTTATTGAATAACTCGTTTGGGGGTGAAGTTAGGTATAGGTGATGCTTAATAACGCACCCTAAAATTTAATTAAATGTTCTTCCGGATGATTCTAAAAAAAACAGCAGGTGCTATTTGAAAAAATGGTTTTTTTGGCGATTTTTTATTGAACATTTGAAAATCTCCTGACCCATGTGGTACATGATGGGACTACCGATAGGACATCAAATGTTAGCCTGGACTTCCAGCTAACTACTTCATCAATCTGGTTTCATAATTTTGAACTGTTTGTAATATACAAATTTGTTCATAAACTATTACAGCGGCAATTTCTTTCAAAAAAATTGACATGTATCAAAACCTGTAACAGATAAGTTTACATAACTTGGGTTGTCTAAACTCAGAATTGGAAGGCAAATCGAACTATGTCAAAAAATGTAGGTTTCCATTTAAAATAAGAAAGTTGATACCGACTTTTGGCATACCCTGTATAGCTGGAGTTCTGAAAATGTTTTAGGTAGAATGGGCATGATCGATTATAGCTGGATACCAAGACTCAAGTTTTTAATTCAGCTGCAAGTTGAAAAAATTCTAACGAACGGCCCACGTGAATCACCCTGTATGCATTAACCCGATTATTATTATCCACATTTTTAACAATAAATTGTATAATGAGACATAATTGACAGAGCTGATAATTTTTCCATGAGGCTATGCTAAAAATGGACAATGGGATGATAGCTTAGTGGTGAGCGTGTCTAGCTTGCTCTTTTGGTGTACCTAGAGAAGTGGGTTCGAGCTCTACCAACTGCGAAATAATTTTCAATTTGTAACTATCCCCAAAAGGTGGTTCGGATTTCACTATAAACTGTAAGGCCCTGCCTCGTTAACATAGCCAAGTCTAGATGTCCCAGGCTTCAGAGGGTCATTCAGAGAATGCCCCTAAAATTCGAGCACATTTTGCAACTTGCACCAACCACTACCTAGTTTAATAGTAGTTTGCTGTAACTGAATATACTGACATTCACTGCATAAAAAAGTAAATTTCATCAGGATATATCATATGGGCATGCGTGTAATTGAATACCAGGCATATTGATAAATAGACTAATAAATTTTATTGAAGAAAATAGTATATTAACCAAAAATCAATTTGGCTTTAGACAAAACATAAGTGCAGAACATTCTATTCTAGTAATAATTAATATTGTTCAAAGTCTAAACAGGAATAGTAAATGTTTATCTATTTTCTTATATTTGGCCAAGGTATTTGATACTGTAGACCATAACATTTTATTTGAACAACACAACACAACAAGATTAAGAACATTAATATACAAATTTTACCAATTACGAGAGATTCTTAATGTAAAAACTTTAATTATGGCCTGTAGCGCTTTAGCATTTTCTGCTTAGGTGGCTAATCATTATGTATTACATTTTAATGTAAGGTTTATTATTTGTGAGTAATTGTACACTAGGATCACGAAATAAATTTGAATTTGAATATTTAGGTTGTATCATCCTTTTGTTATGCGGTGAAACTTCAAACGCATTATTCTAAAAACTAGTTTAAACTTTACGAAACGTCAAAAAATGGCCTTTTTGCATTCTCCTGCGAAGCCAAATTTTTCAATTCGGCCACAGATTCCACAATGTCAACCTTCTCTTTTTGATATAAATATCGCAAGGTCCTCCGACTTGCTGAAGGACTAAGATATGATCAATTTAAAATTACATGTTTCACCTTTAACGACATTACATTTGATCTTATTTGGGAAGATAATTCATGTAACAACATCTGAACTCTATTTTTTTATTTGAAGAAAATCCACGTGTCTTAAAATACAAGTTATAAATAGATACGAACAAAAATTCATCTTGTGAGCTTGACAGTGCTTCGTGAGTATCCTAAGTGAATTATATACTTCAAATATATTAAATCAAAGTCTGTAAATGCTGATGAGTAATGACACTTCGCGTCTAGTCAGTTGTCAATCATTCAAACATCCAGCAAGTTAATGCGCTGGCAAATTGATGTAAAAATATGAACTACAATTTATAGCTGAATAAAGGTTAAATATATGTTAAATTATTTATAAACACTTTGTGTAGGTTTTGTATGTGCGTAGGTCATGATTTTTTGTGTTTTAATTCATCATTTTTATTGGCAGAGGTAGGTACGTTACAATACCATAATCACTAAATGTGGTTGCCATTACTTAAATGCTCAAATTTCGATTACACTTTATTGGGAATAAAAAACTAAATTGATACTTCAACTCAATTAAACCAATCTCAGAAACTGTATTAGATGTGTGCCGCCTTTTGTGAAAAAGCTAGACATAAAAACTACGAACCATTTAGAAAGACAATAGACACATATAATTATGTTTAGTAGTTACGCTTCAAGCTGGAGGATTAATACGGGCTGCATACAATAAAAGGCAATTAAATTCTGCTTACGAAGAATGTTGTTCTTGGTAAAAGCATCTTAGCAAAAGGGAGTCGTTAGAAGAAATAGCTAACAGTAGCGATAAATTGGATTTACCAATATTTTAACTTCAAATTAAATTATACGGAGAGGTCAACAAAAACACGACCAAAGACACTTACGAATTTTCGAAGGCGTGTTTGAACTATTACTACTGGAATTTTTTCATTGTTGACGGATTGAAAGTTAAAGTAAGGTCGAGATTCTGCATATTCTGTAGAGCCTAATATCTGGGCTCTTATAATTGCTATTCAAATGTTGTTACCCGAAGACTTTAAGCATATTTTAACAATATAATTTATGATTGTTATTGGTCTATATTTGTAACTGCTTGTTTATTTTCTGATTTATAGATTGGTATAGTAATAGATTCCTGCCTTATGATTATAAAGATTAATCTGTAACACATTTGGAATCGCTATTCCGTACTTGTGGACCATCACCCTTGTCTGTCGGCTTGGGTGAGAAATTTTCATTCGTACAGAATATGCCATTTTCCAAACGGCGTACAGATAGGATGCTGCAGATAGGAAATTTAATCGGCTAAATTTAAGTAGAGGGGGCGGTGTATTACTAGCAGTCGATAGAGCCTTTCCTGCTGTCTTACTTAACGTCGATTCAGTTAATAAAAGCGTACCCTCTGTGGATATTATTGGGCTAAATATTAATATAAGCGAAACAGAAAATATAACATTATTCTGTGTCAAACATAATATTTTTAGTCGCAAACTCCTCTATAAAATCCTTATTTTACTATAAGGAACATAACCAGACTGCAACCAACAGCTACTCTCCGGGCTATGTGCCCCGCCGAGCGCTGAATTACAAGTTACAAGTCTGACGCGTTAAGTGTAATAATTGCATATAACCATCAAAACGCTAATGCCGAAAGACTGATTCTACTTACAGGAGCTCTCTTGTCAGCCGTCACACACCACTTGCAGGCTGCAGTTTCGAGCTGTTGGCTCTCGTCAGTGCAAGGTAGGCATGTGACGACCGGCACGAGGATCCTTTGACTATTTGGTACATCCCGGTATTTTTACAATAGCGACATGTAAAATAATCAGCAGGCGCCATCTAGCGGTCCAGTGTCTATTGCAATCGAAAAATAAATAGCCTGACTGGGCTTAGCATAGTTCAAATGTGCTTTTAGAGGGCTACACGTCGCTGTAATATGCAATTATTACACTTAACGCGCCAGATTTGTAACTTGTAATTCAGCGCTCAGCGGGGCACATAGCCCGGAGAGTAGCTGTTGGTTGCAGTCTGGCTATGTTTCTTATAGTAAAATAAGGATTTTATAGAGGAGTTTACGACAAAAAATCTTATGTTTTAATATTCCGCCCTCTAAAAGCACATATAAGTTACACCGAGGACAGAATGTATCCGTCTTTAGGGATCAACAATGATGTTTTACAAAACAGATTTTCATTTAACTCACTCCAAACTTGTTGTGAATTACATGGAGTAATAACTTTATTTAAAATATTAAATAATAACTTGACTGCGCTGATCTATTAAAACTCATTGAATTTCATGTACCTTCTAAATCAACTCGGCTCCACCAAACATTTCATATCAAAGCTTCTCGTCCCAATTTATTATTGTATTCACCTGTTAACGTCGTATGCAGGAATTATAATCAAATACAGGATAACATTGATATATTTCATTGTAAAATTAAGGATTTAAAGTCGATATATGAACATAATATTATATAATACCTTCGTTATTGTAGAATCTTTACTATTAGTATCCCGACTCTATAATTTGGACATTGTCCTGTTGAGTTGTGTAAGTAAATAAATAAAATAAATAAATATACTATTTTTGGGTCAAATAACATATATTTTTAAGATATAAGTATTTTCTTTTTCATCTCAGATGCATGAATATACCCGATTATTAAACGGTCCTTTTATGTAATATTAGCCGATAATTATTATTAAGTCTAAAGAAAATTAAAAATATCAACTAAAAAAAATCGAAAAAGTGCTACTATCCCTCATTTCTCCATGGATGAAATTAATTTTGTTAGGATTGTACTGTCATGAGTAAAAAATGGAACAACTATTCTTTTCTTCTTTATGTAAATCTGCCTGTATTTTAATATGTAATGAGTAGCCGAAAATGACAATGTCAATAACACAAAAATTAAAGTTAGATGTACACAACTAGATTTTAGCAAAAATACGTTATAAGACTTGTCTCATTTTGCCTGTAGACTTAATACATTGAAGGAAATTTGGGTAATTTGGACACCCTAGTTTTTAGAATACATTAATAACATATCTTAATGAATTAACATGTAAAGAAATATTTTTCTAAGCCTAAGCGGGCCTGTAAGCCTCGATGAAACATAAATAAAATTTATGTCTGAGTAGGATTACACCAGCAAATGTAAAAACCAATAAAATAAAATTTAACAGACTGTTAATTTCAGACACTTAACTGTTCATGTTTTACGACGTTCCAATAGTTTCGGTGATGTAACCAAGAAATATTTTCTCATGTTCGCAATTTTTTACAACTGCAATAATCGTAAAGACATTCATATCGCATATTTTCATATAATTTTCATCTATTGTCAGGTCAAGAGAAACAATTAAAACCTAAATGTGTTAATAATACTAAAGTATTTAAACATAATTATAAGATTAAACGAGGCGGCTTGTAAATGTCGGGTAAATTTACTATTTTATCTAGTAGATGCCGAGTCTACTACTCTTCTAATAGTGTTTTCATTTACCTAATCTCTAAGACCCTCGTTTATGTGACAGAAACTACTTATCTTCCTTTAAGAAAGAAGCCGTTAATTCTCTGAAGCTTATTTTTTATTAATTGGCTCTTTATATATTATGTTTATTTATTCTAATATTTCTATTATTCTACTACTGAGGATTAGTAATACACGAACCGTGACTAATTCTTTTTTATATTTATATATTATTATCCTAATAATCTGATAACAAATTATGTCGTACTTTAAGGCCATTGCTACGTATGTAAGAAAAACGGGAATTCTAAATATGCTGGCGTTCTTTCGCCCGGCGAAAACAACCAGCTGACATTAATGATAATCCTCGGGTGCCACTGAAGATACAGAAGAACAAATTTCAGAACTGGATCAAATAAAATTCTAAGCTATTCTCATATGGCCTCCGTCAACACACACAGGAGAAGCACACTGCACATCAAGAGGATCTAGTTGCCGTAGATGCCAAAGTCGTGTTCGACAAGTGTATGAAAGGGTCTTAGAAAGCATGTATGTTTATATCTTGACCTTGTCATAAATTATATCTTTTAGATCAATATTTAATAATAAACTAGAAATGGCCTCCGGCCTCCGGCCATTTCTAGATCCTCGCGGAGTGCGGCGATGCCTTCCGCATCGCTGAGTTCGGTCTCCGGCCTCGCGTCACTTTATGCGGCTCAAAAGTTCTGTCCGCCGATTACTGTCAAAATTCTAAGAAATTGTCTTTGAATGTACGTCATAAAATTATTTTTCAGTTTTCCATTTTCAGTTTTTCATTTTTTAGTACTTCATTTTTCAGTTTTTCATTATTTCATTTTTCAATATTTCATTTTTCAGCATTTCATTTTTCAGTTTTTCATTTTTTAGTTTTCCATTTTTCAGTGTTCCATTTTTCAGTTTTCCATTGTCAAGTTTTTCATTTTTCAGCTTTTCATCAGTTTTTCATTTTTCATTATTTCATTTTTCAGTATTTCATTTTTCAATATTTCATTTTTCAGTATTTCATTTTTCAGCATTTCATTTTTCAGCATTTCATTTTTCAGTTTTTCAATCTTCAGTTTTTTATTTTTCAGTTTTTCATTTTTCAGTATTTCATTTTTCAGTATTTCATTTTTCAATATTAATCGAACATATATTTTAAGTTCGTATACGTTATAAAATATTGAAACGACATTCCCCGAATCGTTCGAGGTACGAATTCATGAAAGAAATATCCATAAAATGTAATGAAAGATGAGGAAAATCTATTTAAATTTTTTTCTAATTCCTTGCGTAAATTTGCCGCTTGCCGTACAGTCTATAGAATGGATATGAAATCGGTCAATCACAGCTAATCTTCCCAAAAACGGTATATCACCTCAATTCAATTCAATTCAAAACTTCTTTATTTAACAGTAACTTATACAATAATTACCTCCCCAAGGCCTAACCCGGGTCCGACCGTGCAACCACTGCGTTATTCGCTGTGGCGGATTGCAGGACCGGACGAACTAGGCCTGGTTCGGTTTTAAAACAATTAAAACTTATACCTAAGCTCCTTGTGCAGAATGCAGATTAAAAAAGGTGATCAAATTTACAAACATCTAAATAACAGATTCAATAAAACTTAAATTACACTTTTATTAGTAGCTCGCGCACTTCACTGTTTCTAATTTGGCTGTTGACGCTGGTACCTCAATCTGGACGAGGAACCATCTGCGAGACGTCTTTACAAAATATTTCACGTACATCATGAGATTCAGAAGAAATTATTTGACGGCAACAAAATGTTCGGTTTTACTATAAAGTCGCATTTTCTGAAGGCCACAACTTTTTTAATATTTATAGTAGAGAAATGAAACTCTGCATAGCGGTAGATAATTTATTTCGCTATATTCTCGTTAGGTACGAACATTGTGGCCGAAAACGGCCTATTTGGCGAGAATTGGGCTCTTAACGAAAACGCTACGTATTTTGGCCATCCGACGTCGTTTCCTTTAAAACGTTCTAGTTCGAAAACGGCTCGTCGAAGGTGAAATCTGAAAAATGGAAACGATTCCTCATTAAATAATCTTGTCCTTCGGGATTTTTATTTTTAAGAAATTTCCAGCGGTTTAGAAGTTATTCAAGGAAAACCGAAAATGTGCGTATTTCGCCGGAATCGCGGGAAAATGCCAAACACGCAATCTTTAAACGCTCATATCTGGCGAAAAACTCTTCGCAGCTAGCCGTACGATGTCAATACGGAACTACGGAGATTGGCAATGAAAGCATATGGTTAATACGACGCGCCGAATCGAAGTTTCAAGGCGGCAGGAACGAAAGAAAAACGGAAATTTTTGACGTTTACCCGAAATCCGCCCACGTCCACATCATCAAGAAAGGAGCAATGCAAATTCGTTTTTAGGGTTGTAAAAATGTGTGGGGAACGAGATAGCTGACACGATTACCCTAATTAAAAATATCTACCCCGAAATGCGCGCGTCGCCAATATAAACTTGGGACGTAGTTCCGCCTCCTGCTTCCGCTCGTCCCGCTCCCGACCTTCGGCTCTGCCGCAAACCGGAGAATATCCAGGTGCAAAATCGCAATGTGCAAGCGGCTCGCACCTGTACGATTTTAATATATACATGACACTCCAAAATATTATGAAACTCCAGCAGATTATGGACAATTTCAAGCATAAACTATCTGTTCAAAGCAAACAAGATCTGAGGAATCTAACACATTTACGATTGCCATCAGCACTAAGGCTCCACCATTTATTATCAAAATACTCAACCGGCTTAGAGGTAAAATATACGACATATATAATTCTTCACTTCTTTCTACCTACTCAGCCATCACCTTTACCGAGACGTGGCTTGATTCGTCCATGTTCAATACGGAACATTTTCGGTTAGAGTCTCAGTGATTTACCGTACCCTTAGAACCGCCATTATATTTGAAACGTCAACTTCTCTCCGAAAAAATGGTACTGAAATCCAAAAACAAAGAATCTCCTTTAATAAATAAAATTTATAAGTTGAATGTATTTGACCTCACTAATAAGTCCTGGATTAAAAAGAACTCTCCACCTCTGTCTGTATGCAGGGTATCGCGAAGTATATCAATATTATCAGGAAATAGATGAGAGTAACTTAATTTGTAAAAATTATGTTTTTTTACACTTTTAATGACAATTCCTATCACCATACCTGATTGTACTGAAATAAAGCAGATTAATAAAACTGCCCTCGATAAACTTTTAGAAACTGTAACAAAATCCGCATGAAAAACATGATTCACGCAAAAATGCCGTTGGAAGAAATTTTTTATATTTTAAGTCATATTTTCGCTCTACGGAGCGTTTTTTATGCCAAAATCTTGAAAACTCATCAAGGAGTGTAATTTTAGAAATGTCACTACACGGGGACGTAATGTCGGCCCGACCGCCAAAATTTAGAAAGTGTAGCAAAAATTGATTTTAATTTCGGAAATTTCAGAATTAAAAACCCTTTTACGAATCCACGTTGTGCAGCACTGCAACTCATGTGTTGTGTAAATATGAGGAAAAGTTAATCCAGTCTCTAGTCAAAGTATTTCGAGAGTTCTAGCGAAAATAGCCTTTAGCGACAAGGGTCACCATTCATTTTCTAGCAGTCGATTTTGACGGGAAACTGATGGATTTTAACGGGATTTGCCCTAAACTGGTTCCTCGGTGATTCGGTGTCAGAAAAGTATCTTTACCATGTACTCATATGTGCATGGGACCACCTTCTATAAAATCCTTATTTTACTATAAGGAACGTAACCAGACTGCAACCAACAGCTACTCTCCGGGCTATGTGAACCGCCGAGCGCTGAGTTACAAGCCAGGCGCGTTAAGTGTAGTAACTGTGTATTACCAACAAGAAGCCAATGCTTCGATTGCAATAAACACCAGCCGAAATACCGATCCTACTTAAAGAAGCTCTCGTGCCAGTCGTCCCACACCACTTGCAGACTGCAGTTTCGAGCTGTTGGCTCAGTGCAAGGTAGGCATGTGACGAGCGACACTAGGATTCTTTGGCTATTTGGTACACCTCGGTATCGTTAGGATAACGACATGCAAAGTAGTCAGCAGGCGCCATCTAGCGGTCCAGTGTCTGCTGCAATCGAAAAATAAATAGCCTGACTGGGCTTGGCATAATTCAAATGTGCTTTTAGAGGGCCCTTAATTTGTCATCTGGTAACGTGCATTAGCTTTCAAAGATTAAAAAAATATCAAATGATTGTTGAAATATTATTTTTTTAAATTTTTGTATTTAAATCAGTCGATTATTTTTTTGGCCGCAATAGCTTTCAGTTTCCTGGCATTTATTACTGTACACCCTCTATTTCATGTACTGGCATGAATTACCAGTTAGGACCAAGCACTTACTTCCATGAGTTTATTCTCGCATTTTTAATGCACCGACTGTCGAATTATTCATCAGATGATGACTCTAGGAAATCCATTTATAGTTTTGTATGCCCTTGTTACTCTAGATTATAACTGTGATAGGCAAAAAACTAAACAAGATTTAGTTGTTCGAGTTTATTAATCCCGACTGTGTCTGTCAATCAAGTAACAGATTTGCAGATTGATTAGGACTCATCATAGTTAGCAAGAGACACAGGTCAAAGTGTACAGCAGTTGGGATCGAACACCTGTGATTGGGTTCGGTCCGTCGTGCGGCTCCCCCGTGGTGAGCAACACTTCCATTCGTGTATCCTGAGCCATCAGCCACTTTTATAGAGGTCTCACACCAAATATTACAAATAAAAGTATTCGCTAAGTTGTATACTCCGATAAAAAAATACTTTTCTTAAATTTAAACCCGTATGTTTGCTCGAGACTCATCGATTTCTGGAAGAATAGGCACTTTAAGTCAGATCGGTGAAGAAAATCTCACTTACGAATAATCTTTATTTGCCGAGTTTTTTACTGTTTTATAGAGCCGATGCTTTCTGTGGCGACTATACACTTGGAATACTCTATCAGTTTAACGCGTTGGGCTCGAATCCCTTGTACCTGATTTATCAAAAAATGGGTGACACTTTAGGCTGTCACCTAAAGAGACACCGGACATCGATAATGGAGCGAATATACCAACAACCATGACCATCGCATAAATCATGTTCCTGCCAGCCGAAGACATTGCTGACCATAAACATGGCCGCGAAACTACTCGACTAGCGATGTACCAGACCAGTGTTTTTCTGTCAGGTCACAACACACTCTCTCAGCGATATTATTCAATCCGATTATAAATAAGAATGTTAAACTGAATGTAAGATACCGTGGACCACATACGTTTTATTGAGATACTTTTTAAATTATTTCTTATTCTAATCAGGAACAATAATAATAATAGTAATAATAAACGACTTTATTAGGAAAATGTAAATGTACCTAGGTATATAAACACATTACACAGAGTGACTTAAAGGCGAAGTTTAGCCACATGGCTATTCTTACACTTCTAACTGTCAACAGATTTTTATACAGAGTGGGGCAATAGTGCGTCGGAACTCCATATCTCGGGTTCTAAGATAGCTAGAAAATTAAGTCTATAACTGGAAATTATTTTCGAACATACAGGGCGAGCCAAGACGAAATTACAGGACCAAGTGCCCTTTTTTAAACGGATGTCAGTACATTTTTTGAAACCTCTATCTAGGCTCTATTCATTCCTATATTAGGATTGAATATCTCCCAACCACTTGGATGTAATGAATTTTTTTGTTGAAATAATGCAGATGGATATTAATCCTTTCGCCGCTCAAGACGTGTATCGCCGTTCGACCAACTGCTCCAAGCGAGTTAACGCGCATAATATTTTAAAATTTGTGCCAGCTGCTATAGACGCGTCAACTCGCGTAGGCGTGATCTAAAGATAAATAACGATTTATTGGTAGCGCGCGAGTATACCGAAGGCATGGCTTAATGTCTTATGATGAATGTTGTTCCATAATATTTACTAACACACCAGTGTCACCAGTACGAATTTGTTTTATGTTACATAAAGTTTTATTCTTATAATTATATTACAATATGTCTTGTAAATATTACACAAGACAGGGAATTAGAGGAAATTCTGGCTAACAGTGATAGCGAACCGGATTTTGACTATAACCATGATGAAGACAATAATTATGGTTGGGAATCTGAGCAAAAAAGCAATATAGATGATGATTTTCTAAATAACCTGGAACAATTTATAAATAATAATGATATACCGGAAAACAAGACTGGACAATAACTATTTTAATTGGAAAGAAACAGAAAACTTTACACCTACAGGTCACAATTTCGATGAAAATAATGCTGGCTGTAAAATCTGAGTTGCGACTGATGATGTTCTTGACTTTTTCTAGTTGTTTTTTTTTGATAAACAAATAATGGAATTTATCATAAAAGAGACAAATAGATACTATTACATAATAATAGGAAAGAAGATGCTACGATTATGTCTGTTATAATGAAATCACCGGAGGTTCTCGAAAAACATGCAATTTTTATTTTTATTTCCGATTTCATTTTTTTTCCTCAATAGTAATTAAGAGAGAAATGAATAATTTAAGAATAAAAGAAACATAATTAATAGGAAACCATTTTGATCTTTGACCCATTTGCTTCAGACTGCTCTAGACGACTATACTCGTTTATTCAAGAATAAACTAAAAAATAAGAGGTTCGCTGAAATAATTCATTCATTCATTAGAAAAAATTATATCGTGTTGCCCATTTTGATTGACACACGTCTTTATGCAATTTTGAAATTATGCCATTTAGTGGGACCATTTCTTCCAATCCATTGAAATGAGTAAATAGTATTTAACCGGTCTGCTGTTTTCGTTAGTCAACAAGCAATAAAACCTCAATTTGGTATAAATTGTCGTGTACAAAGGATCACTTATCACACTTATCGGTCGTTACAATTTGTATTGAATTTAAAATATTTAGAATTTTACAATATGAACTTTAATAAAGTGGAACTTGTAGACATGACTTTAGTTTTGGGAGAGTCAGACAGAAATTGTTTACTTGCCAATAGAATGTATCACCAACGTTATCTTGAAAGAAGGATTCCTGATGTTAGCAGCTTCCAAAACCTTCTCGACAGATTTCCGGAAACTGGAAATGTCGAATATAAAAAAGTGAAAGAATAAAACGTGTTGTGAACGAAGAAAATGAGTTTTCTGTGGTGCTGGCAACGGTTGAGAATCCCCATGTTAGTCAAAGAGAAGTGAGCTCATTAGTAGGAATAAGTAGACGCGGCCTGTGGATCGAATCTTAAAAACAAATAAGTTGGATGCATCATATTCAAATGCACCAGGAATGATTTAATGACGATTTTCAAAAGCGCCTACAATTTTGTAATTGGGCCAGAGGTGAAATGCAACATGATGTAAACTTCTTCAATACTGTTTTATTCAGTGATGAGGCAACTTTTCGTAAAAAAGGATTTGTTAATAGGCACAATTTCCATTATTATGCTTCGGAAAATCCTCACTTTTTTATGCAAGTTGATAACCAACACAGATGGTCTATAAACGGTTGGGCAGGAATTATTGGAGAACATGTAATAGGGCTACATTTCTTTGATGGTACATTGACTCTCTCTTTTTTCAAGTTTATTTTTGAAATTTGTAATTAGGTATTGCTCAAAAAAAAACGAAATTGGTTGCATTTAGCCTTGGGGATGTAATTACAAAAAACGTTCGTTTTTCATTTTTACATCACATCGTCGAAAATTATACAGGCTGTTCCATTTGAAAAAATTGAGATAATTCAATTTAAAATGTTCTTAATTGAAAAATAATTTTTGGCCACCCTGTACATGTTTAGGAAATGGATTGGAGGAATTAGATGTCTCGTAACTGGTATTCACATAAGTTTTTCTTAGAATCCCTAATTGTGACTGTGATGATTTTTTAAATATCCATTTGCAGATTGCATTATTTCAACAAAAAAATTCATTACATCCAAGTGGTTGGGAGATATTCAATGCGAATATAGGAATGAATAGAGCCTAGAAAGAGGCTTCAAAAAATGTACTGACATACATAGCATTCCATTTAAAAAAAGGTAATTGGTTCTGTAAGTTTTTCTTGGCTCGTGTATATTCGAAAAGAATTTCCAGTTATAGACTTTTTTATCTAGTTTACTTGCAATTTTTTAAAGCATTGCTAGCTATCGTAGAACTCGAGATATCGAGGCCCGACGCACTATTGCCCCACCCTGTATATTGGATCAATTGACGGATGTGTAAGAAAAACTACGCTGGAATAATGCAGTGCAATGTTGCGGCGTTGTTAGTGCGTGCGGATGTCTGATGTTTATATTGTGAATTGCGGAACTGACTTTTCTCTCAGACAACTTGGAACAGAGGATTTTATTAAACGAAACAAGAATACCGCGAAGTGAAATTTAATGAGTTGCTCCATCCTTAATCAACGCAGTTATTTATTTATATGAAACATGAACCTTTATTTGAAAAATAGTCAAACTTCTTCAAGTTGTAAATGAAACGATAACAACAATTTTGCATAACTTGTAGCCAATTTTTGGTCACTTGGTCCAAGCAGAAGAAATACATAAAATTGCAATAATTGAATACGGGCAAGTCTTTTACGATGTTTAAAGTTCAGTATATGCCTGTTTGCATACAGTACTTTTAACTGGCAATAAAATTATAAGCATTTTTATGTGTTGCACGAATCGTAATTTTTTGTCTATTACTACCACTAGATTTTTGGCAAAGGTTGAAAACGATAGATTTTCTTGATTAATTTTCAATTGAACAGATGTCTTTAAGTGATGTCGATTATTTTTTGAGCAAAATAGATTCCCAACCGATTTGGTTGGTTTAATCTTAAGATTATGTTGATATGAATATTGATAGATGTTGTCTAAGTCCTGGTTGATCAAATTATTGGCAATGTCTGCTACAATACAGAAGTTGAGTATCGTCAGCGTAGTCTTGCAGATGCGAACTGATTACTACCTTAAATATATCAGACGTGTATATAAGAAACAGAAGAGGATCAAGGATGAACCCCTGGGGGACGCCTGACGTTACTGTTTTAAAATCAGATACTTTTTCCGCAACTGATATAAGTACATTGACGACGTTCACTCAAATGAGAATAAAAAAATCGCAGAGATATTATATCAAAGCCATAGTAATTTAAGCTTTGCACATAGAAGCGTATGATCAATGGTGTCAAATTCTTTGGAATAGTCTAACGAGACAATAATGCCTGTCATGCGTTTATTTAGCACACTAATGATATTGTCATTAACGTTCAGTAGACCAGTAGTAATGTTGTGTGCTTTACGAAATCCCGATTGATGTAACGGATACAAGTTATGTGATAAATAGACAGCTATTTGATCATGAATTATTCCTTCTAGAATTTTGGAAAGAACCGGTAATAAGCTGATCGACCGCAAATCCTCGACAGATGCAGAAATTGCTATTTTTGGTACCGGGCAGATAATTGCATCTTTCCATTGTATAGGAAAGTAACCCTGTTCAAGACTGCAATTTATAATGTGGGTGATATGATTCAAAATATATTCTGTACATTTATTTTAAAAACAATATTTATTAACTATATTTTGTTTAGTTATACGAGATGGAATTAGATGTTTAAGTAATCAAGATTTAGTTTTCAAAACGTGAACAAGACTTCAACTTAATTTAAATTGACTGCATCTCCTTGCGCCTCTTATGCTGATTTTTTTATTTCTTAAAGCATGTTTTGATAGGATGCAAAACAAACCTTTCTTCATGGTAGCGCTTAACAATTCTGTCGAAAAATGTACAAGGACGCCTTTTCAATAAGATTGTTGATCCTGAGTAGATAAGGCAAGCGGGTCCAAGACGGGAAGTGAGATGTCGAATTGTGGATGGCATATGTCCATCGGAGAGTCCAAGAGGCGAGCTCCTGGTGATTGTAGTAAGAGGTGAAGAAGTCTTAAAAGACGTGAAGAGCGTCTGGTCATTGTTTTCGGGTGCTGCAGGTGGTGGTGATGATTGTCGTCGCTGAATACTTACAGGTGAAGAGTTCTTGCAAGGTTAAGTGAAAATAACATGGCACTGATGATGTTGATGGGAGTGAGATGGAAAAGAACGGCTTATGCAGAGAATCATGCATAATGGAGCTGGGACGTCAGTTATTTTTTGCTTATAACTTGAGAACCATAGGAAATATAAAAAAGTTGTAACCTGTTTTGCCGCATGTGGCCTATCACGCAGTACAGGTGGCAGAACTGTGCGTAAGGTCCTTCTGGTTGTGATATTTTTCCCTTCGGCCGGCATAAATCAGCAGTTTTATACTTAGACGGATTTGATAGTTAGATTTATTATTATTAATGCAATAAAACTGTACCAATTTCAACCTCAAAAAATTCCTGGTTGGGGGTAGCTCGTCTACAGGCGTCGGTGTTAGGCCTCAGTAGCGGAAATAGGCCGACGTTAAATAAATGTATAAAAAAAAAACTTCAACCTCAATAACAACAACAGGATATACGAGACTCTCATATATCACTAAGAGAGTTTTCTGTTTAGAATACTTTTCTTTCTGTAAAATTAGTAGATTAGTTTCCTAATTAACTCTTTATTAAATATTCAACATGATTGTCCCATTTTAGAGATTTAAAACTATCGGTATTTCTGCTACATTTCGTTTTAACACATTTATATCTAATTTTACATATTGCGGTGTCATCTGCATAGGATAAGAGTTTGCATCCAAAGCTTTTATCAAGTAAATCGTTTATAAATAACAGAAATAGAATAGGTCCTAAAACGGTGCCTTGGGGTACTCCAGTTCTTATTATATTTTTTGAGCTAAGAGTATTGTCTAGTTTTACCTGCTGGAGTCTATTTGACAGGTATTGTTTCAATAAATTGAGGATATCACCCATAATTCCCATTCTGTTTAGTTTGTCTAATAGGTGGCTATGTGACACAGTGTCAGACTCTTTTTGTAAGGCCAAAAGAATAGCTAAAGCTTTTCTGCCTTTTCCAGAATATGTTATAATGACGTCTATCAGTAATTGGATAGGATTTTCTGGGCTTATATTTATTTGGAACCCATGTTGATTAGTTATATAATTTTATTTTCCTCTAGAAATGACATTGTTTATCAGTGGTATTGGACAGTAGTTGGCCGCGTGATTTTTACTGCCGCTTTTGTATGGAACAACGACTAGACTTTCTTTGAAGGCTTCAAATATATCAGCATTTTTTAATATAAATTAATAATATACAGAATAAGTTTACATATATGACTAGATATTACTTTTAGAGTTTTTACTATTATTCCATCTTTTCCTAGAGATAATGTTTTGTATTTCTGTATCATTTACGTATTTCACTAATATTGCATTTAGATTTTGGTTTGTGCTGCTTCCTGATAGGTTTTGCGCGATACATTTATATTTCTTTAAAAAATTCTATACATTTTTTTGCAACCTCATCCGAAAAACAAATAATAGGAATTAGATATACGCAGACGTTTAAACTGATTTACCAACGTGAATTCTAATGGGAGCATGCAAACAACGCATCTAACTGGAATCCACTTCCAGAACATTGACCACCCAGTAAACCACTTCTATGTAGCGATACATAAACACAAATGGTTCATTTGTATTGCCGATAAGATTTTTTATAATGTTCTCCGGTATTAATTTACCAGTTGAAAAAGACCTGAGCTAATTACTGGGCGGCAACAAACAGTAGTGCAATCAAGGAGGGAGCGTGTGTCTTACCCGGCGATCGCATTTGCATATCGCGATAGGTGATTGCCCTGCCACTTCAATTAACACTCGTACATTTGTTAAATAAATTAGCCAGCGCCGATTGTGCGCCGCTATAACTAATAAGAGCGGATACTTTGTTGCTTTGAATGTTTCATGTAAATGAATTTGTTCTGCTATTTCAACATCCCGGAGTGATAAAAAGAGTTTAGTAGAGTGCATCCATAAGCTTTTTTGACTTCCGTGGGGTTTTGTTGTTAAACAAGCTGAATTTTATTTATAACTAGCTACATGTGCCTGGCGTTGTCTGGACTTGAAAGAGGTGTGTGTGGAGGGTAGTTGCTGTTGAGTTAATTTTATAGTGACAAGAAACTAGGATCTTTATATTTCTCGTAAAAAAAATTTGTTTATTAAATATATTATTATATTAATTTTACACATTTATTAACCATTATTAATAGTACCGTAGGTGAGAAACTAGTGAGGCACATTAGAAAACCAAGGACGCCTCTGAATCAGCTAGAATCAATGATTTCAGAACAGGACAGACAAAGCATGTCCTATACATTAACACGAGTTGTTGTGTTTCCCTACTATCTCATATATTCTATTATTAAAAAAGGATGGAGATAGTTTTGTTTATGCTTTGGTACTCGTTACCAGTGGCGTATATGTTAAAGAGGGTGATGATTTCACATAATTAATGTAATTCTAAAGGAGAACGGAAACCTCGAATTTTTGCGTGATTTTTTCAGGATACCCTATTTTGGGATCGTGGAACACGAATATGAAATTAGTTTTGCGTGCATACGAGCCGTTTGTCAAAAAAAAATTTTTCTTATAACGTACTTTTTCATGCACCTATTTATACACCAACAGCACTTGTATATCGTCATTTTCCTTATTAAGATCACACTATAGCCTTTATAGAACAATAAACCCTTCACTTATGGCAGAAAACTTATTTTCCTTTAATAGAAAAAAACAGATAGTTTGTAAAACATCATAAAACAGTGTGTCTAAAGTACCGACACTGACCAATATCATGAGGGGATTTTTCATGTTTTCAATGTTAAATTAACATTCCTTTTGAAACCGGTATGGGTCATTCTATAGAACACCCTCCTCTTCTGTCGAAAAAACAGAAATACTAAATGACGCGGATTTCGAAACTTCGACCGGCCGCGAACGTGTCTTGATTTATGTTTATAAATAATACTTTAACGCCGTCTGCCCCAGATTTAATAAGGTGCTAAGTACTATTATATATCATTTGCCCTTCGAGACACGTTCACGCCCGTCGACGCTTCGCAATCTGCGCGCGCAGATTTCGTAGCGTCGACGGGCGCGAACGTGTCTTGAAGGGCAAGGGATATATATGTTTATAAATAATACTTAACGCCGTCTGCCCCACATTTAATAAGGTGTCAAGTACTATTATATATCCCTTGCCCTTCAAGACACGTTGCGCCCATCGACGCTTCGAAATCCGCGCGCGCGTATTTCGTAGCGTCGACGGGCGCGAACGTGTCTTGAAGGGCAAGGGATATATATATGTTAATAAATAATAATTAACACCGTCTGTCCCAGATTTAATAAGATGCTAAGTACTATTACATATCCCTTGCCGTGCAAGAGACGTTCGCGCCCGCCGACGCTTCGAAATCCCTTGCTAAGCGTCGACCGGTCGCAAATGTGTTTAGAAAAATGACGTCGCATAATCAGACCCGTCGTGCCTTTAGACACTAAGCCTCAATATTGCACACGTGCAAATAACGCATGCAAATATATGTAATTAAATGACAGAAGGAGGTTCATCTAATACAATTTCAATGAATAAAATTCTGATTTTTATGCAAAAGAAAGTGAGTTTTCTGCCATAACTGAAGGGTTTATTGTTCTATAAAGGCCATAGTGTGACCTTAATAAGGAAAAAGACGATATACAAGTACTGTTGGTGTATAAATAGGTGCATGAAAAGGTGCGTGTCGTAAGAAAAATTTTCAAAAACTTTTTTTGGACAAACTGTTCGTATACACGCAAAACTAATTTCAGATTCATGTTCTACGACCCCAAAATAGGGTATCCTGGAAAAATCACGCAAAAATTCGAGGTTTCCATTCTCCTTTAGAATTACCAAAAACATTTTCTATACTTTCAATATTATTGCACTGAACATTTACAATTTTGCTTATTTGTCGTTCCAACCCGAGGTTACGCTTATGAGATAATTCCACCTACCTGTGAAAAAATCGATCAACTCCAATTTTAAAGAGACATCTACATACAACACAATATTTTCCCATTGTTTATTCGCAATAACAAATTCTGTCTTCAAAAACACTACAAAACCACTGTAATTACAACGCTTAACTTCGGTTTATCACAAACACTTTAATGGCGGCCAACGCTGCAACTGAATTGTAAACAAAACGTGTTGAGAGGGACTGCGTGCGCATATACCCACGTGCCTTTAGCCAATAGACTGCTGAGTACCAGTATTTATTTTTAAAGCAATGTAAACAAATAGATGATACACAACAAACCAAGAGGATGCTTCGTCTATCCTATTCTAAAGTCATTGGTTAGAATATAATATCTGGCCTACGCTGATGCAACAGAGAAATAGTACTATAGAATAAAAAACAAGAACACCGGAATATGACCGCAGAGATTCTTAAGGAATTTAAAGAAACAATAGCAGTACCGCTTGAGTATGCATATATATAATTTATATAGTATATGACCCAACGCATTCAAAGTAGGGATTACTAAATCATTATACAAAAATAGCAATAAACCAAAGGTAATAAACTACAGACCAATATCTTTAATATCTTCAATCATAAAAAGTCAGTGAAGAAACAGTTAAAAGATGAATTGATGATTTTTTTAAAAGTATATCTAAAATGCAGTTTGGATTCTGAAATTATATATCTGCAGATGATGCTATAAGTTATCTTGCTAATAATATCATTCCCTAAATAATAGTGAACAAATATCGTGCGTGTTTATTAATCTGCAGAAGCCTCCGATACCGTTAGCCATCGTTACTACTTAAACAATGGACTAGGGGTAATGCGTATAAAATTATCGAAATTTATTTAACTGGCAGACAGCAATATGTAAGAACTGATAAAACGGAGAACGATAAAAAAACAGGAATATGGTGTACCGCAAGGAACAATTCTCGACCTACTGCTATTCAACTTCTACATAAATGATCTTCTTAAACAATCTAACGAAGAGAAGATCCTAGATACTAACATTTTTTTTTAAATAAAATTTAGTACTTCCCTATTAGAATAAATTAGTTTAAGAGATGCGCAAAATGTAGTAATTTTTTAACATGTTCTGTAAAGCGTAAATCAAAATAAAAAGTCATCCCTAAATTTTTTACACGATAAATTATAGGCAAGGAAACATTATCAATATTAATATTTAAATGTTCATATAAAAATGTCCTTTTATCTTTATTGCCAAAAATCATTAAATTACATTTTTTTAGTTCAAAATTAAGTCATAGTCATATTAAAGTCGCTTAATATTTTCAATCTCTGTATTAATACAATTAGTCGCTTGGACAAATTCTTGAATATTAAATGCATACATAACTGAGTGTCATCGACGTATGTTTGCAGTTTACAAATACCTACTGCAGATAAAATATCGCCAGTGTATATTATAAATAATAAATGACCCAAGATGGATCCCTGCTGGACCCCGGATTTTATATTTGTACTAGAAGAAAAATTACCGTCAATACGTATTATTTGTGACCTATCACTTAAGTATGAGGTGATGAGTAAAACAAAAAAAGATATCAAAATCGTAGGACTTAAGTTTGGTGCATAATAGCACATGATTAGTTGTATCGAACTCCTTAGAATAATCTGGCAGCACCAGTACACTAATTTTCTCCTGCCATATGCTTGTATCAAATCACTTGTAACATTTGCTAAAACTGTGGCCTTTTCTAATAGTGGACTAAATATAGATTTGTAGAGAAAATTTTACATAGAGCAACGCGACATAGAAAAATAAGTTTGTTTTGGTGAAACTAAGAATAACCTGAGTTTTTTTACTTCGGGTAGTTAGGGGAACCCTTCTTTTTTCGCGGAAAAGGGGTAAATTGGTCATTTTTAAGGGCGGTTTTTCAGTTTTAATTTATTTTGGACCCCATCTTTAACGTGTGTACAATTTAGAGGTGCACTTATTTTCACATTTAATATCCCTAGTCCCTAGTGCTTAAATTATTTCGGGAAATTTTTTCGAGGTCATAAATTTTCTTAATATATTCATGAACAAGGAAAAATTTCCGGACATTAATTTAAGCTCGTAGAATAATAATAATACTAACAAAGATTCATTCATCATAGCGAGCCATGGAATAACAAAACAATTCTACGACTGTCAAGTACGGACCTTGGTCAAGTCATCGAGTCATTGTGCTAAAAAATTTCGCAATTTAAAAAGTATGTTCTATCCTAAGGGTTTTCAGAACAATTATCAAAAATAAATAATATTTCTCCGCTTTTAGTAGATTAACGTTAATAACGGATAAAAATTATAAGATGTCTTTAAGTTATTTATAAAAGTTTCATATAACTAAAGTAGGCAAATCCAAATTTATTAAACTAAGAAATTGCACCTTATAAATAATGGTATTTTTTAAAGTTAAGTCTAAATATAGATCTATTTTATTCAAAATCTTTGTTAACATATTTTAAAAAACAGATCCTATATTTTGATATTAATATTTCACTATTAGAGGCAAGTTGTATTAATAAAAAGGTATTTAATTAATTTGAGGAAACTTATTTATAAAGTTCAGTCTTCAGTTCTATTTATTCTCCATTAAGACGAGAAGAATTCTTGCTAGACTTCCAAGTCCACTTAAATTTAGTTAATTAAATTTGTTAATAAAGTTTGTTATTCTGTAATATATGTTATTGTGATACCGACAACTTTACTGTTTTAAACGAAAAAATAAATATTAACATATTAATTTGTGTACTTATAATATCCTCCTTTGCATCGCCAAATAAATTTAATTCTAAAAGTACTCCAACTCCCGCGTCTTTATTTTGATATTTTAAATGACAGAAAAATTTTCGCTTATTAATTTCACACGTTAAAAATTTCCGGAAATTTTTTGGGTTGCTATGGTAACTTAACAAAAAACAAGTTTCTGATTGGTTAAAAAATGGTGATGTGAAATTTTCGTCAATATTTTATACACAAATTTAAATAATGTTATAAATATTGTATGTTTACGAAAACAAAAGCGCCCAATATTTGAAGTGTTTTATGGTGTTTTATGCAAATAAAAAAGGCAAAAAAATCTTTACAACCTCATTAGAATACCGTTAAAACTAGTCGCAAAAGCAATTGCGCGCAGGAACGTACTTGAAATATTTAGATCAGCAACTCAGTCGTTACGGTCTAATACATACAAATTTTAAGTACGGCTCTGTACTATCTTGTCCGCAAGAGTCGCTTAGCTTTATGGTTTTTGTACGTCGGCTTTTTTGATGACACCATACCGAATGGTTCAACTACGTTAATAATGAGCTCGTAAAATTTTTATTTTGTTTTTTATGTGCAGGAAAGCTCTGGAATATACTATACTATGACAGATTTTCCTTAGTTGACGTTGAAAACTTATGTTCGTTCGTGTCCTGCCATCAAAAATAGAACATCGCTAAAAAGTTTATCGATAATTCGCCAATTTTTCGTATTGAAAATAATAAATCGCCTATGTTCCAGCTAACGTGGCACGTCTATTTTTGTCGTTAATTTAGCCTCTGGTGGTGTATTGGCAGCCGTGCCCCACGTTTCTTCGTTTACATGCAGCACCATAGATTAATCAGGGAATAAAAGGAAATTTATACAGCCTCAAATGTCAATTAGTCGTACATTGCTTTCGAACGTTGCAACGGCTATTAATACTTGTCAGAGATGTTAACTCCGGCAAGGCTGTGAAATAGCGAATAATAGCAAAGACAAAAAGTACGGTAACGTCGCATTTGAAGAGTATATAAACTGTATATTACAAGATAATATTAATTATTATGCAGAAGAGGGATTTTTTTGTCATGATTAAACTTAGGATGTTAGTTATCAAGACACCCGTGGTTATTATGCATATAGCTTAGACGTAAATGATTCGAATACCTATCACATTAAAAAAAAGTACTAGGTTAATATGTGCATAGAACAAGGTTTTTCTTTTTCTGTTCGTGTACTTTTCCATATATTTCAATAGGAGAAGAGTGTACAGAATAATCTAAACTAGTCCATTTTTTATATTATAAATATATAATGTATGCATGTTAGTAGAGACTGAAAATATGTTGGCACATGCAGTTTTACTGTAAACTTACAAAATATAAAAACAAAAGCCCTTTATGTAATGTTTTAATTTTAAAAATATGTACAAACTTTTTTTTTCAAAACACAACTGTTTTTCAAAGTGATATAAATAATTTAACATCTTCTAAGGCATATTATAAACA
Organism: Leptura quadrifasciata; assembly: GCA_963675555.1. Taxonomy (NCBI): domain Eukaryota; kingdom Metazoa; phylum Arthropoda; class Insecta; order Coleoptera; family Cerambycidae; genus Leptura; species Leptura quadrifasciata. The sequence continues at coordinate 141,568,047 of OY776675.1, read as the reverse complement.
AAAATGTAGGTAAAATATTTTTGGTTTTTGAAAGAAGTAGTGTCCTTTTTAAAGGACTGTAGGGCTATACACAACCATTTTAAGTAAAATATATCAAAATTACAAACAAATTTTATTTATTCTTTCCTATTATTTGGGTTTTCTACCACATGTATTATTATCCTCTTCAAAAACAAATCACCGAATCTACAAAATAATAGAATTATTGGAAAAAAGCTTCTGCGCCCGTGACGTTTACGCCAAAGGAATAGTCAGAGGTTATGTTTTGCAAATAATATAAATCGGAATAAACACAGAAATAATGTATTTTGCTGACGTTTCAGAAAATAATCTCTTTCCGTTTTCAAAGCTTTTTTTTGGAAGAACTCTTATTTTGCTTTGTATGTCAAATACACAGCTTTAAGATTTTTTTTATGTTATTTCCATAGATACTTACTACTTACACAGAACATAGAACTGATGATATTTTCCTTTAGATAATGTTGAGTTTGTTAAGTTCTTCTTTTAACATTGGTAGCCAGGTTGTACAAATATCTACAGAACAATTCGATACGCACTTATCTTCATTTAATAAGATTATTGCTGATTCTTTAATTTTTATTTTTTTGGTATCTGTTTCTTTTGTTAAGATTTTTACCGAGTCCCAGTTTATTCTATGTCCGTTTTCCCCAAGCATGTTCACAAATCTTTGATTTCTGAATTTCATTATTTCTAATGTAATTCTTGTGTTCATCGAACCTCACACTGAAAAGTCTGGATGACTCACCCACATAACATTTATCACATTCGCACGGGATATTGTAAATACAGTTTGTTGAATCCTGCTCCCTGTTTATCGGTTTTGTTTTTGTTAAAATACATCTTAAAGTGTTCCTGAAATATCGTCCTAACATCAAATTTGTCACCTATACGGCGTAGCTTTTCCGATAGTCCGTATACATAAGGAATTATTGCTGTATAATGACGTTCAGGTTTTTGTCGTACCTGATTGTCCCTATTTTCAACATTTATGAAAACTCAAGGCTTCAGGATATTGATTTTGTACTAGAACCTCTTATTGACTGATTTGAGTTAAAATTTAGATATCTATTAGTATGTGTTTGTTAAATTTTAACTCAAATCAGTCAATAAATGTTAAAAGGGGTGTTGTAAAATGTTTATACGATAGGGCCAAAATAATTTCATCTAATATTGAAATATTAAATAACGAGAAAAAATTTATCAGAGAGGTTATAGTACAAAATCAATATCCTGAAGCCTTTTTTGATAGAGTTTTCATAAATGTTGAAAATAAGGACAATCAGGCACGACAAAAACCTGAACGTCATTATACAGCAACAATTCCTTATGTGTACGGACTATCGGAAAAGCTATGCCGTATAGGTGACCAATTTGATGTTAGGACGATATTTCAAACGGGGAACACTTTAAGATCTATTTTAACAAAAACAAAACCGATAAACAGGAAGCAGAATTCAAAAAACTGTATTTACAATATCCCGTGCGAATGTGATAAATGTTATGTGGGTGAGTCATCCAGACCTTTCAGTGTGAAGTTGGATGAGCACAAGAATTACATTAGAAATAATGAAATTCAGAAATCAAAGATTTGTGAACATGCTTGGGAAAACGGACATAGAATAAACTGGGACTCGGCAAAAATTTTTACAAAAGAAACAGATACCAAAAAAAGAAAAATCAGAATCAGCAATAAACTTATTAAATGAAGATAAGTGCGTATCGAATTGTTCTGTAGATATTTGTACAACCTGGCTACCAATGTTAAAAGAAGAACTTAACAAACTCAACATTATCTAAAAGAAAATATCATCAGTTCTATATTCTGTGTAAGTAGTAAGTATCTATGGAAATAACATAAACAGAATCTTAAAGGTGTGTATTTGACATACACAGCAAAATAAGAGTTCTTCCAAAAAAAGCTTTGAAAACGGAAAGAGATTACTTTCCGAAACGTCAGCAATATACATTATTTTTGTGTTTATTCCGATTTATATTATTTGCAAAACATAACCTCTGACTATTCCTTTGGCGTAAACGTCACGGACGCAGAGGCTTTTTCCAATAATTCTATTATTTTGTATATTCGGTGATTTGTTTTTGAAGAGGATAATAATACATATGGTAGAAAACCCAAATAGTAGGAAAGAATATTCCTAGAATGCCACAAATAACTTTCAGACAATATTTAAATTTTATTTATCATAAAGGATTACATTTTAGTATGATAAAAGAAAAACAACTTTTAACATGCAGGACAATGTCACATTTATTGCAACACGTATTGACCTTCTTATGGCATACACTGCATCTTCTTTGGTTGTTACGAAAAAGAACCAAATGATCCAATCGATCAAATCTCGAGTGCTCGTGTAAATTCACTAAAGAACTTGAAAAACTGCTGGAGATTTTCTTATGGGTTTCTAAAATTCCAGTAGCTACCGACCTTCGAAAAGCTATTTGATCCATTTTACCGCCTCCTAGTCTATGTAACTGCCACGAGTTTTGTATTTCCGCCCATATTCTCATTATAGAGTTTGATGCTGTTCGGTTGATCCACCGTTACTTTCCTTTCTCTTTTTGAGAAAACCGCTGCACTCCTCTTATTGGATTTACGGGACTTGCATTGGACACAACACAGACAATATTATTGTCGTTACATTTACATACTACAATATTGTCATCTTGTGAGGTCCTATAGTCAATATGTCCTCTCTCATTTATTTTTTTAGGTTCTTGTTGTTCATAAGTGGGCATTTACACAATCAGTTTTTGCTTCACAAACATGTCAATAATATCGTCATCAATAAATTTAAAAAACAAATGAAGAGAATCGAATACATCGCCAACTTGATCGCTAATATTATTTTGTTGCCAATCAGGAAAAATGTGACCTCGAATGTCCAGTTTCCCCCATTTGTAATTTTTCTTCTTCGGTTTTTTTCTCCTTATAAAACTGGATAAGGGTAGATCATCTTCTGAATCGAAACGGTCACTATTTCCTTTATCGTTCAATTATGATGTAACATGATACTCTGCCTCAGCTCGTAATTATTTTGAATTACGACATTGTCCTCCGCATTTGAATTTTCATCAGTCACTACTTCATCTATTAACTTAGTTGGTGTAAGAGGTTTATTATTGTAACTAAAAACGAAGAAAGATTTCTTATAAAAAATCTAGTAACACACTGACTTATCATCCTTTAAAAAGGACACTTATTTATCGCATGATTTTTTTCACACATAAATCAAATTTAACCTAACCTTCTGCCATGAGTATGTCGGTCACATTGTCATTTATGAAAATAATATTAAAAAAAACAATGTTTTACTCAAACTTTGAAAAATATTCTTACTTCCAATCACCCATGTTTTATCCACAACGAACTGTGCACACAACTTTTAGGTTAACACACGTTCTGACGTACAATAATTGACATAAACTGAAATCCAACACTACAAATGTCAAGGTACAATGTTAGAGTAGCGCCATCCCTGTAAAAATACCGCAACCTAAAATTATTGGAGGGAATTTGAACCGTCCTAGTAAAAGGACGGTAGATCTATCTGGGCTTTAAAATACCTTATTTATTCTGCAAAATTTGAAGTTGGCAGGGTTGTAACAGTAATTTGATCGCTTGGACATATCTTGTATCCACAAAACTACATGAACATAATGAATGGTTTTAATTATTTGAACGTAATGTTGAGATAAACTAGAGATGATCCGAAAAATGATCAGAACAACTCTTGATGATGAAAACTTAAATACGCGTCTAGTGCTGCATATGCGTAGTTTTTGGTATTGTGTGTATAAACACTGCTTATCGTTAGTGTCTTATTAAAAATTACAGCCCATTTTCAAAATTAACCTATAACATTGAAAACATCACATTTATGGGAATTTAAAATAAGCATTACAGATTTCCGACATTATAATATCTCAAAAATGTAAATGTATAGCATTCGCGTGAATTCTAATTTCAGTAATAAGGTAATTGCCTACTTATTACTAAGTTTCCAAAGTCGCCAAATAGTATGCAGTACCGATGCAAAAGAACAACATGATTAATACCTATGCATATTTCAAAATAATTGGTTTTTAATATCATCGATTAACTTTTGCCATATCCATAAGAAAGGTTTCACCAAGTAATTCTTAAAGCTTAAACGTATATTTATATATAAATATAGAGGGCGTGTTTATTTTGATTGGAACACGCGGTATATAATTTTATAAGAATGCGGTTTATTTTCCGGATACTTATTGCACTTAATTTAAATAAAAATAATGTACAGCATAGTTTTATACGCGGTTAAACTAAGTCGTACTTGCATATAAATTACAGAGTTTATTATAAAATATTTGCTGCCCAGATAATAACCTTGGAAAATAATTAATGTTTTATTATAATTATGCAAGAGATTGAGAGATAATAACTGCATTAGAACAGGAAAGGTCTTGTTGCGTTGCTTTATTTTGTAAAAATACACAGTAAAATGTTTTTTTGAAATCTAATAACGTATTATTTCTTGAAAATTATTTTATTTAATATTCCGGTTAAGTTTTTTCCATTTAATGATTTACATAATAGTCCGGTTCCATATGTAAATCTGAGATGATTAAATATTGAGTCGTATATCAAATTTTGAAGAAGAATTTACCGAATACGAAAATCGGTGGCAGTTATTTGCTATTTATGTCTGAAGCTGGGTTTTAAGACTTATACCAGCCCTTGTAAAAGAAGTTGTAAATTGTCTATTTTAATTACTTCCACGTCTAGTGGAGGTATAAATAGTAACGCAAAAAAAAATTTTTTTTGTTGAAATAGGCTTGAAGTGTCATGAAACGAGATTTTAAATTTGAGCAAAAAAAAAAAAATTCCTGTCTGTCGGTCTGTCTGTCTGTAACTTTTTTTTGTACGCACGTTTACTCTGGAACCGTTTATGATATTGACTTGAAATTTGGTACACTTATGTATTATAACGAGATCTGGAATAAATTATATTTTGAGCTAATTCCGTTGAAGGGTTCGGGGGTAAATGGGGTAAATAAGCAAAGCAAGCAGGTAAGAGTCCATAAAATTGCAAATTTAGGGCATGTATGAAAAGTCAAGGTCTCAAAATTTGTTCTGGCATCAGTCACAACCCCCCACTATCACCCCCAATATAATCCCCACACTATTAATGAAGGGAGTAAAAAAATTAAAATGTGATTTAGTGCGTATACAAGAACGAAACGTCTCATAAATTTTTTTTCGCGTTAGCTACCCCCTCTACCATCCCCATTGCCCCCACCCTATTATTAAAGGGAGTAAAAAATTAAGTTGGAATTTAGTGTGTTTACGAGAACCAAGGGACCCTAAAAATTTGTTGGCACTAGCCACCCCCTCCATCACCCCCATCCCATTATTAAAGGTAGTAAAAAATTAAATTGGGATTTAGTATGTATACGAGAACCAAGGTACTCTAAGATTTTTTTGGCATTAACCACCTCGTCTACCACCCCCATTGCCACCCCTACCCTATTATTAAAGGGAGTAAAAAATTATATTATAATTAGCGTGTGTAGAACCAAGGGCCTCTAAAATTTATTTTACCATTAGTTACCCCCTCTACCACATCCATTGCCACCCCCACCCTATTGCTTAAGGGAGTAAAAAATTAAATTGGGATTTAGTGTGTATATGAGAACCGAGGACTAATTTTTTTTTACATTAGCCACTCCCTCTACCACCCCCATTGCCACCCCCACTGTATTATTAAAGGGAATAAAATATTGGAATACTGGGATTTAGTGTATATAAGACTTGGATACAAAATCTGGATGTGGAAGTAGTGATTGCTTGGGCAGCGGTTTTTTATTAAAAGCCCGCGATGTTGTGAAACCCTTAAAAGAGGAAATAACTCTCATTTAGTTGTTCCAGTCACATATCTTTAACAATAAAGCTCGGTGCTGTAGTACAAATAAATGTTAAGCTATGTTATACAACTGCCCATTTTGGTGGATGGGATTGGAATTTAATGTTTCAAACGTGCTAGAGATCAAAAATAAAGCTTGTAAAATGACGATGATTTTGCGTTTCCTCAACAAACTCAATTATTTTTTATCGTCTCCAATAGTTTTTCATTTCTTTGGTACATCACCCCTAAAAAGAGTTGAAACTCATTCCCTGGAAGAAAGTAAACCCCCGCATAGGGCACTAATGTTTTTAATGCTCATTTACTACCAATTTGCGGAAAAGAAAAAGAAATACGTTCATCAACTGATTTTTTGTCACATGTTTGAGACCCCGAGTTACTGTATTAGTAACGGGAAAACAAAAAATCTGGGGATATACAAGGTGTTTCATAATTGAATGCTGATCCTAAAGGGTTATAATCCTTGGATGATTTTAAGAAAATTTTTTTATATGAACATAGGTCCGCAATCGCTTTATTTCTGAGATACAGGGTGTTGAGATTTTACAAAAAAATTAATTTTTCCCCAATGTCTCTAATCTATCTTTTTTTTTTCTCATTGACTCGCGTACTCGGTGGAAAGTTCCTTGAGTATTCCTTATAGCTTCACAGGAAACTATTATGGGGTTTCGCTATTCTTTCGCTGGCCATGACCATGACTCTGTTCCCCCACGACCTATCCAGCGCTTATTAAAGTTTTGGTTCAAATACTCGCGTGCCAGAGCTCTAAAATGGGCAGGTGCACCGTCGTGCATAAACCACATGCGATTTCGCATTAAAATAGGAACATCTTCCAACAGAATTGGCAAATTATCATCAAGAAACAAGCTATAATTATATCCATTTAATCTGGCTGGTAGAAAAAAAGGCCAATTAGGTAACCTCCAATAATTCCAGCCCACACATTTAATGAGAATTGTACCTGTTGATAAGATTCCACGATTGCATGCGGATTTTCCTCGGTCCAAAAATGATTGTTATGAAAATTTCTGATACTATTTCTCGTAAAACTAGCTTCGTCCGTGAATAAAATTTCCGTGTCAAATAAAGGATTTTGGGCTGGGTGGGATTTTTTTGGAGAAACCATTGGCAGAAATTCACACGTAATAGAAAGTCTCGAGGAAATAGAGCCTGAACCCGTTGAATGTGATAGGGGTATAATAAATAATCGTTGTAGAGTCCTCCATACTAGAACATGGACGATATTTAAATTATTAACAACTTTCCTCGTACTTATGTCGGGATTTTCCTCAACTGAATTTAAAACAGCTACCTCAATTGCTGGAGTTTTTGCAGTCCGAGGTGCTCCTTTTAAGTGATTATTTGGCTCAAAACTTCCTGTTTCACATAACCTTCTGTGGGTGCTTGAAATCGTCCGAACATCAGGAACAATTCTATTTGGGAAGCGCTCCTGATACAGTCCATGACTTTGTATGCGTCCCCGTCAGCAAGTCCATACAAGTAATGCATGTCTGCTGATTCGGTATTTGTAAAATTTACTATATTTTTTATTAATAAACAAGTTTTGTAACTTAAGTAATGCCACAGGGCACGTATCTGACAAAGAAGTGTCAAAATTGTTTACATTTTAAAATAAGGAAATGTGTTCTTAGCATACTAGACGTTTCTAGCCTACAAGATAATTATTCTACTCTTTAACGGCTGAATTCGCATAGGGACAAGCAAATGAATGCATTTTATTTTTTATATCGAAAACGTCCGCTGGACAAAAAATGTCAAGGGACCATTTTTATGACCGCAAATATGAAAATAATATTTATTTTAAAAAAAGCAGTGGCTTATCATTTTTTAAATTAAAAATATTAGGGCATGTTAACAGGGACGCCACTGATGAAAATTTAAAAAACTTCTATCCTGGAAAATGTACTTTTATGTATTATTTTCACGTACCAAAATTGAAAAAGAAAGATAGATGAAAGGTATTGGGGAAAAACTGATTTTTTTGTTAACTTAGAGAATACCTCAGTCTTTTGAATTCATACTTATATGTAACTACTGTAGTGGTGAATTGATCATGATGAGGAGTATTCCCCAAGGATCTGTCTTTAGACCATGCAGCTTTCTTCTGTCAATATTAATATTTGTCAGGACAACTTAAAAATAACTTTATGTTAAATTTAAAAGGATACATTTTTGTATAAATAAATAAATAACACCACAGGTAATTACGACCCCCTTTATCCCGGAAGGCTCTAGAAGAGCCTTGTGTGGGAGGGGGCTATACATTTAGAGACAAGGGACACACACCCAATATCCGTGTATAGTTGAAAAATTCCTCTCTCACAGTATTTTCCACTGTCACGACCGGGAATCGAACCCGGAACTTTTGGAGTGCGCTTACCTCTTGACCATCAGTCATACAATAGCAGTATCCAATTCAAATATTTAATACCATCCCCATCTCCAAAAGTTATAATTTTAACTTATAAACTAAGATTTGCATTACACTCCCGAGCCTTGTTATTAAAAAGGGGTATCTGTCACTTCAAGGGGTTGAAGGGGGAGGTATAAAGTTATGCTCAAAGGATAATAAATAAACACCAGAGAAATTAGACAACCCCCAATTCCAGAAGCTAGGGCTTGTGCGGAAGGGGGTTACACATTGAAAAAACGCGGACATACAACCATTTCCTCCGACAGTGCCGGAGCCAGGATTCGAACCCGGTGGTGCGATGTCCGTGTGATTAATCGTGATTACTACCTCGCGCCTTAACCCACTCGGCTATCGATCAGATGTCACTTTAGAATTAAGAATTGGCATGTTTTAGGATTTTACTCATAAATTGTTAGTTAATTACGTGGATAATGAATTTATCCGTTACTGATTTATCTCACAGTATATACATTGTTATTGAGCTCTTTATTATAAACTTCGTTTCTTTAAATATTAAATAATGCTTTACGGTCTACTGATGAGGACGTACCTGAAAGCTATTTTATTTTAGGAGATAACTGACCGTTTCCACACATATCAGCGACCTTGTATATTCATATAATACAATTATGTTCCTTCTATATTTTCTGCGTTTAACATTTTGACAGGGTGAGCGCCAAAAAAGATAATAATTTTACACACACTTCACAAATTTTGAGGTACATATTTATTATTATTTTTAATAGATATTTAAATGACCTAAATCACTCCACAAAATTTATCTTTAGATATTGTTATAAAACACCGCCATTTACATTATCACCCTTGTATGTTCTAAAACGGTTGTAAGATTCTATCCACACAATTCAATCATCTTAAAATGTTACTCAAATAGATGTTCACAAGCGGCCACGCCCGACTGCAAAGTTCATTCGTTGTTGATTTAATTTGGAAAACTTCGCATACTTACCGCTTTATTTTGTCAATGGAAATTCATAATGCTGCCTGCCACTCATATACACAGAGCCAACGTTAATTGAAGCACTAAAATATCCGCCTCCTTGTAAAAAAAAAAACAAGTGCATATACAAAATTAAGACGTAATTACAAGCCAAGCAAAAAGTAGATTAGAATATTAATAATAAGTCATGGTATAAGTAAATAACTATTATCTTATAACCCGATTTTATACTAATATTTTAGTTACGGTATTTTAAAATTACTTAGTCATATTTTTGATGCCTTTATTAGAAATTATGTCCAACCCACCTTAATTTATAAGGTTAAGTCCTGTCCATCAGCAGTGACGGATTAATTGACTTTTCTTACAGCATTTCTAGCACCTTCAGATTCTTATTAGTGTTTGTTTTATATAAAAAAATGTATATAGTCTTTGTTGTTAATATTTGACATCGTTCTTTGAATAACAAATGATCGTTTGAAAGGTGCTGTAGCAGCGGAAATTTTATGTATATGTATGTACGCCTCATAATGCAGGCCAATATATAAGGAAAACGTGATCTTTGGGAAAATATGCAGAAAAATTTACGCAATACCAAAATCGACGGCTGCTAATTGGTATTTGGATTGGTTACTAACCCTTTTATCTGTTCTGGTTTTACTTTCCCATATACGTAGTATACAGGCTGTCCATTTTATCAGGGCACTCGAGAATATCTCAGTTAATATCGGTCGTACAAAAAAAAATATTTTTACGAAAATTGTGCCAATTTATATAACTTACAAAATGGTTTAAAGACACTTGAAATCCATGGCCTACTTTAAGAGTTATGGCGGAAAATATCGAAAATGCGAAAAACGTCTAGGCCAAATATCTCCGTTATTTGCAGAGATACGAGAAAAATTCTAAGGCGAAAATTTTTTGCAACATAGAGTGTTTCAACGAGGTTTTATCTAATTTTTGTCAAAACCGCTGTATTTTGAGATTTACTCTTCAGGCGGTTAAGAAAATTATTTTGAAACGGGCGGGAAATGGTGCTATTAAATAGAGTATTTCCCTCCCTTTTCAACGATATATCACATGCTATATTTATTCATTGGTACTACGTTAGTAATTATAAAAACTTTTTTTTTAAACCAACAACTTTTTTTTAACAAGCATTATACTTGCCGTGGAGAAGTATGATTAAATAAAACGATAAAATAATTCAATAAGTTGTTCAAATCTTTGCTATAATAAAACATTAACGCAATTAAGAAGAATAAAGTAAATTCAGGTAACAAAAACAAATTAATAATAAAAAGAATATAGCACACAGAACATTAATATTTATCTAATCCTCAAAATAATTTTTAAGATATCATATCAAGTGTTCAAAGTGCCCACCGCGATTTCTTATGCACAATCGAGCGCGGCGAGGCACTGCATTTAAAACATTACTTAGCATTTCGGGGGTAACTGTAATACATGCCTGTTGAATTCGAGCTTTTAGGTCCTCTACATTTTGCGGTGTCGTCGAAAACACCTTATCTTTAATATACCCCTATAGACAAAAACCCATTGGGGTTATATCTGGAGAACGAGGGGGCCATCGAATAAATCCATTGGTACCTATCCAATGTTGAGGCAATATTTCATCTAAATAATCTGGGAATTGTGGAGGAGCTCCATCTTGTTGAAAATATTGAAAGTTGTGTCGATTCTCTAGAGGTAGGTCATCTAAGAATTCATTAAATTCATTTCTCAAAAAGGTACCTTTGACCTACTAAATTGGTGCCTAAAATACCTATCCACACATTTATTGAAAAACGATTTTGAAACCCAGTCGGTCTATGCCAGTGTGTATTTTCAGAAGTCCATTTGCAATGAATATTGCGATTAAAAAATCCAATATTGGAAAAACTTGCCTCGTCGGACCAAAGTATTTTACTACATATTAATGGATCGGCATGCTTCTTTTCCAACAGCCACCTACAAAAAGGGTCCTCCTTGGTTTGTCCCCCGCTTGTAAATTGTGAACTAAACCTACCTACCTACTAAACCTAAAAGGAAATGTAAAGCTGAATTTTTGGTATGTTATTTGAACCCGTTAGGGGAGTGTGAAACTACGTTTTGCAAGCAAAAAAAAATTATGCTAGCTACGTAATACTAGAAAAACTGCAACATTTTCATTTTCTGCAGTTTAACTTACAAACTATGCCTTTTTTGACATTAGTTGTCATTATAAGGTTTAAAGTATATTAAGTTTTGTGACAATCGAAGCCCAGCCATAGTTCCATATGTCTAATAATTTTGAGATATGGCACTATAAAAATTGGCATTTTTCCAAAAAATAAAAATTTTAAGTTTCGCTTTTGTTTTCAGTCAAATATCGGCACAATCGCTCATCCTACAAGAAAAATACTAAGTTTTAGCACATTTAATTACCTTTTATATAAGCGCAAAATGGAGTCAGTAGACCTTATAGTTCTCTTGAAATCGCCAATAAAACAAAAATTGCGAAAATAGAATTTTTAAGATATGGGCCTGACTAAACACTGATAACATGAAAGTTTGGTCATTAGGCGAAAGAAAAATCCAGGTAAAAAGTTGTTATGTCTATTGACATTTATTATGTGTGTCTATTTACCAATATTATCTACAGATTTATAAATAAAAAGATACTCTTTATTTAGAACTTGAAGTGGCCTGGATCAGAATTCATATTCAGAAAAGTCAATGGACTGACTTTCTGACTGATTGACTCCTACTCTTAAATGGATTGGGATCTAGTGTGGATGACATGTTCTTCCAGAAAAGTGGCAGGGGTGAATCAGGCTCTCTGCAGTTTTCCTCTACATCTTTCAGTCACAGAGAGCTGGCTTTTCCCCCTGTATTTGTATTATTTGTGCACATCTTCTCCGGTTGCGACACTACTTTTGCTCTTTTATAGCATGGAAAGATGAAGACGTTGGGCGTTATCAAGAAACATCCACGGCTGGTTGATGTGGCTGCCATTTTCCTGCAGTCTGATGCCACGCTCGAAGAAATAGCCGTTTTTCATGAGATCAGCTGCGAACGCCAAGGTCCACCTGGTTCGTCTGCCCCCAATTGAAGAGGCTGCAGCTCAACATGCATATCGAACATACCACGAGGTACAGGAGTGGTTGGGTGTAGAAAAAGAACCAACCAACTGGGGCGGGACCAATAACCAGCATGGGCTGTTACCTGTGACTTCCACAAAGGACCCAGCTCCACAAACCCTCCTAACATTCATGTCATGCAAGTACCGCAAATCGTGCACCGAACAAGTACACGTGCCAGAAAGCAGGGCTAAAGTGCTCTGTTCTCTGTCATTTCTGTGGGGGAAGTCATGCCAAAATGTCACCACAATTGAAATAGTCGACTGCGACAACGAAAAATACATTGGCAAATCTTTACCTTTGGAGGAAATGTTGCCTCAACAAGGGTTGTTTCAACAAGATGATCAACCGGGACTCTCAAAAAATGTAAAATTAAATTTTTTGTAACAATTTTAATTATTTACTGTAAAATAATAAATGTCAAGAGACATAATACTTTTTACCTGGCTTTTTCTTTCGCCTAATGCCCACAATTTCATGTAATAAGTATTATTTAGTTAGGCCTATATCTTAAATATTCTATTTTCGCAATTTTTATTTTTTTAGCGATTGCAAGAGAACTTATCAGGTCTAATGAGCAAAGGCAATTAAATGTGCTAAAACTTAGTTTCTTATAATTTTTATCGTAGAACGAGCGGTTGTGCCGATATTTGGCTGAAAATAAAAGCAAAACTTAAAATTTTTATTTTTTGGAAAAAATGCCAATTTTTGAAGTACCATATCTCAAAAATTATTAGACATGCGGAGCTGTGAGTGAGCTTAAATTGTCACAAATTTAATATACTTTAAAAATGGTAATGACAATTAATGCCAAAGAACGCATAGTTTGTAAATTAAACTGCAACAACTGAAATAAGTCCGGAAATTTTGCAGTTTTTCAAGTATCCCGCAGCTAACTTTCTTGCTTGCAAAATGTAGTTTCTCACTTCCCTAACGCGTCCAAATAATATACCAAAAATTCAGCCTTACATCGCGTTTTGCGTTTTTGAAGTTTTTGACATGACTGGCCTAATAGGAAAGTATTGAGATTTTGATAAAATTTATCACACGTATACTCACTCAGCACTAGTATAATATGGCATAGCTCGTTACTCCTTAAAAATGCAGGGACGGAGACTGTGGGGGGTAAGGTTAAAATAATTAAATTATTATGTATTCTCACTAATGTTTTTAATTAAAGTTAACGCATGTATACTTCCTTAGTATCACTATACGATGCTTGGTGATTTGCTTCTAGGAGATTCAAGAAGGGATATTGCCGAGGATGTGATTTAAAGAACTATATATTTTTTTCCTATTGGTCAATTTTGGCGTTTATTTATTTGTTTTACTATTTCGGTGTAATTTGATATAATGCAATTTAATGGCTTACGAGACATTAATATTAATATGTATTACTGAAGAGGTTGCTATCCCCCCTGTTAATTAATAATAAAAATCCTTGATAGCTAAGCAATCAAGAACATATTTAATCCCACCCAGTAATTATTTATCTCAATTTTATGTCAAGATAAATAAACCAATTGGCCATTTACGTGATAAGTTAGGACCCAAATTACGTTGTGTTTGTAGTAACCTTTTATATTTATTCAAGTTCTTGATGCAAAGTTTGACATTACGGTTTCCTATCTGATATTATGTAACCCTGTTTATTAGTTGAGAAGCATAGTTGAGCATTTATTTTATTTACTATATTATTACTAAAGATTACACTGTGAATGTATGTTTAAAGTTTGTTTAAATTGTATTTGATTGAAATTAAATCATTATCAATTATTTAATTTATTACTTGTATTGAAAGAAAATGCAGTAATCGTTTTAATACATATATTATCGTTGGGATAATAGTCACAAAAATCATTTTATGTATAGCAAATAGCCAAACATGGAGTTAAACAAACCAAATATTACGTAGGAAAGTTTACGCTGCTATAATATGTTACAGAGATGGTTATGCAAATAACAAGAACCATGTTCTATAATACAATTCCTGAATTACGTTGATTGAAATTAACGTTGGGCAAAATTCCCGGAAAAATGATTGTTATTGCTTGAAATTAAAGTAGGAGCACTCGCTCAGATAATCATATTAATTGTGCTGTAGGTGAGAGTTTACACTCACGAAAAATCTTTTAGAATGCTGGGGAAATTTCCCTAAAGTAATTAAATAGAAGGGCAACCAGAAAGTTGCGTAATATTGTCAACCATACGAAGACGCGAATCCGCGAAAGGTCGAAGTTTGCGTTACATCACCCTTCAATCGAACAAGTGACCAGACAATAGTCTGAAATATTAAAAGTCCCGTTGTAACGGAACTCAATCGAAAACCGAACAGCCAATAGACCATTGTCAATGTTTCAAACCTGTGTTGGCGCCTGATACGTCGAATTCATGTAATTACAATATTTTATTGTAGATAAAATTGGCAAAAATCAAACAACCTTGTGGTTATAGTGGAAAAATCTTCCTAGTGTATTTTGAATATAAAGTATTCTTGCAAAACCTTACGTGAATAATGGTTGACACGGGGACCACCTATTAGCGTGATTAAACCACAGAATAATGACTGACATAAATGTTGACTGGTCACTTATAAAATATCTAATATCTTGTCTTTGCATAACTCTAAATACCTTAATTTAGTGATAGTAAACCGTAGTGCAGCAAACGTAAACTTCCGTAATAAAATATTTAGAATGAAGACTTTTACCTAGTCACACTATTATTACTGAGAATAATAATTGTGTGAATTGTAATTTTATCCTACTTTCTTGTTAAAAATCAACTCAAATTTTTCATAAAAAATCCACAGTTTCTTTTGATACCACAAATACGCAAATTACTCATTTCCCACCCGAAATCAGAATGTAAAGTCTTTTTTTTTTTTTAATAAAACGCAGAGTTCGAGACAAATTTACCTGAGGCAATATAAACAAACTATGTCGTTCTCCGGGGCTCTATCGGCGCCCTTGTCTATGCTTGCGTAAGTTGCCATTTTATTGCAGCGTCGCCTGGAATATTGAAATGAAGTCGAAGTAAATACGTTCGTTGCCGATGGCTACGACGTTAGTTATTTTGGTGTTAAGAATATGCCCGAAGAATATCCTCTAATACGGGAAAAATATTATTTCTAGTTGAGATTCGTTATGTGTAAATAACTTGTACAGCACATAGTTTGGTCATGTGCATGGAGAGAATCGCTCAAATCAAACGGACATCCGGCTCGTAGTCCTCAATAATCCCTCTAGCCCGTTCTTTTATATGATTAGCGGCAGGGAAGGAATTATACTTTTTTTACCTCTTTTAACACGCTGGTTATATGTACATTCCAACTAGTCAGATTTCCTTTTGCGCACAGCCCTACACCACGCTGATCGACACAACGTAGGGATCACCTCTATTTTGTGTATAGTGGGTTAGTCTTGTTGATTTTAACACAATTTAGATAAGGACTAACATCTTATGCTGAAGGCAATTTTTAAAGGTTATTTTATATTTATCCAAACTTATGTCTCGAGGCTTTAAAACATTCGAAAAGCTGGTATAATTTTGTGTTGAATTTAATTTCTTGTAGGATTTAATGATACTTACTGTTTAATCGTTGTTATAAAAATAATGTTATAAAAGTTAATAAATTTGAAATAAAAAAATAGGAATTGTTTTCAAATAGAAGCCGCTTTAATACGGGGTTTCACTATATTTGGTTATTTTTTGGGCAATGAAGGTGTTTATTTTATTATTAAAATATCCTCTCGAGGATGTCTCATTTATGTTTCACTCTGTTGCTGCACAAAGTATCAGAGCCACAGTCTAGCCGTCCTGTACTTTAATACTCTTGTTTTTACCTTCATTATTCATGAGTATTAAAACCGCCAAGGCGCAGAAAGCGAACAATACGAGCGCATCTTGGAGCAGGTGTTGAACATAAAATTTAACACTCACTTCATTCCATTTACACTTAATTAAAGAACATTGATACCTGTAATTTGTAGATAAGAACTCAACCCAGTGCATCTTACTGCGATCACTTGCAGTCGTTCGCCTAGTAAATTATCAATTCGGGCTCGTTAAAATTTAAACATCTATATAGTAATCTGGAGGGGACCGCATAAATTCAGTCTCAATAAAATAAATTTAGTTAATAAACGGTTATGAACCGTTAAGGTACATATTTTTAACGAGTCGCACCACGGACCGATGAAGAAACCGCTAAACAATGGCGGATAACAAGCAGGCTCGATTTGCAAACAATGGTACCACAGAAAACACCATGAATAAATCTATCTACAGGAAGACATCTGACCCAAGAACGGGATACCGTATCTAGCGTAATTATATAGGTACACATACCTTCCTTGCAGTATAGGTTAATGTTAATATTTATATTCTGTGGACCCTTTTTATTTCTTATGCATATTCTTATAGCTCAGTGACTATGTCATTTTACTTCTGTAGAGTTCCAGAAGGCTGAACTTTTCTACACAGACTTTTTAACTATGAAAAATAAAGTTCATGTAAATGCATAGTCCAAGTCAGCACTTCCCGACACTCAAAAAATGCAACAAATACTTTACGATATAATTATTATCGCCGCGAGTCATGCGGCATGCCTGTCATCAAACAACCCGACGCATATTAAAAACCTGTAAAGGTAAGCGAGTCAATTTGCGGTCGAGACAACACAAAGACTACAAAGAGTGATGGTATTTTAATGAGGTCGTAAAGTTTTTGTTGCGTTTTTTATGTTACGGGAACTGCTAATCTCAACTATATCCTCTTTTTTACCACCGCTGAGGCCGAGAATAGTTGTCATGTCAAACACCAGTAGCTAGATAGCAAAAACAAAGAAAACAGAGGTAATGCAATATTGTACAAGCAATATTATTATTAATAATAACACGCATATTTTTTAATCTAAAGCAAAACTTTTGCAATTTTGCATTACAGACCCATTTCTGAGTATTGCTTAATAAAAATGATTCTTGTTGTAAATGGTAGGTAATATGCTTCTAATCAACATACTAAAAATATACAACGCGAAAAATGCGTCTTTTGACCGCCATCTTGAAAAAACATCAAAATTTTTTTAAAAAGCACAAGAAATCATGTTTGGTATCAAATAACAGGAAATATCATGCTGAAAGAGAATATAATATTGGATTTTAACAGTAAAATGGTTACAAAGATGAAGTAACATGTGCAATGGGTTTGCTGATCAATGTTTCATGTATTGGTAGTGAACAATATACTGATTTAACTAATGAAAAGATTAGCCGAGGCGATATTTGTTTTGGGTTGGGTGAGTCGGATAGTACGGCAGATTTTTCGCTTAATCGCCCCTAAAAATCATAATAATGCGTTGAAAATTTTCAGTTATTGCATTTGTTTATAAGCAAAAAATTTTGCCAAATTTTTAAACAATTCCCTCTCCTAATTAACGGAGTTTTATATCTGAAAATTGATTTGAAAATTTCAGTATTCTTTTATCTATCAAAAAATGTTCAACTTTCTAAAAGCTTTAGTTTAGCCTCAGCAACATTTTGAAAATTTGCAAATTTTTTTGCGAAGTTTAGATTGCAAAATTATTAAAAAAAAATAATAAAAGTTCGATCTTGATCAAATTTGGTAGGAAGATTTATTATATTATAAAGTTTTCTTTAGCCACGTATGAAATTCCTACGTATAATATAAGTGTTTGAAAAAAATTCCACAAGTAACTTGCTATTTCAAAATTTTTTTGCGATTTTTACTATTTTTGCAACAGTAAAAATGAATTTTTGGATTCATAACCAATTGCATCTTATTTAAAATTTATTTGCAAAACTTTTGCATTTGTATAATTTTTCTCTAAGAGCAATAGTTACTGAGATATATGGAAAATAGGAAGAAAGAACGGAATTTTTAGTAATTTTTTCACATTTTGTTTAATAAAAAATTACGCCCATATTTTCAAACTAGCGC
Organism: Leptura quadrifasciata; assembly: GCA_963675555.1. Taxonomy (NCBI): domain Eukaryota; kingdom Metazoa; phylum Arthropoda; class Insecta; order Coleoptera; family Cerambycidae; genus Leptura; species Leptura quadrifasciata. The sequence goes on along the minus strand of OY776675.1, from coordinate 141,549,627 downwards.
ATAGTAAAATTATCATTTCTTCATTTTAAGCAGATAACGCCTGGGCTAGATGGCCAGAGATTTCGAAAATATATAAAATAATATATAAAAGAGCATGCAATTTTTTTATAGACCACAATCCATTTACTGCGTCTTCAAGTGATTTATGGAATATTTTCAACGGAATTACGGATAGTGAAACCAAAGTTACTGCAGAAAATGCTGACATAATTGGAAGATACATTCACGATAGAGTTACCGGCAAATTAAAAAAAAATAAAACTATTAAAATCAGACAAAGCAGTAACCATGAAAGAATTGAAAAAAGGAATTCTCATTGCTGGGGACACTCACCTTGTAGATTCGTGTGTTTTAACACAGAGGATGGCTGCTTGTATCTTCTTGGATAATATCGCTCAAGATGCAAGAGAGTTTTTCAATTACGAGTTATCTACTCTAACAACTTCATTATTTGACCATAGCATCCAGCAAATGAGAAAAACTGAAAAATCATCATTGGCAAACTCATTAGATAGCATTAATGTCAATAAAATACAACGCTCTCGTTCCCAGCAAAGTACTTCCTACGTTCTTGAGGTTAGTGCATTAATTCACCAGTTACAATGGTCCGCTTCTGCAACATTTGGCGATGTCATAAGACAACATGAATCGTATGTCAACAGAAGGTATGGAAAAATGACAATAGTTTTGTATGGGTATAGTTGTTTTCAAGGAAGAGGTTATTCCATTATTCATACAGAAGGTGATGCAGACACATTAATCGTCGAAAAAGCTTTAAACGTAGCCCAGGAAAAACATGTCACTGCAGTAGCTGATGATACTAATATTTTAACCCTACTACCTTATCATTCTTCTAAGAACATTTCTGTCTGCCACACAATCTGATAAAGTTCGTGACATTGAAGCCATGCAAATATCTATTGAAGAGGAGATTCACGTTGTTCACGCATTAACAGGTTGTGGCACCGCCAGTGCGTTATTTGGTAAAAGTAAATCTTCTGCTTTCAAGAATATCATAAAATCCAAAATCTTATGCGAATGGGCTTCTCAATTTGGATCATCTAAGGATGTTACTAAGGAAGATTTAGTCGAAAGTGACTGTAACGTTATTGTGTCACTATAAGGAGGTAACATGGACAAAAGCAACCTAAATGTGCTTCGTGATGAACAATACATTGGGAAAATAACTTCAGCTAAAAAAATTTTGCCTCCAACACAAAATACATCGAAATATCATCTACTTCGAGTGAATTTGCAGTACTTTGTTTAGAAAAATCTTAACATGACAACCCCAGATTCTACACTACGGGGTTGGCAGTTGGTTGATGGAGAATTTCAGATGATATTAACAGACTTGAGCATAATGCAAAACAAACTCTTAAAAATGATTAAATTTGCCTGCTGAACTACAGTTGAAGAAACTGTTATAAAAAGCACTACAAACACACTAGACAGTTTTGATCTAGATGAAGATGAAATGTGATTTTGATGAAATGAATATGATTTTGTATTATAAAAACCCCTTTTATTGTATAACTTTTTAAATTTTAGATTTTGTTTAATGTAAAATTTTAACTTTAAATAATAAAAAATTTAATAATTTTTTTAAATTTAACCTTTTTTTTAAATTGTGAGCGAGGATAAAGCCACCTAGAATTTTTAAACCGCGTCTTCTTCTTCGAGTGCCATGCGCTTGATAGCACGTAGGCGATCACATATATAATGTCTAATGTGCCTTCTTCTGCTCTTCTAATAATTGTTGAAACGTCAGGCATGCTACACCAATTTCGGATGTCTCGCAGCCATGAATACTGCTTGCGGCCTGGTCCTCTTTGGTCTTCTATTTTGCCCATTAGGATCTCCTTGAGGAGTTTATAGTTTGGACCCCTTAAGATGTGACTCAAGCATGAGACCTTTTTTTCGTTAGTTCGATTATTTGTCTCTGAGTCCCAACTCTTCGTAGGACTTCCTCATTGGTGATGTGGTACATCCAAATAATTCTGAGTAGTCGTCTTAGGGTCCACATTTCAAACGCTTCGATCCGGTCTAATGGGTTTATTTTTAATGTCCACGTTTCTGCTCTTTATAAATACAATTGTCCACGACACGGACGCGAAGTTCTAGCGGAATCTCTCTGTGAAGAAGGTGTTGATTGAACTTTATGAAGGCATTTCTAACCATTGGTACGCGTAGTTTGACTTCCTCGTCGCAGTCCCATTTTGTGTTCAGAGTGGAATCTAGGTGTTTCAATTTTTCCACTATCTTGATTGAGTTGGGGTCTACTTAAAGTTGGTCGTTTCTGATGGGGTGTCTGCTAACCATCATCAATTTGGTTTTGGTGGTGTTAATATCAAGGCCATAATGTTTTCCGACGTTGTTAATTTTATTGATAAGTATTTGAAGATCTTCAAGAATATCTGCGAGTATTGCTGTATCATCGGCATATCTCAAGTTATTAATTGGTGTTCCATTTACTTTAATGCCTGAAACCGCTTAGATTAATAAAAAGATGTTTGTCAACACTGCAAATGCTTTTAGTTGTTCGGCCACCATTTTGTTATTTCCTTTTATTTTTTTAAACCAATATCACATTCTTTTTGAGCATGAAATTTCCTATAACTTGATATCAGACATGATTTTTTATAATTTTTTAAAATATTTCATATCTTTCAATAGTACGGAGATATATATATATATATATATATATATATATATATATATATATTGTATGTTGATTAGGAGCGTATTACCTACCATGTACAACAAAAATCATTTTTGTTGCAACTAGTTCCATCTCAAGGTGTTTTTCCACTTATTTCTACTGCGCTATTAAGTTTAATTAATTTAAATAAATCATCTATATCTTTAAACTGTGATGTTTGCATCAATAAACAAAAATATACGCCACAGAAATTAGACAACCCCCAATTCCAGAAGCCAGGGCTTGTGCGGAAGGGGGTTACACATTGAAGAAACGCGGACATACAACCATTTCCTCCGACAGTGCCAGATGCCGGAGCCAGGATTCGAACCCGGTGGTGCGATGTCCGTGTGATTAATCGCGATTGCCACATCGCGCCTTAACCCACTAGGCTATCGACCAATAAATGATGATATTTTTTTATTTATGCCAGTTTTCGAATATAACAAAACGTTATTTATGAACAGTTGGTAAAAATGATACGAATTTAAGTAGCTGTTACATCAAGTCAGTAAGTATAGTGAGTATTGTTCTGAATTGTCTGATTATATAATTATAAAACGAATAAGTGTTTATTCGTCGGCATGTGTTAAGCATTAGACCATTGAACCACGTAAAAACTGTTCACCGTTTTTGGAGCAACTGGCATCCTTTACACAACATATGAAGAAGCATCCTTTGTAATGCGCTCATTTGCCGAGACTTTAATTGTATTCGAATAAACAATACAGCTTGATCGACAATTCAATACATGATGGACCTGTTCTGCGGGAGGTATCGGTATGTTGCCGGGATTGTCCTCCTTTTTTATTCACTGCTACTAAATTTCCAGACAAGCTTTACGCCGGACAATATTTTACTCCAAGTCAATTAAAATTACTTTGAAACAGTGGCGTTGCGAAAGACATGCCTCGAGAATTATCTTTATATCCCAAAAACTGCGCAGAAAATCGAACATAACTGTGTTATTTTTCTTGAATTGCCCTTAGAAAGTATTAAAAAGTAAATAAGTGAACTGACAATTTATAACCAGGTTTATTTTTACCAAAAAAATATTTTCTTGCTTGGGTAAGATATGGTGACGATGTATTTTGTATATGGATCGGTACTGAGAGACAATTATCACATTTCATTCAGTTTATTAATTCCCTAAACAACAAAATTCAGTTTACAGTTGAAATGGAAAATGAACAGTCAACAAACTTTTTAGACATTACGCTGACGCGTAAAGAACATGGTCTAGAACTCGATATTTACAGAAAGCCAACTTTTAATGAGACTCTTACACGTGCAAATAGTAATCAATCTTGGGAGTTAAAAATGTCATCGTTTCATAGCTACGTCCATAGACTATTGTCTCTGAATTTAAATAGGGTTAACTTCGAAAAAGAAGTTAAAAATCTTAAAACACTAGCAAAACAATGACATAGTAATAAAAAACAAACAAAGAAAATTATCGCAAAAACATTTTTATAACCTACGTAATATAGAAAACAAAAATGACAAAATATTGTAAATTATGTAAATGGTTAGCAACTCAGTATGTAATAGATTAAATAAATTAGGTCAATATCATCGAATAGAAATAATTTAGGTTGCTTGTTAGTTAATAATATAAAAAAACCCAAGATATTAAAAAATCGGGGTATATGAAATAAAGTGTGATGACTGTGATGCCGTATATATAGTTCTGAGTGGCCGCAGTATACATGTGAGGTTGAGAGAACACAGAAAGTCTATTTTAGATAATAAATAAATTACTAGTAAAAAAACATTTTGAAAACAAGCTTTTATTTAAATGCTGTAAAGAGAAGAAAAAAAAATCAAACCCATCATTTTGTTACATTATATATATTTTTTTAAGATATGAAAGCTTGTCGCGAGATTTTCCTGTGTAAAGAAGATTGCCCAAATTTGTATGGAAGAAAGCAGGAGGAGGAGGATTTTTTCATTTGTCCACTTAGGAAATACGATAATTTTTACAATTTTACATAGCAATTATTTAGATCGACCGCCGCAGTTACAAATCTTTTTTTTCAAATCACCTGATTTGGTTGATTTTCTGAACAAAGTACCTAACATTTTTGAATAAAATTTATAACATAGCTTTCTTTTGGACCTTCTACTTTTTTTATAATACTATTAATTTAAAGATATTGCGATTTCATATAATATATAATAGAATATACTTTATTTATTTAATCAGTCTCTGCACCAAGGTTGTTTTCCTGAGGTGTTTAAAACAGCCTTAGTTTTACCAACTCGCAAGAAGGGCGACTTAAATAATATTGATAATTACAGACAGATTTCCATACTCAATTCGTTATCTAAATTACTTGAAAAAATTGTCTGTAATTGCCTCTCTGCTCATTTGGAGAATAATGCATTACTGACCACGTTTCAGCATGGTTTTAGGAAAAATAGATCTGTCGAATCAGCCACCTGTGAATTGCTAAATTTCGTTTACCTTGAACTGGACAGAGGCAAATATGTGGCCTCACTGCTATTTGACATCTCCAAGGCATTTGATTCTGTATGCCCTAATTTTTTAATAATGAAACTTAGCAGATATAACTTGTCAGGCAACATAATTAGTTGGATCCAATCGTATCCTGAGGGACGAAATATGGTCATTGATATTAATGGTGTCAAGTCAGCTGTGCATGATGTTAAACTTGGTGTGCCACAGGGATCTGTGCTAGGTCCATTATTATTTTTACTATTTATTAATGACTTGCGGAATCATGTAACTGGGGCCATGTTCGCTGATGATACTACCATAACCCTGTCAGCTGAAACACCCCAGCAGCTGGTAAATATGATTCATGATGCCACCTGTGATTTAAGTACTTGGTGCGGAAGAAATAGACTCGTTTTGAATAAAAGTAAAACAAAATGTAAATACTTTTTTAAGAGAAGAGGCATTCCTAATAAAAACCTGATTAGCGATATCCAATTCTCGCAGTCGGTAACGTTTCTAGGTACCTGCATAGATGACAGACTTACCTGGGATGCTCATGTTGATGGTGTCTGTAACAAACTGAATAAAGCCTTTTATGCCATTTTGCAGATGAAAGATATCTTAACTGTTCCAGGACTTCTAAACATATATTACGCTATGGTATACTCACATATTTCTCTGAATATAGTTAGCTGGGGTGGTGGAAGAGACTTCAATAGAATATTTGTAGCTCAAAAGAAACTTCTAAGACTAATTTTTAATATGAAGTACAATGAAAGTTGTAGACAGATTTTTGTAAATAATAAAATTCTTACAGTCCCATCAATTTATATCTTTAAGTGTGTAACGTTTGCCAAAAGTCACTACAATTTATTCATCAGCAATTCATGTCTACACGACCACAGTACTAGACACGGTGAATTATTGCGTATTTCTCACCATAATACCTGTACGTATAAATATTCACCTAACTACAAATGTATCAAACTGTATAATAAATTGCCCACTAACCTCAAAAACGTGGCAAGTTTTGATACCTTCAAAAAATCTGTAAGAGCCTTGTTAGTCAATGGATGTTTTTACAGTGTTGACGACTTTTTATCAACCTCCTTTGATCTTAATATGTGATATAAGATTTAATTAATTAACCAATACATATATATCTCAAACTTTGCTTGCCTCACGATGCACTTAATATATTTGATTTTTCTTTATATTTTTATCATATATATTAATTGTTGTAAACGTCTGTAATATCTTTTACTTATATTTTATTTTTTGTATGCTTGTTTGTTTGTTACTCTTTTCTATTTATTGTATCTTGTGACTTTTACATATAGGTATATGTTTTATATGTGGCTCCGACCCTCACAGAGGGGAGCTGGTAATACCAATAGCCACTCCCCACGCCAGTGGGGTGAGTGACTACCGGGTCCTCGAATCGTGTGCCCTGAGTAGACGCAATGAACCGAGGATGACAGCCTTCTGCATTCTGCCGGCTAAGATATCTGCCGAATCTCGGCATGCCGGTATGATCTTTAGTTCTGAAAGCAGCGTCTGTCTCATTCCACCAAGGGCTCCTATAATCAGTACCACTATTTTAACAGAATGGCCTGGATAAAGCCTGCGGAGTTCGAAGAGCAAATCTCGATATTTTGTCCGTTTTTCCTCCTCTTTCAAGACAATGTTGCTCTCAGCGGGAGCTGAGAATTCCACGACATACATTGTCTTGAGTTGGTGGTCGAGGAGTACTATGTCAGGCTTGTTGGCTTGTATTTGCCTGACGGTGGGAAACGAGTAGTTCCAATAAATTAGGCACTTCTCATTCCCCACAACGGACTCAATATCCCCCGGAACGTAAGGCAGCACTGGAGTTTCGTCTATCCCATACGAGTGCCTTAGATGATAGTAAAGCACTCGTAATGCTGCGTTGTGTCTATGAATATAGGCCGAGACTGCGTATGTCGGGCAAGCCGACAGTAAGTGCATTACAGTCTCCGGCGCCCTGCGGCAGGCCCTGCAGCTGACATCAGGGACCTCCATACCCATGACACGACGTCGATAGACGAGAGTGTTAAATACACCATCCTGGCAAGCCATTATGAATCCCTCGGTCTCAGACTTAAGCCCAGCTGACCTTAAGAAGCCGAAGGTCAGCCTTTCGGATAAGCCGAGGTCTTCTATATTTTTATAGAAGACCCCGTGCAATGGCTTATGGAGTTGCAGAAGGATGTTGTGTTCTGCAGCTCTAATGTGGGCTTTTAGTCGAACGGGTTCCAACTCGGTGACAGAGTCGGGGTTTACCCGCTCGACGTCGAAGATGAGACCAAGTTCATCGGCTGCTCTCTGTGCTGCCTTAAAGAGAAAAGCTCCTACCTCTGCATTTTCATGGTCTCGGACCATGCAGAGGAGGGGATCCGAACTCCTGATGACCTTACATGCTCCATCCAGAACCATCCTGCTATGGAGACTCTCCAAGCTCAAGAGTCCACGGCCTCCCCGATGTCGTGGGAGATATAACCGTGGAACGGACGATTTAGGATGCAAGCTCCTATTGAGATGCATCTTCTTGCGGGTTACTACATCGAGTTGACGCAGCTCTTCTCTAGTCCACTTCACTACTCCGAAAGAGTAGAGAAGGATCGGAACGGCAAGCATATTTGTAGCAGACACCTTGTTCTTCCCCGACAGTTCTGAAGACCAGATCTGTGCTGATACTTGCCGCGGAGAGCGTTTTTCACTACACTCACTTCTTGGGTGGAGCGTTGCTCGACACCCAAGTAAGTGTACGACTCTCCGGCATCTAGATGGTGTAAGATGCTTCCGTCCACGAGCTGCGCGTCCTCTCCATAGTCACCGCATCGTCCTCTCTTGAGATGGATCAGTGCGCATTTGTCCAACCCGAACTGCATACCGACAGCCTGCATGTACTCCTGTACCACCCTAAGGGACTGTTGGAGATCCCTCTCTCCGGAGGCATAAAGTTTGAGGTCATCCATATAAAATAGATGGGTGACCTTATGCCTCCTGTCGCCGGGGGTACCGCAGTTGTAGCCACGGGTTTTCCGGAGCGAGACGGATAATGGCAGTAGTGAGCTGCAAAACAGAAGGGGGCTGAGGAAATCTCCCTGAAATACTCCTCTTCTGAATGTCACCGACTCTGTTTGGACTCTATCGTTACCCGATGTTATGGTAAAGCGAGTCCTCCAGAGTGGTATCAGTTCTTCAATACATCTCACTACAGGACCGGGTACCACAAGACATCGGAGCAAGTGAACAATAAGCTCACGCGATGTCATGTCAAATGCCTTGCGGTAGTCGATCCAGGCCATAGAGAGGTTCCGCTTATACTGCATGGAGTCCTGCGTGACACATCTGTCGATCAACAGGTTCCCCTTGCAGCCAGCGACACCTCTCTTCGACCCTCGTTGCTCATATATCCGTTCGTAAACCGGTTCAACTGCGTGGAGCACCCGCATGTACAAAATGCGTGTAAACACCTTGTAACATGCGTTTAGACAGGTTATCGGTCTGTAATTCTTTGGGTTGGACAAATCTCCGTTCTTGGGGATCAGCACTGTCCGCCCCTCAATAACCCAAGAAGGGATTTGCTGCTCCCCATTTAACCAGGAATTAAAAATTTTGGCCAAATGGTGGTGGATGCTCGATAACTTTTTCCACCAAAAGTTATTTATCCCATCGGGACCTGGAGCAGCAAAGTTCTTAGAGCCCTCAAGAGCCCTACGAACCTCTTCTGGGGTTATTGGTTCGCACACTTCCTGTGGTTGCTGAAGCCTTTGACAAAAGGCTTGAAAGTGTGCAAGGGCAGGAGAATCTCGGTTGAGTGGAGGCCTCTCCTCGTACAGCGTTTTCCAGAAGTTCTCCACCTGATCTGCAGTCGGCGGATTGTCTACAACACGCGGAGGCGGTTGGAAAAGGCGCGAGGGCTTCTCGCGGAACAGTTTATTTTCCGCAAGCCCCCTCGCCCGCCTCACTAGTGACTTTTTGCAAGTCACTAGCATCCGTATCCTGTCAAGACAGTGCTGTTTGGTGGTTCGCAGCACTGCCTCATTGAGTGTGTGATGGACGCGTCTTAAGTTGGCGGCTAATCGACGCACTTTAGGCGTGAACGGCCTGTTGGCCGCCATATAGTCCATCACACATTGGATACGGGATGCGTGTTGCCTCGCCGACCGGATCTTGGCTTCCATCTTTTGTATGCGCCGCTGCGCTCTCTCCTGTGGGGAAGAGGTATTTCGCCTCTCCACCTGAGACGAGCGTTGAGCAGCGGCATACACGGCACAATTTATGTGCCAGATGTCAGCGTCTTCTGGTAGCGCTGTACGAAGTTCAGCGTCCACTCTGGCCAGGTCTTGTGGCCTGGGAGTTTTCAGATGGTGTAACCCCCTTCTGGTACTGAGGCCCTCTGGTATTGGCGGAACGAGGAGTGCTACGTCCTCAACCGGTGATTGTGGCGGCTCTTCGGCCACCTCATTCACCGGTCCAGGAGCAGCCCTCACGTAGCCCCTACTACGAAGGTAGGATACATAGTCACGCAGATTTTGTGGCGTGAAGGCGCTATGCTCTGGTAGCCTCTCACACCACAGAGCATGCATCCGCGCCATGTATCCCCTCCGCGCGGGCTCACTGCTTTCATAGCAATGCAGAAATTCATCCCTCAGTTCATCTGTCCACTCAAAGCGTCGTTGGACATTGCCAATTTCGACAACGGGCGGTCCGTCCGGTTGGGCCCCACCACCTTGCCCTTGACCCCTATCCGCACGGGGTCGATCGTGAGGGCCCTGTCTTCGGCCTGCCGGAACCAAAGTTTAGGGCCTGTGGGTGGTTAGCCCAGCAGGCCCACGACCGACACCAGAGGGGAAGACGCTTTCCCCTCCCGGGTGCACTAGGGCTGCCGGTTCGGTTTTGCACCCCAGCTGGAGTAAGTGGTGGCGCTACTCACCAAAGGCTTGATAGATGGAAGTCAGCCCCTCCTCCCTTATTATTAATTATTATTATTATAAGTAATTTAAAAAATTGTTGTATTATAGCGGATTTATTTTGGGCAGTCTCCTTTCTTTTGATTATTTGTGTCAAGATATATTCTATATAATTTGTAGATAAATACCCTTTTATTCATATTCAAAGTCTACTTTGAAATTTTTAAATTTGTTTCTGAAATCCAAAGCCAACTAGAAATAGCAAATAAATGCCATTTCCAAGGTTATTTTTCATCCGATTTTAAATCTGAGAAAAGCGTTGGAAAGAGAAATTGTAGCTTTATGAGAAAAGTGATATACAGAGTGCTATTTAAAATAAGAAAGGTGTGGCAATTTCCGGCCATACCGAAAATGATTGTTTTACCACCGAATGGTCAAAATGTGGCCATTGATACCTATATCTGATTTTCAAAATTTCAGAATTTTATTTTTAAAACTGTAGAAAAAAGTGAGGGGTGGATTCTTTCTTGGTCATCCGGTATATTGTAAACGGCCACTTTCTTTGATAATGGTCGCAAAACTGAATAAAACTCATGAAATAGTAAACTAAGTGTGTATTATAATTATTATAAAACTTTCTGACATGTAAGACTACAAAAAACATTTAACAATGTACTATACTCCTCCTGAAGTCAACAAGAAGTGATTACGGTGGAAACGGGCAAGAAATCTGCTCTAGATAACATCTTGGAAGTGGTTTCCTGTAGGTGCAATAAGAAACTTACAATACTGAGGTGTTTGCAGAAAATATGGCATTTTGTAGATCACTTTATAGTGAAAATCAATAAGTAGGAAAGAACACACTACAAATTTACTCATAAATAAATTATTTTCACATCAGAAAAAAAGATATTTCATTTGAGAACAGATACGTCCACATCAAATAAAGCCGCAGACATATATTTTTTACTGCCACACCTGCAGAATTTTAAATATTAATAAAAACTGTCTATATCTAAAAGGAAATATACTGCCATTTATTTCACCAACAACACCTTCAATAGGATGATTAACAATTGTCTTCCTTTTTCGCGTTGATTTAAGAGCCGCCCAACCCTTTAAACCAGTTCAGAAATTTGACCTCGAAATTTACAACTGAAAGAGTAATGAAATATCAGCAAATAACTTTTATTGTGTCACTAAATTACCTAATTAATTAAACATATTATAAATATATCAGATGCACTGTTACATAAAGAAACATTAACCTTGAAAAGTCTCAACAAGGAATTTCTGTTACAATTGCAAGATATATTTTGTATAATAATAACAGTGTTGAGTTGCATTGACATCAATACATTTACAAATAACGAACGAGCTCTTTTGATAGCGGTCTTGGGCGAACGTACAAGTACTTTCTAGCTCAGAAGATAAACTCGAATAAACAGAAATAAATCAAGCACTATCTAAATCTAAATTTTTGGCTTTCCATTGAATTCTAATAACTACATCATATCACCCACAGAGCAATGGTATGGTTGAAGAAACTTAAAATCTACATTGCCTGCCCGGGCTAATTCCGTTCATTGGTACGAAGAACTTCTAAAAATGCTGTTAGGTTTACGAGCCAAGCCTAAAGATGAATTACTTTGCTCATCTGCCGAGCTTGTTTATGGTCGAACCTTACGTTTCCCAGATTAATATTCTATTAACCCACATACTGACACTCAAATACCATTGTTTATTGGCAAATCACAAAATTATTTACAATTTACAAATCCTAGTTGACATCTTCTTCAAAACACATTTATTAGCACTGACATTAAATCTTGTAAATACATTTTCATGCGAAGAGACAGGCTGTTAAGTAGGAAAGTGGGCGGGCAGGCTGAAAAGGGGCTGTATCTTCCAACCACCACCGACATGTAAACCATACACTGTATATTTCCTCTTCAGACCCCTTTGATCTTTTTAATAAAGATCAGGATGTCCTCTTATTCAACAGAGGTCATCTCCTTCTTTAGAAGTGCCGAGACGCCTATAAGATTTCATACCTCAATAAATATTAGCCATTCAGTCTCTGTGAGGCGTGCGAGAGAGAGAGAGAGAGAGAGAGAGAGAGAGAGAGAGAGAGAGAGAGTAAAGTCGTGGTCATGTCCAGAAATCAATTATTGCTGACAGCGTATTTCTGTAGAAATGGAAACTTGCTGGCTTTTGTAGCATTTTTATATGCATACATATGAGTAGGTTCTGAAAAATAGAACCAAGTTGTTTTCTGATAAAATTTAGACCTTTTTGACCTTGATTAATAATTACACAAACCATAACCAATTTAATTCAATTTAAAGCTTCTTTATTATCTATTATGGGTACATGTGTCACCCAGAACCTATCCGGAGACCAACCATGCAACCACTGTACGCCTGATTGCAGAGTCGGGCGGAATAGGACTGGTTTGGCCAAAAAAAATTTAAAACTTAACCTAAACTATTTTCACATAAAAGATGAATTAAAATGCGTGGTAAATTTTTTGTATATCTAACAAGACAGATTTAAAAAAAAATTAATAAGTAAACTTGGTTTTAGAAACTCTCACTATATTTTTAATTTTTTAAATTTTGATGCGGACGCAAGTACCTCAGGCTGGACGAGGAACCTTCTGCGAAACTTGTAAATGCCGGGCTGTGCATAGGCTCTCCTAAACTTTGGTTTTATTAATTTTGATTTTCTGAACATTTTGTGGGAAATTAATTTAGAAGCAAAAATGTACAGAAGGAAATCAAGAAACAAACGGAACAAACAAAGGAAGAAAGGGGCAGAAAAATTTAAAGATTTATAGGTATGGTATGGTAGGGAGTGTTTTATCTGAAATGGGGCATTATGCTGTCTAATTTATGTTTTGTTTCTTGTGAGCGGACTATCGCCCAGTTTAAAATAGTCGAATTTTTGGGAGATGCCCCGAACGTAGTCTGCTATTGGGTTTATGTTTTGGTAAAGTGCGTATAGGTCTCTAAGGAAGATGTACCTTCCAGAATTAGAAATGAGGCACATACATTTTTGCTCGAGCACTTTTAATTTTCTCATTGTTGTGACCGACGTGCTGCACCACACCGGCGCCGCGTATGCGATGGACGGCCTGACCATCATCGTGTTCAATAATTTTTTATTTTGTCGGTTAAGTCTGCTACTCCTAACCATAAGCGGATACAGACTCGTGGACAGGGAGTAGACCGTCTGTACTGTACTGATTTATGTACGTGTTGAATGTCAGTCGCTGGTCCAGTCTGGCCCCGAAGTACGCACCTCTTGGTTTATAATTTGATTTCCCCGGATTGAGATTGGTGTTAGCATTTGCGCTTTGAGCAGCATGCTGCTTGAGCGTTATGGGCATGTGCATACATGACTGTGTCATCGGCGTACTTGGCCAGCTTCGTATTCGGGAATTCTGGGAAATCGGAGACGGTGTACAATTTTGATGGCAGGCATGATCCTTGCGGGACTCCTGCACGAATGTCGAACTTGCAGGGATCTGCCTGTCAAGAACGAGTGAATGAGTTTGATGAAATAAGTCTGAAAGTTTTAGTCGTGCATTTTGTATATTATAGTAATTCCGGGATCCAGACGGTGTCGAACGCCTTCTCAATATCGAGGAGCACTATTGCGGTGCTCTTCCCGAGGTTGTATTGTACATTGACGTCGTTAACTAGCCTAACGACTTGTTTTACCATGACTCTGCTCTTTCTGAAGCCAAACTCATCGTCGATGTGGAGCTCTTCCTGTACAGCGTCTAGTCTGGTCAAGACGAGCTTATCCACCAACTTGGAGATCGCCGACAGTAACGAGATGGGCCCGTAGCTGCCGACGAACTTCGCATTCTTGTTTGGCGTAAGGATGGACTCGACCACGGCACGGCGCATTTCCACTGGCTGGACTAGTGCCGCAGGATCGCGTTAACGATGTATGTCAACTGCACAATACCTTTCCTCGGTAGATATTTCATCAGTTTGCACTCGACGCCGTCTTTTCCCGGGGCTTTGTTGTTTGGTAAGTTTTAACAATGTTTGCTAATTGCAAATTGATCATGACCTTCAGAAATTCTCTTCTTGACAGGTGTACGTCACGACCAATGATTTCGTTTATGTTATATTCGATGCGATCGTGCTCTAAATTAAATTTGGTATATTGTTGTTGTATATATTTTCAAAATGGGAAGCTAGGTCGCTCGCTTCTTGCATGTCTGTCTCGCCGTCTGTCCGGTCGCGCATGTCAGCGCAGGTATGGCCTCCCGCATATTTTTCAGTGCTCTCGTCAGCTTCCCCAATCCTCTTCCTCAGTTCTCTTGAGGATTTAGCGCTGCCAGTTTGTTTCCCACAAACCACGACCTGATTACTTTGGTTTCATAAAACAATCGTGCGCTCGTTTGCAGCTATTGCTTAACCCCCAGTGGTTTTTCTCGTAGATTCACTCATTAATATCTATACCGATATAAAACTTTTAGCTGACCTCCAAAAGTATTTCTGTTGCAGATATCGCCTGTGCCAAACGACTACAGAGAAACAGTCTGTAAAGCATAGCAAACTGCACAGGGAACACTGTACTTTGCTTTCTCTCTCTCTTTCCGCGCTGTTCAGCAGAGTTAGGGTATACATCCTTTTTAACTTCATCTGATCTATTGCTTGCATGATCTTAAAAGATGAGATTAGATTAGATCCTTTACCAGTCGGCAGATGTCCCGGTCTCAAAAAATATTTTATATTTAGGTAGGCATACTTAAGTAAGATAGATATAGAATTTTGTGCATATCGTCCGAGCTAAATATCCTTTGGCCAATTACTGGCAATGCAAGAGCATTTATTATGATATTTATGCAGTCACCTCGGTGAGAGGTTAATGCGATTGCTTAATACTCAAGTTCATATAATGCTGAGTGACTAGACGGCTGCCTTATTGTGCCCCTTGTAATCCGCGCATCGTTATTTTATTAATCCCTCATTCTTACATAGAATGAGTTTATTATGTACGCTTCACGGTTTTTCAACTGTAATAGATTTATCTATAATGTACGACAAACACTCTATGCTAATTGTTTTCAAATACGGTTATAAATATATGGATTATTATGCGGCTAACTCGGTGTTGATCGTTATTTATTGGCCGATAAATAAAATTGATCATAACTGATGAAAATAAGGCTTAGAACTAAATTTTTTAGGGAATTTGTTACCTGTAAATATTCATCACTCAGGTACTTAACATTCAATATTTTGCAGTATTTCAAGGAAGCTTAAAATATAAGACTTATTGTTTTTACTTGCTTTTCTTTAACTCGCAATGCCATGCACAATGTTTCTGTTCAATCTCTCATCCCCTATTTAACACACTTCCTGACATGATCAATTGATGAAATTTTGCACCTAATATCGGATACACTATTCCACCGTTACGTTTGCAAATATCTGCACGTAGAGGGTGCGGGGGTGAAAATTGTCTTCAAATCTTGCATCTCTTATTTAACACACTTTCTAACATAATCAATTTACAGAATTTTACACAGTTACTAAGATCGGATGACAATACAATATTCCACCGTTACTTTTGCAAATATCGTAGGGGCGCGGGGGTGAAAATTGAAAATCTTTGAAAATCTGCAAAACGAAGGATCGAGAAAGCGAAGAATCTTGTATGATAATAATTTAACTAAAGTGTGACTAAAAAGTAGAAAATAAAAGAAAAATTAAAACTGCTTTTCTGTATAAAGTCGTACAAAAAGTAAAAAATAATAATGTACGACTGCAAGAAAAGCATGGCCTGCGCACTTTGTTGTGTATCACTTTTATGTACGCATGATTGAAGGCAATATGTGTATAACGATTCCACCCCTTTCATATAATCATGCAAAATGCGCACGCCATGCTTTTTCTGCAATTGTGTATTATTATTTTTTACTTTTTTTTACGACTTTTTACAGAAAAGCAAGTTTAAAAAATTGTAACACCTGTTTAAGCTATTTGTAACAACTGTTTAAGTTATTTTCGAAGAGTGGGGCAGCTAATCATGAAAATGTGAACACACCGGACAAAAGTACCAAATTTTTTCCAGATACTAGTTAGGTAAGTAGCTTTCAATTTTTGATACAGTTGAACTAAGCAAATGTCAATGTTTGAATACGACATAAAGCAATTAATATAAAGGTAATCCTTCATATAATGCGAAAAAGCAGTTTAAAAATAAACTGCTTACCCATAATATTTCAAAATAACATCACAGATTGAATAGTGGAAGTCGCTACTTTATGATAATCAATCATGGTGATCTAATAATAAAGCACTTTTTACTTTGCTTTGTAACTATACATTACTGTAGTTTTGGCAGTAATCGTGTCATTTAGTTCTTTTCCTATCCCTCTCTTCGTTTCTGTTTGTTGTTTTTATTTTTTGTTGTTTTCTTCTAAATTCTTTTCAAACCCCCTCCCATAAAATCATCAAAATTATCGAAAATTTCAAAAAAATCACAACATTTTTAATCACATTTTGAATGGCTGGGATGCTACCCTCACCTGCATTGTTTCAAACGGGTATTTGTCGTTTATCTGTATCTACCCGTTTCAACAATCAAAATCGAATCAGTGAAGTCCGCGAGTTTTAGTTTTAAGTTTTAATTGTTTTTATCCGTTTTTTTGTAATTTTAAATGTTATTTATCCGTTTTATTCATTATTTTTGTGTGAAAGGTGATGGATGTTTATGTTAGTGTCTGGGTCTATTAGGGTATTTTAGATTATACGTTTAGATTTAGGCACTTTTGTTCACAGTTTTAAGTTGAACCAGCCTCACCCCATCCAACCTGTCATTTACCGCGGCGCTTCCCACCGCGGTTGGCGGATTGGCTCTGGGCCGGGGCATGGCAATACATTGTATTATTTTAAACAGCAAATAAATATAGTGGTATTGGTGTCATTTTCAAACATTCCAAAGGAGATGAAAGAGGGAGATGAAAAATCTTGTGGGGGTCGGGCAGCTGCATCGATGAACCATTAGTATACCTTATATCGGGAAACATAGAAACAGCTCATTCCATTTATATATTTAGTCACCTAATGATGCCTAAATATCGAAACCATATCCACATAAATAATATTTTACTTCTTTCAAATTCATGACACTGAATTTTAATGAAACTTGAAATATGAACCTGAAGTACCTACTGAGCAGGCGAAGCAAAGCGATTCAGTTCTTTGAAAACGTCAGTATTTCTATGAAAAATTTTACTTGGGTATACTAGCAACGCATGTAATCGATTACCGTAATATATCAAAATGGACTTAGCTTACCCTTAATATTGTCTGATTTCAATCGAATAAGGATTAGAATTCATTGAAAAATATAGAAAACAATAGGGGCCACAGTATTGAACCTTAAGGCACTTCAGATGTAGCTAGGAACTGATCGGACTTAAAACTATGAAATTTTAAAATTATATAAATTTTTGTGTTTTCAACTTTAAAATTTCTCAATTTCGATAAAATGAGTAACTATCGACCACAGGCCACCTCGCCCAACCCCAAGGGTTGAAACTACACCCCCAAAAACGGAAATACCGTCAAAAAGCTTCAAACAGAACAGAAATTGATATACCCCCGTTTTCGAGGACTAATATTTTCTCACTCACACCTCCATAACCACTCCCAAACGCAAAAACTTGTCACTTGTCAAAAATTGTCACCATCGCTTTTCTCGCCCACAAAAATGGGGGTAACCCATTTCTATTCAAGTTCCAGTTATATGATGTTATTGCTGTTTTGGGGGTGAAGGGTGGTTTCGACCCCTGAGGTCTGGCAAGGAGGCTTGTGGTCGAAAGTTGCTTAATTTTCTGGAATTAAGCAAAAAAAACCGATCCGACAAGTCCACGCACGCCCAGGCCCAGATAAGAACAGCGACGGAGTGGTTTATGCATTTGGGGATAGTTGGGGAGGGGTGGATGAGAAAATATTGCCACCATCGTGTTTTTCGCCCTCGAAAACGAAGGTTCACTAATTTCTGCTCGATTTGAAGCTTTTTTAAAGTCTTTGGGTTTTTGGGGGTGTGGTTTCAACCGTTGTGATCGGTCGGGGGCTTGGGGGGGGTCTTGTGGTCGATAGTTCAATTTATTGAAATTGAACAAAAGAAAATCCGATCCGATAAGCCTTCGCGCGAAAAAGGGGCTGGATTTCTGCATAATGGGGTGGTTTTCGCTAAATTGGGATGTAAAGCATTGTCACCATAGTATTCCTCATACTCGAAAATGAGGGGTGGGGGATGTCTTTTGCTGTGTTCCCACTACTTTAATGTTTTTCGCCTTTTTCTGCAGTTCCACAGTGGACTATATGATTGATTTGGAATATATCTATAGAGAAAGAAATTAATAAATAGAAATAATAAATATCGGATCTCGCCCTCTCTCTTGACTCTCTCTCACCACTTTCAAGCAACTGTTATACAAATCTGTTTTCTTATAATGGGAGAAAGTATTCAAATTATAATTGTTTTGTTCTTTACTGTTCTTTTGTCTCCATTTTTTAAGAATAAATTAACCTTTATATGGATATATTTTACGATTCATTGTGCAACGGTAAAATGAAAATACCTCACCTTTCCATGATTGCGACAAAGGAGAAACAGTACTTACCTACTTTTACATGAAATTTGAAGAATAAATCAAAGCAGCATTGATACCATTTTGAATGACAAATTGTTCATGTAACTGACATTAATAATAAAAAGTGATTTATTAAACAAGGATAGCGAAAGCAATAAGTTTGTCGCAGTCGCTGTGTATACGGTAGCGGTTATAAAGAATTTAATAAAAATGCTATTAATATAGTGCACTCAATTAAAATGATATAAAACGTAAATGCCGGCCAATTAAAAAAATACCAGTATCACTTTTATTGATCACAGCGGTGCATTCATAGAATTCTATTTGTTTTATAACGTTTTATGTACATTCCTGCAAGATAAAGCATGCCCAGTACAAATAAACGTAGCTAATTGTAAGAGAGTATTTAAAGGAAGTTATATGGATATTAAATATACAGAGCAACCTTTAATGCAAGATCGGTATGTAGTAAAATCAAACAAATCGTGGATATTCTTAAATATATTCCCATCGAATTTATTTCCAACGTCAGTTAATAATTGGTATGTTTTCCAACGAGTCTTCTTCCTCAAGCCAGAAAATTGAATGTTGCACCACAATCGGTTTTAATGTTTATAATAATAATAGGTTTATTTTCAACAGGTTGACACCCAATTACAGAAAATAATGAACAAAATATATAAAAATAACAATAATGAGATAAAAATTTACAAAATTACATTAATTTACATTACATTACATTACATTACATTACATTACATTACATTACATTACATTACATTACATAATACATACATGCATACATACAAAATACATACATAATACATACATACATACATTACATTACATAAATACATTAATTTATTATTTATTAATTATAAAAATATTAGATAGATATTATAGATTAGATTGTTGTAATTAATTTTAATCAGTTAAATGTATCTTTGTACATATGAATAATGTGGTTTAGAGTATCAAAGTTGAGGTCGCACATGTTGAATATTGGAGACTTAACCTGAATGTTATTTCTGCTGGTATTGACGTAAAATGCATTGTGCAGACGAGCGTTCTGCCTTGGTACATGAAAGTTAATTCTATTTACTAAGTTAATACAATCTAATTGGTTATGCAGTATTTTATATAACAATTGTAGTGCTGTGCAATTTCTTCTAAGTTCAAGCAAGTCAAAATTGAAAGAATTTAGTAGTGTATTGTGATCAAAGCCCGTAACATATTTATAGTAGCGTAAAAAATATTTAGTGACGATTGAAACGATTTATAAAATGTATGAAGAAATGTATATAGGATATTTTATTTGGAACGAAAACTATATTTTGAAAATAATTTTTAATAGATAAGTAGGGAACGCGGCAAACACATTTTTATTAAAAGCTAGCTATTTGACGTGGCGGGTCTATACTACTCTATACATGCATGCTGGTATAACCTATGCACGGTAAGAAATAGGGTAATCATTGCGTATACGGTGCCATTTCATAGCAAAAAAGTTTCTCAGTAATGCATTAAATACATCTAAATAATTCTACTTAATAAACTGCCCCCACACATAATTGGTCCAAGGAAAATATACAACAGTATCATATATTTTGTAATTGAATATCTTTCCTCTCTACTTTTTAAGATCTCACATATTCTCTGAATTATAAAAATGTCCTAATAGGTCCCGGGATGAGAAGCGTATTTCCATCAATTCCTCTCGATTTCCTTCGCACTTATATTTGGGCTAAGTGAGGGGATTTAGTTGTTCAAATTCCTAAGAGGTATATTACGACTCTTATTAGGCTGAGATTTGGACATAGTTGCCATCTTTTACATTTTAATAAAATAAGAATTTTATCAACCAAGTTTTGAGAAATTTGTAATGTTGTAAGCGATCTTGAACATTTATTTTTTAGCTGCAATAAACATTCATCTGGACGTAATCAACTTCACACAGATATTCTGAACTTAAATATCCAATTGTCAATCGATGTATTGCACTTATTAGCTTTAAATAATAATATAGTGAATGAAATTATTATAGGCTTTTTGAAAACCTCTGATCTGAAAATATAAATAGGTAATTGATAGATTCGTTCCTTACATGTCTGACCTTTGTTTGAAATTTACGTAATTCATATTTACCGTAGTCTATTTTTAGTATATCTAACATAATGCCCTGAAAGACTCCTGTGCGAGAAGAATATGTGCAAACGTATTTCCTTTGAGTCTTCTCTAAAAATTTCCATTTTTGTTAATATAGGTTTAGGGTGAAATATGTGTTCTCTGTATGTGTGCATGATAGTGTATATCTCCAAATTATGACATATCTAATATCTTGTGCCTGGCTGCGTGGTTTGTTGCCTAATGCCATTAAATAAAAAAGTTTAATTGTAACTACCGGTGACTGGATGCATGATGCATGTCCTAAAGTTAAAACCAGCAACAAAAAATAATTAAACTTAATAATGTTAAAGACAATTCGAGTTTACTCAGCTGTATTAAAAAATCATTTACTAATTTATCCCAAAGCTCATAATCAAAATTCATAGCAATATGCAGTTGCCAATTTTCAGTTTTAACCGCTTTACGAATATTACTTAGTTATAAAAAATATCATTTTCTCGTTTCGGATATTCGTAACTCTGATTGAATTATAACAAAATTACATTTTCTGAATTTTATAGCAATTATACGAAATAATTTAATTTCGATTCACTTTCAAATTTACGCCCCCCTATAACATGTGAACGATCCATGCTTTGATGGGAGTCTGAAGGACGTATTTTCTGCTCGAAAAACTTAGAAAAATTTAAAAAAAATAGGAAAAAAGAAAAAATTAATTTTCCCTTTCCTCAACCTTTTCTAAATTCTAAAATAAAAATATTACGTTCACAAAATTTTTAGGGTTCAAAGTGACTGTTTCAGACGGAGATTAATGGATAAATCATACTTACTGTCGTTTATGCTTAACTGCGGCTCTGATGGTATCAATTGGAAGACGTCGTAACACTATAAATCTAACACTGTCTGTTTCACACTCTCTTAAAATTAAATCTGAAAGGGAAATTTTGTTAGAAAACACAAGTAAAAGACAATATAAAGTTCAAAAAATATATATTAAATCTTTAAAAAATTTATGTTTTTACAACAACTTCTTCAGAGAAAATGTTAACAAACAATGGTCTGACCCGTGTACAACACATGGTGAGGAACGGGACGATTCATACGGTACCAACTACCATCCAATATGCAGTTTGAAAAGCTAACGATGCACAAAAAGATTCAAGGAAAGTTTCATGTAACTGAAATTTTGGTGGGCTTATGCTTGCCTGTCTTATAAACGTATTTTATTAATTCACATAAATTTTGGTCGCTCCTCGGAGCTTAAAATTGCTTGAAGCGTATCTACTTCGTTTGTATTATGCAATAACAAATTTTACGTTCAGGCAAGGCAGATCCCATGCACGTGTGAGTACATGGTATAGATACTTTTTTGACTCCGAATCACTGAGGAACCGGTTTAGGGCAAACCCCGTCAAAACGCATCATTTCCCCGTCAAATCCGACTGCTAGGAAATGATGGGGGTCCCATGTCGCTAAGGGCTATTTTCGCTATAACTTCCGATATACTTTGAATAGTCGTTGGACTAACTTGTCCTCATATTCCATACCTCGTAAGAGTTGCAGTGCTTGACAACGTGGATTCGTAAAAGGGTTTTTAATCTTGGAAATTTGGAAGTTCAAGTCCAATTTTATTATACTTTCTAAAATTGGGTGGTCGGGGCGACATTACGTCCCTGTGCAGCGACATTTACTACACTTACCAAATTAACGCTCCTCGAAGAGTTAGCGAAAATTTGGCATAAAAAACGCTCCGAAGAGCAAAAATATATTTCCAAGAATTAAAAACCTCCTCCACGGCGTTTTTACGTGAAGCACGCTTTTCTTACGAAATATTTCCTAAGTCGGATTTTGTTACAACGTCGAAAAGTATATCGGGGTTATAGCGTTCTTTAACACTCCCCTCCTTTCCGTGAATCTTTTTGTGTAACGTTTGGTAAATTGTTTGTTTGAAAATAAAATGGATCATTGGATGTAGTCTCCCATGTGTTGTATTCGGTTATCGTTCAGACCGGCCTATCTGAACAAAACATAGATGCAAATCTAAAATGGTGATAAATTTTTGAACATATATCGATGCATAGCATTCGATTGAATAATTGAACATTGTATATGAAAAAGGCATAAAAAAAAGAAAAAAATCGAGAATCCTCGGATTCTCGATGACACAACACAAACACTTTCGACGCACTTATCTTTCTTAGTGTTCTTCCACTAATGCGGGCTTGCGTCTGCTCCTCCTCGTGTCTATGCCTCGTCGATCACCTTCGGTGTCGAACTGCCTTCTGGAACAGCTTAGGTGGTCCTCGGACTGCTTGGCTCCAGCTATACTATGGCTCTGCTCAGTTTATATGAAACAATATAAAACAAAATTTTAGTAATATGTTTGTTCATATCCCGTCTGGGGATCTGCGACCGATAACATATCGTCGTCTTTGAGAATAGGAACACTGAATTTTGTTGACTTATATTGATTGAAATGGTTTCCGTGTAGTTAAAAAATCTCTTCTTGGGAGAAATCTGCGACCGATATCACATCGTCGTCTTTGAGAATAGGAACATTGAATTTTGTTGACTTATATTGATTGAAATGGTTTTTATTAAAATCTCTTCTTATGAGAAATCTGCGACAGAATCTGCATCCGTCGGATCGTTGCATCTGCCCCTCCAGCAGACGTGGCGGCATCTCGCCCTTGAGTTGCTAGACTCGTCTGAATCGCGCCCTTGCGTCAGAGTCGTCGTCTTTCCATGCCGTGCCAATGGAACATTTGTTTGGACCCTTTGGGTCGGACTCTGCTTACAGATGTATATGTTTTGAACATATGAGGACTTATATATGAGGAAAATTATAAAAATACCAACTCTGCCGGACACGGTCAGAGTTGCTGCAGTGAATTTGGAAGATTTGTATGGACGATACAATATCCCCAATGAAAATAACTTGTAAAAAATGCATAAAAAATACCAACTCTTGCCTGACACGACAAGAAGTTGGTATGGAAATTTTGATATAAAATAAACCTAGCACTAAGTTAAAACTTAGCCTAGGTTGAAAAATGTTATAAAAATATGATTGAATCTCCAGAACTTGATTCTGAATCAGAAGTGAAAGCATCTCGTGGCGGGGCATGAATTTGTACAACCGTTTGCTCCGGCGGTGGAGGTTCTGTGGAATCGTCTGAGAACGGGGAATCATTTCCATCGAGTGATGTTCCGCCTGGACTAGCATTTTCTTCATCGGAAGATTCGATTTCCAAGTTGTGCTCCTCTGGCGGGGCTGGTCTCAAATCATCGACATGTACTCTTGTCGTTACATTTCCCTTTTGCACGAGATACACCTCGTCTGAAAACTTCTTCAGAATTCTGGTCGGGCCTGACCAAGACGGCGTGAAGGTATGTACCTTCTTTTTTCTCTTACTCATGACTCTGTCTCCTACTTTGTAAACGATCGGAGTGACGGCCTCTTTCGGCGCATATTTCTGTTTGTAATTTTGTTGGGCCTGACGGGCTTCCTTGATTCGCTCGTATCGTGGAAGCGTTTGTTGCTTGGCTCTTTCTTGCCTCCAGGCATACAAATCCCATTCGCCTCTTTCGGCTGGATCATATCCTAACACGATCATGCTAGGTGTTTGATTTGTAGCGGCGTTCCTACGATTTCTTAATATGTATGTCATCTGATGCACGTAGCGATCCCAAGTGTC
This sequence comes from Leptura quadrifasciata, assembly GCA_963675555.1. Taxonomy (NCBI): domain Eukaryota; kingdom Metazoa; phylum Arthropoda; class Insecta; order Coleoptera; family Cerambycidae; genus Leptura; species Leptura quadrifasciata. Next base: position 141,525,068 of record OY776675.1, on the reverse strand, counting down.
GTTTGGCTTTTTGAATAAAAGAGTCTTTAAAATTTTCTTGCATTCCTGAACCCGTCGTTCCACGGGGTTGGACTGTTGGTGATATGCCGGAATTAAATATCGTTCGATACCATTCCTTTCGCAAAATGTGATGTACCATTCGGAATTGAAATGACCACCGTTGTCTGAAATTATGACTCGAGGGACTCCGAATCTTGCTACTATTTCTTCGTCGATATATTTGGCTATCGTTCTGCCGTCGACCTGAATGTATTCCTTTGCCTCTATCCATTTACTGAAAACGTCTTCGACGATAATCATGTATCTGTTTTCGGCGTCTTTAGTCCTCTGCAGCGGGCCAATTACGTCGACGCTCAAGGTTTCAAATGCATTTTGTGGTGCATGACTTCTAAGTGGAGCATTGGGTTGGGCTTGTCTTGTCTTTACAGACTGGCATATCAGACAGTCGTTTATGTATTTGCCTACGATCCTGGCCATGTTATTGAAATAGTAGCGTTTCGCTATTTTCCTGAGAGTCTCGTCTCTTCCTGGATGACATGCTTCATCTCGGTCATGATAATGGTAAATCAATTCTTTTATTTTCCTCTTTGGAACTATTAATTTAAAATTTCGATCGCAATCTTTAAAAAGTACATCGTCTTGGACGTGAAAATTTTTCATAAAAATAAGATCCGCATCGGAACGTTGTTCCTGTTGAAATAGATCATTCCAACGGCGGATCTTGTCTTGAATATCTCTTGAACTCAATTGAGCCTGTACGATATCTTCGTATATTTCTGAATGCGTTAAAACAGAAATACGTTCTGGACACTTATAATTTGGTAGGAACATTCTTTCCTCTTCATCGTCTGTCTCGACATACTGATTTTGTGGGTTACGACTTAGAAAATCTGCTAATAAATTTTCCTTTCCTGGACAGTGTTCAATTTTGAATGCATATTCTTGCAATAGTAATGACCATCGAGTAAATTTTGTTTTGTCGTCCTTATGTTTGTTTAACCAAAGTAACGCCCTGTTGTCCGTCTTCACCAAGAACGGTTTGTCTGCTAAGTACATCTTGTACTTTTTAATATAGTTCACCACCGCCAAGCATTCTAGCTCGTTTATGTGGTAACGTCTCTCTGCTGGAGATAACGTGTTGCTCGCATACGAAATTATATATTTTTCGCCGTTGTCGCCTAATTGATATAATACGGCCGAAAGGCCTTGTAGTGATGCATCTGTTTGCAAAATGAATTGACGTGAAAAATCCGGCCGATGGAGTTCCAGCGGTCCGGATAATAATTCTTTTTAATTTTCTAAACGCTTCATCGCAAGTATGGTTCCAGTGAAAACGATTTTCCTTCGAAAGAAGTTTCGTTAGTGGCTTCGTGATCATCGCCACATTTGGTAGATATTCTCGTACCCAGTTGCAAAGCCCTAGGAAACTTTGTAGCTGCTTTTTTGTAGCTGGAACGGGATAATTTTGAATTTGTAAGACATGTTTTTCTAATGGTTGGGAAGTATCAGTTCTAATTGTATGGCCTAAATATTGAATTTCATTCGTCGCTATTACACACTTTTCCGGTGACACTTTTAGATTGTGCAGACGTAGTCTTTCAAAGACTAATCTCAAGTGGGACATATGCTCCTTCACGTTTACGCTGTAAACGATTATATCATCTAAATACACTTTACAGAAATGGTGCAGGTAACCCGTTAAAACGTCCTTTGCCATGAATTTCTGAAAGGTACAGGGAGCTGTCTTGAGGCCGAAAGGCATGACATTAAATCTGTAAGCTGCCCCATCAGGAGTGGTAAAAGTCGAGAAATCTTTTGATGCTTCATCGAGCGGTATTTGCCAATATCCACTTTTTAAATCCAACACAGAAAAAATCTTCGAATTGCCTAAATCTTTAATACTTTCGTGTATTTTTGGTAAGACGGAAGCCTCGTCTTCAGTCATTTCGTTCAAATGGCGGTAATCGATGCAAAAACGTGGTTTCTTGTCTGAGCGTTTTATTATCACGGGTGGTGAACTATATTGGGCAGTGCTAGGTTCGATGACGCCAGCTTTCAACATCTCTTCGATTTGGTCGTACATAATTTTCTTAGTACTCGGAGACATCGGATATGGTCTGATATTAAATGGTTTCGTGTCTTTTACTGTAATTTTGTGTTTAACAGTCACTGTGGTTGCTTGAGTCGGTTCCGCAGTGAACAGATCGACAAATTCTTCGAACAGCGGCCGTAGAAATTTGTCTTTAATAACAAGCTCTTCAGGAAGCTTTGCCTGCTGTCTCTCCCTCTGAGAAGCTTGATTCCAGAAGACGGTAATACGCTCTTCCGTGCCGGCATATAGGCATTTTCGGCCATAATCATATGCGACATTGTTCATATATAAGAATGGTGATCCTAATATTATTGTTTCGTTCAAATTTTCGATTACTTGAAAATCAATTTCAAAAGAGGTGCCTGAAATTATTACTTGTAATTTTGTCGTGCCAAGAGAGTCCACCATTCGATCTCCGCACGCCATAGCAAATGATCGACGTGTCGTGAGATTTTTAAAATTATCCAACATCCTCGGATGGATAACGTTTCGCGTCGAGCCTGAATCGATCAGTGCGTCGACCGCATGTTCATTAATTTGAACTTTTATACGAGGCAAAGGGAACGCTTCGCTCATATAATTTATTGACTCTCTTGTCTTGTGCAGAGGAGCGTCGTAGTGGTCATGAGTATCGGAAAAAATTACTGGACATTGCTGCCGCCTTGGTTCGGCCGTTGTGCCGGGGATCTTGCAGATGGACCCTGGCCTGGGTCTCTGGCCCCTCGAAAGTTTCCCGGTCTCCTGTTGAGATGCGGGTTATTCGGGCATTGGCTATGGAAGTGCCACTGTACTGTGTCTGTACAGTATCGGCACGGGGTTGCCGGTCGGTCGGGTACTCGGAATTTCCCCGATCCGCCATTGAAATTGGTTTGCCTGCGGTCAGGATTCACTGATCCGCTCGTAGAATTAGGCATAAAAAAAGGACGACCAGGCGCTCTGCCTGGACCGTCCTGTCGAGATACGTCCTCTCGGAAATGCACCCTCGGTGCTGTCGGAGTTGGGCTTCCATTGCTCCTGTTACTAGAATTTTGTTGACTGATGTGTCCCGGCTCTCGATAGTAAGACGCGCGGGACAGACGTTGATCAATAAGCTGGATTAGCGACGTCTGTTCGTCAGCTGAATCCCGCTCGACGTTAGTAGCCGCTGCTATTAACATCTCTGTGGTTGAAATTAGGTTGCTTCTCAAGCGTGACCTAATTTCTGGACGCAGTTGGTCCATGATGACCCGAGCTCTGATGGCTTCGGATTTAAAGGGATCAATACGATCGAAAAGACAGGTTTTCCTTGTGATAAACACTGCCGTGTCGTCTAAAGACGTTTGCTTGACGGCATACAGTTGAGCAATAGCTCGTGACTGTATGTCGGGAGAATTAAATCTCGTAAGGAATCTTTCCTTGAATAAGGCATACGAAGTAGTCAACGTCCTAAATTGTTCGGACCATCGTTGAGCTTCGCCCTTGAGTTGGCCGGTTACGTTATGGAGGCGATCATAGTCGTGGCTTATGCGAGCTCTGTCGAAATATTCCTCCATAATTTTCAGAAATGCTTCTGGATCTTCATGATCAAGCCCATGGAACGTCACGTTCGGACATCTTTGTCTCTCATGGGGCGTACAGGTCGACACGTTCTGTATCGCCTGCACGAAGCCCTCTGCCATTTTCAGAAACATACTTTCCATCGAATTAGCAGTTTGTGGCTGTGAAGCAGATAAATTTACATTATTTCCCTCCGGAAACAGTCGCTGTGGTTCTATCCCTCTAGAACCGTCGTCGACGAGCGGTGCGGTGACTCGCTCATAAAATTCTCTTGGGGTCGACCCCTCGGAGTCTTCCGCCATGAATGAGAAAGGATTTGTTGGGTTTGGGGACGGCATGGTCCCTGCTCGGGCGCCATGTGAACGATCCATGCTTTGATGGGAGTCTGAAGGACGTATTTTCTGCTCGAAAAACTTAGAAAAATTAAAAAAAAATAGGAAAAAAGAAAAAATTAATTTTCCCTTTCCTCAACCTTTTCTAAATTCTAAAATAAAAATATTACGTTCACAAAATTTTTAGGGTTCAAAGTGACTGTTTCAGACGGAGATTAATGGATAAATCATACTTACTGTCGTTTATGCTTAACTGCGGCTCTGATGGTATCAATTGGAAGACGTCGTAACACTATAAATCTAACACTGTCTGTTTCACACTCTCTTAAAATTAAATCTGAAAGGGAAATTTTGTTAGAAAACACAAGTAAAAGACAATATAAAGTTCAAAAAATATATATTAAATCTTTAAAAAATTTATGTTTTTACAACAACTTCTTCAGAGAAAATGTTAACAAACAATGGTCTGACCAGTGTACAACACATGGTGAGGAACGGGACGATTCATACGGTACCAACTACCATCCAATATGCAGTTTGAAAAGCTAACGATGCACAAAAAGATTCAAGGAAAGTTTCATGTAACTGAAATTTTGGTGGGCTTATGCTTGCCTGTCTTATAAACGTATTTTATTAATTCACATAAATTTTGGTCGCTCCTCGGAGCTTAAAATTGCTTGAAGCGTATCTACTTCGTTTGTATTATGCAATAACAAATTTTACGTTCAGGCAAGGCAGATCCCATGCACGTGTGAGTACATGGTAATAATACTTTTTTGACTCCGAATCACTGAGGAACCGGTTTAGGGCAAACCCCGTCAAAACGCATCATTTCCCCGTCAAATCCGACTGCTAGGAAATGATGGGGGTCCCATGTCGCTAAGGGCTATTTTCGCTATAACTTCCGATATACTTTGAATAGTCGTTGGACTAACTTGTCCTCATATTCCATACCTCGTAAGAGTTGCAGTGCTTGACAACGTGGATTCGTAAAAGGGTTTTTAATCTTGGAAATTTGGAAGTTCAAGTCCAATTTTATTATACTTTCTAAAATTGGGTGGTCGGGGCGACATTACGTCCCTGTGCAGCGACATTTACTACACTTACCAAATTAACGCTCCTCGAAGAGTTAGCGAAAATTTGGCATAAAAAACGCTCCGAAGAGCAAAAATATATTTCCAAGAATTAAAAACCTCCTCCACGGCGTTTTTACGTGAAGCACGCTTTTCTTACGAAATATTTCCTAAGTCGGATTTTGTTACAACGTCGAAAAGTATATCGGGGTTATGTGAACGATCCATGCTTTTGATGGAAGTCTGAAGGACGTATTTTCTGTTCGAAAAACTTAGGAAAATTAAAAAAAAATAGGAAAAAGAAAAAAAATTAATTTTCTTTTTCCTCAACCTTTTCTAAATACTAAATAAAAATATTACGTTCACAAAATTTTTAGGGTTCAAAGTGACTGTTTCAGACGGAGATTAATGGATAAATCATACTTACTGTCGTTTATGCTTAACTGCGGCTCTGATGGTATCAATTGGAAGACGTCGTAACACTATAAATCTAACACTGTCTGTTTAACACTCTCTTAAAATTAAATCTGAAAGGGAAATTTTGTTAGAAAACACAAGTAAAAGACAATATAAAGTTCAAAAAATGTATATTAAATCTTTAAAAAATTTATGTTTCTACAACAACTTCTTCAGAGAAAATGTTAACAAACAATGGTCTGACCCGTGTACAACACATGGTGAGGAACGGGACGATTCATACGGTACCAACTACCATCCAATATGCAGTTTGAAAAGCTAACGATGCACAAAAAGATTCAAGGAACAGTTCATGTAACTGAAATTTTGGTGGGCTTATGCTTGCCTGTCTTATAAACGTATTTTATTAATTCACATAAATTTTGGTCGCTCCTCGGAGCTTAAAATTGCTTGAAGCGTATCTACTTCGTTTGTATTATGCAATAACAAATTTTACGTTCAGGCAAGGCAGATCCCATGCACGTGTGAGTACATGGTAATAATACTTTTTTGACTCCGAATCACTGAGGAACCGGTTTAGGGCAAACCCCGTCAAAACGCATCATTTCCCCGTCAAATCCGACTGCTAGGAAATGATGGGGGTCCCATGTCGCTAAGGGCTATTTTCGCTATAACTTCCGATATACTTTGAATAGTCGTTGGACTAACTTGTCCTCATATTCAATACCTCGTAAGAGTTGCAGTGCTTGACAACGTGGATTCGTAAAAGGGTTTTTAATCTTGGAAATTTGGAAGTTCAAGTCCAATTTTAGAATACTTTCCAAAATTGGGTGGTCGGGGCGACATTACGTCCCTGTGCAGCGACATTTACTACACTTACCAAATTAACGCTCCTCGAAGAGTTAGCGAAAATTTGGCATAAAAAACGCTCCGAAGAGCTAAAATATATTTCCAAGAATTAAAAACCTCCTCCACGGCGTTTTTACGTGAAGCACGCTTTTCTTACGAAATATTTCCTAAGTCGGATTTCGTTACAACGTCGAAAAGTATATCGGGGTTATAGCGTTCTTTAACACTCCCCTCCTTTCCGTGAATCTTTTTGTGTAACGTTTGGTAAATTGTTTGTTTGAAAATAAAATGGATCATTGGATGTAGTCTCCCATGTGTTGTATTCGGTTATCGTTCAGACCGGCCTATCTGAACAAAACATAGATGCAAATCTAAAAAGGGTGATAATTTGAACATATATCGATGCATAGCATTCGATTGAATTATTGAACATTGTATATGAAAAAGGCATAAAAAAAAAAAAAAAAAAAAAAAAAAAAAAAAAAAAAAAAAAAGGAAAAATCGAGAATCCTCGGATTTTCGATGACACAACACAAACACTTTCGACGCACTTATCTTTCTTAGTGTTCTTCCACTAATGCGGGCTTGCGTCTGCTCCTCCTCGTGTCTATGCCTCGTCGATCACCTTCGGTGTCGAACTGCCTTCTGGAACAGCTTAGGTGGTCCTCGGACTGCTTGGCTCCAGCTATACATTGGTTCTGCTCGGTTTATATGAAACAATATAAAACAAAATTTTAGTAATATGTTTGTTCATATCCCGTCTGGGGATCTGCGACCGATAACATATCGTCGTCTTTGAGAATAGGAACACTGAATTTTGTTGACTTATATTGGTTGAAATGGTTTCCGAGTAGTTAAAAAATCTCTTCTTGGGAGAAATCTGCGACCGATATCACATCGTCGTCTTTGAGAATAGGAACATTGAATTTTGTTGACTTATATTGATTGAAATAGTTTTTATTAAAATCTCTTCTTGGGAGAAATCTGCGACAGAATCTGCATCCGTCGGATCGTTGCATCTGCCCCTCCAGCAGACGTGGCGGCATCTCGCCCTTGAGTTGCTAGACTCGTCTGAATCGCGCCCTTGCGTCAGAGTCGTCGTCTTTCCATGCCGTGCCAATGGAACATTTGTTTGGACCCTTTGGGTCGGACTCTGCTTACAGATGTATATGTTTTGAACATATGAGGACTTAGAAAAATTATAAAAAATACCAACTCTGCCGGACACGGTCAGAGTTGCTGCAGTGAATTTGGAAGATTTGTATGGACGATACAATATCCTCAATGAAAATGACTTGAAAAAAATGCATAAAAAATACCAACTCTTGCCCGACACGACAAGAAGTTGGTATGGAAATTTTGATATAAAATAAACCTAGCACTAAGTTAAAACTTAGCCTAGGTTGAAAAATATTATAAAAATATAATTGAATCTCCAGAACTTGATTCTGAATCAGAAGTGGAAGCATCTCGTGGCGGTGCATGAATTTGTACAACCGTTTGCTCCGGCGGTGGAGGTTCTGTGGAATCGTCTGAGAACGGGGAATCATTTCCATCGAGTGATGTTCCGCCTGGACTAGCATTTTCTTCATCGGAAGATTCGATTTCCAAGTTGTGCTCCTCTGGCGGGGCTGGTCTCAAATCATCGACATGTACTCTTGTCGTTACATTTCCCTTTTGCACGAGATACACCTCGTCTGAAAACTTCTTCAGAATTCTGGTCGGGCCTAACCAAGACGGCGTGAAGGTATGTACCTTCTTTTTTCTCTTACTCATGACTCTGTCTCCTACTTTGTAAACGATCGGAGTGACGGCCTCTTTCGGCGCATATTTCTGTTTGTAATTTTGTTGGGCCTGACGGGCTTCCTTGATTCGCTCGTATCGTGGAAGCGTTTGTTGCTTGGCTCTTTCTTGCCTCCAGGCATACAAATCCCATTCGCCTCTTTCGGCTGGATCATATCCTAACACGATCATGCTAGGTGTTTGATTTGTAGCGGCGTTCCTACGATTTCTTAATATGTATGTCATCTGATGCACGTAGCGATCCCAAGTGTCGTTTGGCTTTTTGAATAAAAGAGTCTTTAAAATTTTCTTGCATTCCTGAACCCGTCGTTCCACGGGGTTGGACTGTTGGTGATATGCTGGAATTAAGTATCGTTCGATACCATTCCTTTCGCAAAATGTGATGTACCATTCGGAATTGAAATGACCACCGTTGTCTGAAATTATGACTCGAGGGACTCCGAATCTTGCTACTATTTCTTCGTCGATATATTTGGCTATCGTTCTGCCGTCGACCTGAATGTATGCCTTTGCCTCTATCCATTTACTGAAAACGTCTTCGACGATAATCATATATCTGTTTTCGGCGTCTTTAGTCCTCTGCAGCGGGCCAATTACGTCGACGCTCAAGGTTTCAAATGCATTTTGTGGTGCATGACTTCTAAGTGGAGCATTGGGTTGGGCTTGTCTTGTCTTTACAGACTGGCATATCAGACAGTCGTTTATGTATTTGCCTACGATCCTGGCCATATTATTGAAATAGTAGCGTTTCGCTATTTTCCTGAGAGTCTCGTCTCTTCCTGGATGACATGCTTCATCTCGGTCATGATAATGGTAAATCAATTCTTTTATTTTCCTCTTTGGAACTATTAATTTAAAATTTCGATCGCAATCTTTAAAAAGTACATCGTCTTGGACGTGAAAATTTTTCATAAAAATAAGATCCGCATCGGAACGTTGTTCCTGTTGAAATAGATCATTCCAACGGCGGATCTTGTCTTGAATATCTCTTGAACTCAATTGAGCCTGTACGATATCTTCGTATATTTCTGAATGCGTTAAAACAGAAATACGTTCTGGACACTTATAATTTGGTAGGAACATTCTTTCCTCTTCATCGTCTGTCTCGACATACTGATTTTGTGGGTTACGACTGAGAAAATCTGCTAACAAATTCTCCTTTCCTGGACAGTGTTCAATTTTGAATGCATATTCTTGCAATAGTAATGACCATCGTGTAAATTTTGTTTTGTCGTCCTTATGTTTGTTTAACCAAAGTAACGCCCTGTTGTCCGTCTTCACCAAGAACGGTTTGTCTGCTAAGTACATCTTGTACTTTTTAATATAGTTCACCACCGCCAAGCATTCTAGCTCGTTTATGTGGTAACGTCTCTCCGCTGGAGATAACGTGTTGCTTGCATACGAAATTATATACTTTTCGCCGTTGTCGCCTAATTGATATAATACGGCCGAAAGGCCTTGGAGGGATGCATCTGTTTGCAAAATGAATTGACGTGAAAAATCCGGCCGATGGAGTTCCAGCGGTCCGGATAATAATTCTTTTAATTTTCTAAACGCTTCATCGCATGTATGGTTCCAGTGAAAACGATTTTCCTTCGAAAGAAGTTTCGTTAGTGGCTTCGTGATCATCGCCACATTTGGTAGATATTCTCGTACCCAGTTGCAAAGCCCTAGGAAACTTTGTAGCTGCTTTTTTGTAGCTGGAACGGGATAATTTTGAATTTGTAAGACATGTTTTTCTAATGGTTGGGAAGTATCAGTTCTAATTGTATGGCCTAAATATTGAATTTCATTCGTCGCTATTACACACTTTTCCGGTGACACTTTCAGATTGTGCAGACGTAGTCTTTCAAAGACTAACCTCAAGTGGGACATATGCTCCTTCACGTTTACGCTGTAAACGATTATATCATCTAAATACACTTTACAGAAATGGTGCAGGTAACCCGTTAAAACGTCCTTTGCCATGAATTTCTGAAAGGTACAGGGAGCTGTCTTGAGGCCGAAAGGCATGACATTAAATCTGTAAGCTGCCCCATCAGGAGTGGTAAAAGTCGAAAAATCTTTTGATGCTTCATCTAGCGGTATTTGCCAATATCCACTTTTTAAATCCAACACAGAAAAAATCTTCGAATTGCCTAAATCTTTAATACTTTCGTGTATTTTTGGTAAGACGGAAGCCTCGTCTTCAGTCATTTCGTTCAAATGGCGATAATCGATGCAAAAACGTGGTTTCTTGTCTGAGCGTTTTATGATTACGGGTGGTGAACTATATTGTGCAGTGCTAGGTTCGATGACGCCAGCTTTCAACATCTCTTCGATTTGGTCGTACATAATTTTCTTAGTACTCGGAGACATCGGATATGGTCTGATATTAAATGGTTTCGTGTCTTTTACTATAATTTTGTGTTTCACAGTCACTGTGGTTGCTTGAGTCGGTTCCGCAGTGAACAGATCGACAAATTCTTCGAACAGCGGCCGTAGAAATTTGTCTTTTATAACAAGCTCTTCAGGAAGCTGTGCCTGCTGTCTCTCCCTCTGAGAAGCTTGATTCCAGAAGACGGTAATACGCTCTTCCGTGCCGGCATATAGGCATTTTCGGCCATAATCATATGCGACATTGTTCATATATAAGAATGGTGATCCTAATATTATCGTTTCGTTCAAATTTTCGATTACTTGAAAATCAATTTCAAAAGAGGTGCCTGAAATTATTACTTTTAATTTTGTCGTGCCAAGAGAGTCCACCATTCGATCTCCGCACGCCATAGCAAATGATCGACGTGTCGTGAGATTTTTAAAATTATCCAACATCCTCGGATGGATAACGTTTCGCGTCGAGCCTGAATCGATCAGTGCGTCGACCGCATGTTCATTAATTTGAACTTTTATACGAGGCAAAGGGAACGCTTCGCTCATATAATTTATTGACTCTCTTGTCTTGTGCAGGGGAGCGTCGTAGTGGTCATGAGTATCGGAAAAAATTACTGGACATTGCTGCCGCCTTGGTTCGGCCGTTGTGCCGGGGATCTTGCAGATGGACCCTGGCCTGGGTCTCTGGCCCCTCGAAAGTTTCCCGGTCTCCTGCTGAGATGCGGGTTATTCGGGCATTGGCTATGGAAGTGCCACTGCACTGTGTCTGTACAGTATCGGCACGGGGTTGCCGGTCGGTCGGGTACTCGGAATTTCCCCGATCCGCCATTAAAATTGGTTTGCCTGCGGTCAAGATTCACTGATCCGCTCGTAGAATTAGGCATAAAAAAAGGACGACCAGGCGCTCTGCCTGGACCGTCCTGTCGAGATACGTCCTCTCGGAAATGCACCCTCGGTGCTGTCGGAGTTGGGCTTCCATTGCTCCTTATACTTGAATTTTGTGGACTGATGTGTCCCGGCTCTCGATAGTAAGACGCGCGGGACAGACGTTGATCAATAAGCTGGATTAGCGACGTCTGTTCGTCAGCTGAATCCCGCTCGACGTTAGTAGCCGCTGCTATTAACATCTCTGTGTTTGAAATTAGGTTGCTTCTCAAGCGTGACCTAATTTCTGGACGCAGTTGGTCCATGATGACCCGAGCTCTGATGGCTTCGGATTTAAAGGGATCAATACGATCGAAAAGACAGGTTTTCCTTGTGATAAACACTGCCGTGTCGTCTAAAGACGTTTGCTTGACGGCATACAGTTGAGCAATAGCTCGTGACTGTATGTCGGGAGAATTAAATCTCGTAAGGAATCTTTCCTTGAATAAGGCATACGAAGTAGTCAACGTCCTAAATTGTTCGGACCATCGTTGAGCTTCGCCCTTGAGTTGGCCGGTTACGTTATGGAGGCGATCATAGTCGTGGCTTATGCGAGCTCTGTCGAAATATTCCTCCATAATTTTCAGAAATGCTTCTGGATCTTCATGATCAAGCCCATGGAACGTCACGTTCGGACATCTTTGTCTCTCATGGGGCGTACAGGTCGACACGTTCTGTATCGCCTGCACGAAGCCCTCTGCCATTTTCAGAAACATACTTTCCATCGAAGCAGTTTGTGGCTGTGAAGCTGATAAATTAACATTATTTCCCTCTGGAAACAGTCGCTGTGGTTCTATCCCTCTAGAACCGTCGTCGACGAGCGGTGCGGTGACTCGCTCATAAAATTCTCTTGGGGTCGACCCCTCGGAGTCTTCCGCCATGAATGAGAAAGGATTTGTTGGGTTTGGGGACGGCATGGTCCCTGTTCGGGCGCCATGTGAACGATCCATGCTTTTGATGGAAGTCTGAAGGACGTATTTTCTGTTCGAAAAACTTAGGAAAATTAAAAAAAAATAGGAAAAAGAAAAAAAATTAATTTTCTTTTTCCTCAACCTTTTCTAAATACTAAATAAAAATATTACGTTCACAAAATTTTTAGGGTTCAAAGTGACTGTTTCAGACGGAGATTAATGGATAAATCATACTTACTGTCGTTTATGCTTAACTGCGGCTCTGATGGTATCAATTGGAAGACGTCGTAACACTATAAATCTAACACTGTCTGTTTAACACTCTCTTAAAATTAAATCTGAAAGGGAAATTTTGTTAGAAAACACAAGTAAAAGACAATATAAAGTTCAAAAAATGTATATTAAATCTTTAAAAAATTTATGTTTTTACAACAACTTCTTCAGAGAAAATGTTAACAAACAATGGTCTGACCCGTGTACAACACATGGTGAGGAACGGGACGATTCATACGGTACCAACTACCATCCAATATGCAGTTTGAAAAGCTAACGATGCACAAAAAGATTCAAGGAACAGTTCATGTAACTGAAATTTTGGTGGGCTTATGCTTGCCTGTCTTATAAACGTATTTTATTAATTCACATAAATTTTGGTCGCTCCTCGGAGCTTAAAATTGCTTGAAGCGTATCTACTTCGTTTGTATTATGCAATAACAAATTTTACGTTCAGGCAAGGCAGATCCCATGCACGTGTGAGTACATGGTAATAATACTTTTTTGACTCCGAATCACTGAGGAACCGGTTTAGGGCAAACCCCGTCAAAACGCATCATTTCCCCGTCAAATCCGACTGCTAGGAAATGATGGGGGTCCCATGTCGCTAAGGGCTATTTTCGCTATAACTTCCGATATACTTTGAATAGTCGTTGGACTAACTTGTCCTCATATTCAATACCTCGTAAGAGTTGCAGTGCTTGACAACGTGGATTCGTAAAAGGGTTTTTAATCTTGGAAATTTGGAAGTTCAAGTCCAATTTTAGAATACTTTCCAAAATTGGGTGGTCGGGGCGACATTACGTCCCTGTGCAGCGACATTTACTACACTTACCAAATTAACGCTCCTCGAAGAGTTAGCGAAAATTTGGCATAAAAAACGCTCCCAAGAGCTAAAATATATTTCCAATAATTAAAAACCTCCTCCACGGCGTTTTTACGTGAAGCACGCTTTTCTTACGAAATATTTCCTAAGTCGGATTTCGTTACAACGTCGAAAAGTATATCGGAGTTATAGCGTTCTTTAACAGTTATAGCGTTCTTTAACAAACATACCAACTTTCATTACAGTTTCCAAATTTATTTTCGTTACAGTTCCCAAGTATATGAAATTTTCTAGAAATATCTACAATTTTCTAAAACAATCGCAAAATTTTCAGCAATACATTAAATCTCTTTGCAAATCTTATGTAAAATTACAATCAGTATAAATAAATTCAATTTTGATGTCCGACAATACAATTACTTTCAACGCACAAGTAAAATTTCGTTACAGTTCTTATCTAAATAGATGTACTTGGAAGTTTTTTGTCCAAGCTCTAAACCAATAAAGGACCCCGCACAGAAACACGTGATTTGGGATCCCGGTGAAAATGGTCGAAATTGAGATATGTTGTAGTTCAGACTTTCCTGACGAAAAGCTCAAATGGGACCAATGCTCGAAAACCTTTTATTTTCGAATTATAGCAGAGGCAAAAGTCGAAAATTGGTATTGGCATTTTCACCTGGATCTCAAATCACAGGACTTACGAATTTTCGATTTTTACCCTTGCTGTAACCCCAAAATAAAAAGTTTATATATCTCAATTTCAACCATTTTCACCGGGTTCCCAAAGCACGTCTTTCTGTGCGGGGTCCTTTATCCAAGACATACGTTCTTTTTACTGTTTGGAATTCAGTCCGACCTGTTGGAACAAAACTCAAATTTATAAAAATCAGAAATCATTTAAAATCTTGAGATCTAACAGAAAAGTTCTACAGAATTCGTATAATAAACATGCAAAATTAATTAACGATCATTTCTAGATACATTTAATTACTCAAATTTTATAGTTTTCGACATGAAAATGTCACTTGTACTCCATATAAGACAATATATTATCGTATTTTTATTAAATATAACACAACAATTATGAATTTTTTGTATTCTTTTTGATGTGACAAAATTCAAACAGGGCCCATATACAACAGCACAATAATTAAAACGAGACAATACCAAGCTATTGCAAAGCACCATGTCTTAAATTATTAAAACTTTTCTAGCAAGTTTTATGTGGTTTTTAAATCTTAAATCAGAATCGATAGTAAGTCCCAAATTTTTTGCCTCGTTTACACAATCCACATTAATATGATAAAATTTTCTATTTAAATCGCTAAGGTATATATTACGCTGTCCTGTTCCGCCAAATAACAATATTTTCGATTTACTAGGATTTATACACAAATTTTGATTAACAGAAGCCATTATTAGTTCATTAGTATCATTATTAATTATATTATTCGCATCGTCAGTATGTTGTGAGTCCAAAGAATAATACAGTTAAGTATCGTCACCGTAACAGTTTACCTTCAAAATTTAAGTACTCTGTGCAACTGGCTTGTGTAGACAGAGAAAAGTAAAGGCCCCAGAATTGACCCTTGTGGTACTCCACGATCCAAGATACCTTCGAGCGATATATTACTATTTAATTTTACAATTTGACTCCGATTTTGTAAATAGTTATGAATGAACTGGATAGCATTATTTTCAAATCCGATATATTGCAAAATATTTAATAAGACTTCATGATTTATGCAATCAAACGCCTTTGAGTAGTCTAATAATAATAAGAAATCTATTAGATTAGTTACATCTGCTGCACTTAAGATGTCATCGATTGTGTTAACAATGTTTTGAGAATTTATGAGTTGAATGTTATTTATTACATATCATGAATTGTGCTGCAACTTTTTTTATTATTTACATACTGAAAATGTAAAAGTTTAACAACCATATCAGCAAACTGTTGTCACTTATAATATTTTCTTCATATTTAGTTTTATCGATAACAGTTTTAAAGAAATATCTCTACAATATTACCACTTTACAGTTATTGAGTTGTTATGTTGTTGTGTATGTTGAGATGAGGTTATGCATAGAATTTCAACGTTAATATTTATAATTTTTTTTGTCTAATTTTTATTTAGTTCTTTAATTAAGTTTCTGCGAAAAATATTAAAATGTATATTGTAAAGTAGCTCGCTTATAAAATATTACACATATATTACGCTCACATGTACTAATTAACTTATAATTCTAAACGTTAATGATAATTAAAATACGATCTTATGGTTCTCTAAACACTTAATTAACTCATTAACGTACGTTGCTGATAGGCACGTCAAATATACTGTTATATGTATATGTATGTAGTTACAAAGTGCAAATAATGTGTTTTATATAGTTGTTTAATTACTCCCAAAGTTTACGAAGCCGCAGTAAAACAACCATAAAGCTGCGGTGGTCCGTGATCTAGTAGTTTGTGAGTAGATTCTCTCCGTTGGCCACGATCACGCGCCCCATCGTTAACTGCGGTTAACCTGCGGTTTGTATACTTTGTTACTAGAAATGTTTATCTACTACTGTAAGATGAGACTGATGTTTACGCTCATTGTAAAATATCACATATTTCTGGTATGTTAACACATCTAAGTGAATGTTAAATGGAGAGGAAATGTTTACGAAGTTGTGTTGCAAATATCCCGTTTATCGTTAGCCGTGTATGTATCAGCGATTTTTGAATTTAAAATATCCTACCATATTCGTAAAATAGAAATTTATTCTTCCTACAGCTTTCTTCTAAATTCCTGGTTTGTTACATCTAAAATAATTAAGATGCAGATGTATAAATGACATTATAAGTGAAAGAACCAGTTTCTGGTTCTTTCACTTATAATGCCCAACCTATACAAACTATAAAATCAGTCCATCAAATTAGAGTGCTGACTATGCCTTAAGTTGTCAGTCAGTCAGTCTCTGAATATCTTAAATTAAACTTTATCAAAAAATTGTAATGTGAAAATTGACACTATTAAAAATTCTCGAGTTATTTCATATTTATAATATAGTATACGCAAATTAGATTAAAAAACAGTGAATAGAAGAAATAATTTATAAAAAAATAATTTTTTATTTTTTATACTTTTTTCTCACCCAACGAGCGGTATGCAAGATAAAGGTGAAAACCCAGCGTTAAGTCTCCGTTAGAGGTGTTTTTGTAAAAGAAGGAACTTTCCGTTCCTGAATGGGGTGTGAGCTCTATCTCAAATTTAGTTTAGAGGCAGGTATAAGATTCTTGATTGACTCTGAGTTGCATTGCTTATGAATTTGTGAGGAAGTACAATCGAATACATAATAAACTGCTTAATTGAAATCTAACCAATAGCGCATTCTGGAGTATACTTGATTAGGATATGATCCATCCGTACGAAGTGTAAAGATTTGAGGTATCTACGCTGCACTTTCTCTAATTGAATTGTATTTTTTTAATTCCTTATTTATATTAAAGTCCTGGCGGAGTTTAGCTACAGCTACTCTACATACACTTAACCAACACGATGAAATGAGCTGAACACGAATTAGACTCTTTTGTTATCGAAATAAAAAAAAAATGAGAAGCTAGAGAGCCAATTCGTGCTCAAACTGGGTTGATATAATTTTATCGGATGGTTGTGGTTTTCTGTATCACCCTGCATATGGAATTTTTCTTATGTGAAATAATGTGGTTGGTTCACAAACTCGGACCGTTACGTTTATCGGATCCGAGAGTCTCGCCGAAACGTTTTTTCATATTCATTTGTCGCGCCCCGTCCATTCTTTTCGGCATGCAATTCAAGGTCGTTTGTTGCCGAAATCATGAAATTGGATAATTTAAATACATGTAAATTAATAGAGGATTAAAAAACGCCTAATTTGACTATATTTTTATTTACTAATTATTTACGGTTATAGTATGTACGATCTTAATTGAGACAGCATAAAAACTAAAATTCGGTTTACAGTATAAAGGAGACGCCGACTGTAAGCCGAGTTTTAGTTTTCATGCTGCCTCAATTAAGATCATAATATATACTTTACTTAGATAAGGAATATTTAATTAGAACATTCAACTGACATCGGAAAGACTTATAGCCCACCGGGTTTAGATATAGGGGCCTCCGTCATGTTCTGTTAAAATGAAAAACATCTAGTTTTTTTAGTACGGTTTATTATGCGTAAATTTTATTTGCGCAGTTGCTCAAGTATAAATTATGACTGACTTAAATGACCGAAACTATGTAGAAACTTAAATTGAAAAAGTGCTAATATTTTTTTACCTTTACGAACCTTTTAAATTATTTCATGGATTTTAAACGTTTTTATTAATTTGGAAAAATGAAAAGTATGTTTTTTTGCATCTGCCCAAATCTTATTTAATTGAGGTTTTCTTATTGTTTCAGGTGAGACTGACAAAAAGTGAGAATTTTAGTAATTGCATCATAAGTGGTAAGCTATTTAATTTCATGATTTCGGTATTTTGTCTGATCTTTTTATGGATTTTGATCATTGTGGATTATGGTCAAAATGTAGTTTGTGACTTTATTTTTTTTAGACTATATTTAGATAATTATTTTGCTGTAAAATATTTACTATTAAAAACTTGTAATTGAATAATTAATTTTGACTAGGTCTGTATATTTATATTGTATCCGGCATTTTGCGGATGAAGCCTACTTTTTATTATATTATGCCTAGGTAAGTGAATTAGTGAATTATTTCCTTAATTATTATATTCTTTAATTTAATTTTTTCACTTTGATTTGAGAGGTAAGATAACTGTGATATCGGTCATCCATCCAAAACTAAACCAACGCGTCTTAATTTCGCTGATCGATGTCTCGGAACTTAAAACGATGACCGCACATTACTTCACTTTAAAGTTCTATATTGGTAAATTCCCTAACATCACGCAATATGAATCCCAAACTTTTATACGCTGACTCAGTAGGTAAACGAATAAGTTCATTAAATAAGTATCTTCTCAGAGACCTTGGAAGTGGGGTACCACAAGATTCCATTTTGGGTCCCCTATTATTTTTAATATATTCGCAGCCAACGCTTACTCATACGTGAACTTCTGTGAAACTCACTATTATGCAGACAACACTCAATTGGATTTTTTAAATGTCAATGACGTGGATGATTGTGTATATTCGCCCAAAAATGAATGCAGATTCCCAGTTATTATCGGAGCCGGATTATGACTTTTTCGTCTATAGGCATTTATATTATAGCACCCCCTCCCATTACAAAACTCTTAAAATGTTATTAAAGTTTTTATTTATAATATAAAATAATATAATATAAAAAACAATACATACTCAGCACAAACAAACGAAAAAAATATAAGTAGATATAATAGTTATTTATGATCAAGTGTTAAAAATGATATTCTGTAATAAAAACGAATATTATGTAAATAAAACATAATTTTTGACACTTATATCATAAATAACTATTATATAAGTTTTAATAGATTTCTTATTGGTGAAACTATTTATAATATCAGTAAAATCAAGCGCACTACATAAGTCATGATTTATTGATAGCCCAGTTAAATTATTTAGTCCTTCTTGACTAATGTCATTTCCCAAATAAGTTTTTGTCCTGTTCAAAGTAGAAAATGATCTTTCTCCTGGCGCATTTGTTATTGGTAGAGTAAGAAAAATTACTAATCCAGTTTGCACATCTGGAAACATGGTTATGACATGTTTTTCCCTGATAAATACTAACATGTCTCTAACATTAACAAAATGTTTGAATTCAACACATTACTCAATAAAACATTTGTACAAATCGTTTAATTCAGCTTGCAAATTATTTGAATCGTTTCTTATGTCGTTGTTATTCATAATCTTAAGTTTTTTTAAAAACCCGAACATTTTTCTATTTCTACGTACGCCATCAATCGTTTCTTTAATTCTTGATCTAGCCTATCAATAATAGCAAGAAAAGCATTAATTTTCATATCACTTTTCCTGTCGAAGTTGGTTTCATTTTCATGAGTTCCGTCAAATTGAGGCTTTCTATTCTGTATCTTTTTTTATCTTTATTACATTCCATAATATTGGATAGTTGTTTACCCCTTTCTTCATATTCTTCAAACTGGTCTCCGTCTCGTAATGATTTAAAGTAGCCAATCTGTGATTCAAAAATTGCAATCGTTGCTGGAAAATCAATATCAATGGTTCGAGACAGATAAAATTTTACAAGCATCAGCACGAGCCGACCAGCGTATAGTAGAGAAAGATTTAGGTATTAACTGTTGTTGTTTTTTTGTTCGTCGCCGGAGCCCCCCAAGCCGTGGGTGCCCCTAGGCAATTGCGTGTATTGCCTTATGAATAATCTGGCCCTGGTCATCATTACATGCATAATCTAACCATTCACTTACAATTAATGCTAATAAATCTGCTGTTACATTATTGTCTTTTCTATAGAACTATTCTAATCATAAGAAAGAAGTTTTTCAAGAAGATTTTAACCTTTTACGTGCTGATGTGAATCTATGGGAACTTTGGCATATTATTTACTACCATTGAACGAAAGTAATTATAGGAAACGTCAGTTTTTAGTTGTATATCTTTTCAAAATTGAGGCGTTTTCGCTTAATGTTGCTGGAGTAACACTAAATTTTAGCAGTAAAAGGTGATTTCTCATGTTAAACTAAAATTTGAGAATATATCAGATGACATTGTCTGGTCGATAGCCGAGTGGGTTGAAGCGCGAGGTGGCAATCGCGATTAATCACAGGGACATCGCACCACCGGGTTCAAATCCTGGCTCCGGCACTGGTACTGTCGGAGGAAATGGTTGTATTGTTAAAGAACGCTATAACCCCGATATACTTTTCGACGTTGTAACGAAATCCGACTTAGGAAATATTTCGCAAGAAAAGCGTGCTTCACGTAAAAACGCCGTGGAGGAGGTTTTTAATTCTTGGAAATATATTTTTGCTCTTCGGAGCGTTTTTTATGCCAAATTTTCGCTAACTCTTCGAGGAGCGTTAATTTGGTAAGTGTAGTAAATGTCGCTGCACAGGGACGTAATGTCGCCCCGACCACCCAATTTTGGAAAGTATTCTAAAATTGGACTGCACTGCAACTCTTACGAAGTGTTGAATATGAGGACAAGTTAGTCCAACGACTATTCAAAGTATATCGGAAGTTATAGCGAAAATAGCCCTTAGCGACATGGGACCCCCATCATTTCCTAGCAGTCGGATTTGACGGGGAAATGATGACTTTTGACGGGGTTTGCCCTAAACCGGTTCCTCAGTGATTCGGAGTCAAAAAAGTATCTATACCATGTACTCACACGTGCATGGGATTTGCCTTGCCTGAACGTAAAATTTGTTATTGCATATACAAACGAAGTAGATACGCTTCAAGCAATTTTAAGCTCCGAGGAGCGACCAAAATTTATGTGAATTAATAAATACGTTTATAAAGACAGGCAAGCATAAGCCCACCAAAATTTCAGTTACATGAACTGTTCCTTGAATCTTTTTGTGCATCGTTAGCTTTTCAAACTGCATATTGGATGGTAGTTGGTACCGTATGAATCGTCCCGTTCCTCACCATGTGTTGTACACGGGTCAGACCATTGTTTGTTAACATTTTCACTGAAGAAGTTGTGTAAAAACATAAATTTTTTAAAGATTTAATATACATTTTTTGAACTTTATATTGTCTTTTACTTGTGTTTTCTAACAAAATTTCCCTTTCAGATTTAATTTTAAGAGAGTGTTAAACAGACAGTGTTAGATTTATAGTGTTACGACGTCTTCCAATTGATACCATCAGAGCCGCAGTTAAGCATAAACGACAGTAAGTATGATTTATTCATTAATCTCCGTCTGAAACAGTCACTTGAACCCTAAAAAATTTTGTGAACGTAATATTTTTATTTAGCATTTAGAAAAGGTTGAGGAAAAAGAAAATTAATTTTTTTCTTTTTCCTATTTTTTTTAATTTTTCTAAGTTTTTCGAGCAGAAAACACGTCCTTCAGACTTCCATCAAAAGCATGGATCGTTCACATGGCGCCCGAGCAGGGACCATGCCGTCCCCAAACCCAACAAATCCTTTCTCATTCATGGCGGAAGACTCCGAGGGGTCGACCCCAAGAGAATTTTATGAGCGAGTCACCGCACCGCTCGTCGACGACGGTTCTAGAGGGATAGAACCACAGCGACTGTTTCCGGAGGGAGACAATGTTAATTTATCAGCTTCACAGCCACAAACTGCTTCGATGGAGAGTATGTTTCTGAAAATGGCAGAGGGCTTCGTGCAGGCGATACAGAACGTGTCGACCTGTACGCCCCATGAGAGACAAAGATGTCCGAACGTGACGTTCCATGGGCTTGATCATGAAGATCCAGAAGCATTTCTGAAAATTATGGAGGAATTTTTCGACAGAGCTCGCATAAGCCACGACTATGATCGCCTCCATAACGTAACCGGCCAACTCAAGGGCGAAGCTCAACGATGGTCCGAACAATTTAGGACGTTGACTACTTCGTATGCCTTATTCAAGGAAAGATTCCTTACGAGATTTAATTCTCCCGACATACAGTCACGAGCTATTGCTCAACTGTATGCCGTCAAGCAAACGTCTTTAGACGACACGGCAGTGTTTATCACAAGGAAAACCTGTCTTTTCGATCGTATTGATCCCTTTAAATCCGAAGCCATCAGAGCTCGGGTCATCATGGACCAACTGCGTCCAGAAATTAGGTCACGCTTGAGAAGCAACCTAATTTCAAACACCGAAATGTTAATAGCAGCGGCTACTAACGTCGAGCGGGATTCAGCTGACGAACAGACGTCGCTAATCCAGCTTATTGATCAACGTCTGTCCCGCGCGTCTTACTATCGAGAGCCGGGACACATTAGTCCACAAAATTCAAGTATAAGGAGCAATGGAAGCCCAACTCCGACAGCACCGAGGGTGCATTTCCGAGAGGACGTATCTCGACAGGACGGTCCAGGCAGAGCGCCTGGTCGTCCTATTTTTATGCCTAATTTATCAAGCGGATCAGTGAATCCTGACCGCAGGCAAACCAATTTCAATGGCGGATCGGGGAAATTCCGAGTACCCGACCGACCGGCAACCCCGTGCCGATACTGTACAGACACAGTGCAGTGGCACTTCCATAGTCAATGCCCGAATAACCCGCATCTCAGCAGGAGACCGGGAAACTTTCGAGGGGCCAGAGACCCAGGCCAGGGTCCATCTGCAAGATCCCCGGCACAACGGCCGAACCAAGGCGGCAGCAATGTCCAGTAATTTTTTCCGATACTCATGACCACTACGACGCTCCTCTGCACAAGACAAGAGAGTCAATAAATTATATGAGCGAAGCGTTCCCTTTGCCTCGTATAAAAGTTCAAATAAATGAACATGCGGTCGACGCACTGATAGATTCAGGCTCGACGCGAAACGTTATCCATCCGAGGATGTTGGATAATTTTAAAAATCTCACGACACGTCGATCATTTGCTATGGCGTGCGGAGATCGAATGGTGGACTCTCTTGGCACGACAAAATTACAAGTAATAATTTCAGGCACCTCTTTTGAAATTGATTTTCAAGTAATCGAAAATTTAAACGAAACGATAATATTAGGATCACCATTCTTATATATGAACAATGTCGCATATGATTATGGCAGAAAATGCCTATATGCCGGCACAGAAGAGCGTATTACCGTCTTCTGGAATCAAGCTTCTCAGAGGGAGAGACAGCAGGCAAAGCTTCCTGAAGAGCTTGTTATAAATGACAAATTTCTACGGCCGCTGTTCGAGGAATTTGTCGATCTGTTCACTGCGGAACCGACTCAAGCAACCACAGTGACTGTGAAACACAAAATTACAGTAAAAGACACGAAACCATTTAATATCAGACCATATCCGATGTCTCCGAGTACTAAGAAAATTATGTACGACCAAATCGAAGAGATGTTAAAAGCTGGCGTCATCGAACCTAGCACTGCCCAATATAGTTCACCACCAGTGATAATAAAACGCTCGGACAAGAAACCACGATTTTGCATCGACTATCGCCATTTGAATGAAATGACTGAAGACGAGGCTTCCGTCTTACCAAAAATACACGAAAGTATTAAAGATTTAGGCAATTCGAAGATTTTTTCTGTGTTGGATTTAAAAAGTGGATATTGGCAAATACCACTAGATGAAGCATCAAAAGATTTTTCGACTTTTACCACTCCTGATGGGGCAGCTTACAGATTCAATGTCATGCCTTTCGGACTCAAGACAGCTCCCTGTACCTTTCAGAAATTCATGGCAAAGGACGTTTTAACGGGTTACCTGCACCATTTCTGTAAAGTGTATTTAGATGATATAATCGTTTACAGTGTAAACGTGAAGGAGCATATGTCCCACTTGTGATTAGTCTTTGAAAGACTACGTCTGCACAATCTGAAAGTGTCACCGGAAAAGTGTGTAATAGCGACGAATGAAATTCAATATTTAGGCCATACAATTAGAACCGATACTTCCCAACCATTAGAAAAACATGTCTTACAAATTCAAAATTATCCCGTTCCAGCTACGAAAAAGCAGCTACAAAGTTTCCTAGGGCTTTGCAACTGGGTACGAGAATATCTACCAAATGTGGCGATGATCACGAAGCCACTAACGAAACTTCTTTCGAAGGAAAATCGTTTTCACTGGAACCATACATGCGATGAAGCATTTAGAAAATTAAAAGAATTATTATCCGGACCGCTGGAACTCCATCGGCCGGATTTTTCACGTCAATTCATTTTGCAAACAGATGCATCCCTCCAAGGCCTTTCGGCCGTATTATATCAATTAGGCGACAACGGCGAAAAATACATAATCTCGTATGCAAGCAACACGTTATCTCCAGCGGAGAGACGTTACCACATAAACGAGCTAGAATGCTTGGCGGTGGTGAACTATATTAAAAAGTACAAGATGTACCTAGCAGACAAACCGTTCTTGGTGAAGACGGACAACAGGGCGTTACTTTGGTTAAACAAACATAAGGACGACAAGACAAAATTTACTCGATGGTCATTACTATTGCAAGAATATGCATTCAAAATTGAACACTGTCCAGGAAAGGAAAATTTATTAGCAGATTTTCTAAGTCGTAACCCACAAAATCAGTATGTCGAGACAGACGATGAAGAGGAAAGAATGTTCCTACCAAATTATAAGTGTCCAGAACGTATTTCTGTTTTAACACATTCAGAAATATACGAAGATATCGTACAGGCTCAATTGAGTTCAAGAGATATTCAAGACAAGATCCGCCGTTGGAATGATCTATTTCAACAGGAACAACGTTCCGATGCGGATCTTATTTTTATGCAAAATTTTCACGTTCAAGACGATGTACTTTTTAAAGATTGCGATAGAAATTTTAAATTAATAGTTCCAAAGAGGAAAATAAAAGAATTGATTTACCATTATCATGACCGAGATGAAGCATGTCATCCAGGAAGAGACGAGACTCTCAGGAAAATAGCGAAACGCTATTATTTCAATAATATGGCCAGGATCGTCGGCAAATATATAAACGACTGTCTGATATGCCAATCAGTAAAAACACGGCAAGCTCAGCCTAACGCTCCACTTAGAAGTCATGCACCGCAGAATGCATTCGAAACTCTGAGCATCGACGTAATTGGCCCACTGCAGAGGACCAAAGACGCCGAGAATCGATATATGATTATCGTTGAAGACGTATTTAGCAAGTGGATAGAGGCAAAGGCATACATTCAGGTCGACGGCAGAACGATAGCCAAATATATCGACGAAGAAATAGTAGCAAGATTCGGAGTCCCTCGAGTCATAATATCAGACAACGGTGGTCATTTCAATTCCGAATGGTACATCACATTTTGCGAAAGGAATGGTATCGAACGATACTTAATTCCAGCATATCACCAACAGTCCAACCCCGTGGAACGACGGGTGCAGGAATGCAAGAAAATTCTAAAGACTCTTTTATTCAAAAAGCCAAACGACACTTGGGATCGCTACGTGCATCAAATGACATATATATTAAGAAATCGTAGGAACGCCGCTACAAATCAAACACCTAGCATGGTCGTGTTAGGATATGATCCAGCCGAAAGAGGCGAATGGGATTTGTATGCCTGGAGGCAAGAAAGAGCCAAGCAACAAACGCTTCCACGATACGAGCGAATCAAGGAAGCCCGTCAGGCCCAACAAAAATATAAACAGAAATATGCGCCGAAAGAGGCCGTCACTCCGATCGTCTACAAAGTAGGAGACAGAGTCATGAGTAAGAGAAAAAAGAAGGTACATACCTTCACGCCGTCTTGGTCAGGCCCAACCAGAATTCTGAAGAAGTTTTCAGACGAAGTGTATCTCGTACAAAAGGGAAATGCAACGACAAGAGTACATGTCGATGATTTGAGACCAGCCCCGCCAGAGGAGCACAACTTGGAAATCGAATCTTCCGATGAAGAAAATGCTAGTCCAGGCGGAACATCACTCGATGGAAATGATTCCCCGTTCTCAGACGATTCCACAGAACCTCTACCGCCGGAGCAAACGGTTGTACAAATCCATGCACCGCCACGAGATGCTTCCACTTCGGATTCAGAATCCAGTTCTGGAGATTCAATCATCTTTTTATAACATTTTTCAACCTAGGCTAAGTTTTAACTTAGTGCTAGGTTTATTTTATATCAAAATTTCCATACCAACTTCTTGTCGTGTCAGGCAAAAGTTGGTATTTTTTATGCATTTTTTACAAGTTATTTTCATATGAGGATATTGTATCCACATACAAATCTTCCAAATTCACTGCAGCAACTCTGACCGTGTCCGGCAGAGTTGGTATTTTTTATAATTTTTTCAAAGTCCTCAAATGTTAATAAACATTCATCTGTAAGCAGAGTCCGACCCAAAGGGTTCAAACAAATGTTCCATTGGCACGGCATGGAAAGACGACAACTCTGACGCAGAGCGCGATTCAGACGAGTCTAGCAACTCAAGGGCGAGATGCCGCCACGTCTGCTGGAGGGGCAGATGCAACGATCCGACGGATGCAGATTCTGTCGCAGATTTCTCCCAAGAAGAGATTTTAATAAAAACTATTTCAATCAATATAAGTCAACAAAATTCAATGTTCCTATTCTCAAAGACGACGATGTGATATCGGTCGCAGATTTCTCCCAAGAAGAGAATTTTTAACTACTCGGAAACCATTTCAACCAATATAAGTCAACAAAATTCAGTGTTCCTATTCTCAAAGACGACGATATGTTATCGGTCGCAGATCCCCAGACGGGATGTAAACAAACATTTTACTAAAATTTTGTTTTATTGTTTCATATAAACCGAGCAGAACCAATGTATAGCTGGAGCAAGCAGTCCGAGGACCACCTAAGCTGTTCCAGAAGGCAGTTCGACACCGAAGGTGATCGGCGAGGCATAGACACGAGGAGGAGCAGACGCAAGCCCGCATTAGTGGAAGAACACTAAGAAAGATAAGTGCGTCGAAAGTGTTTGTGTTGTGTCATCGAGAATCCGAGGATTCTCGATTTTTTCTTTTTTTTATACCATTTTTGAAACATAATGTTCAATAATTCAATCGAATGCTATGCATCGATATATGTTCAAATTATCACCATTTTTTAGATTTGCATCTATGTTTTGTTCAGATAGGCCGGTCTGAACGATAACCGAATACAACACATGGGAGACTACATCCAATGATCCATTTTATTTTCAATCAAACAATTTACCAAACGTTACACAAAAAGATTCACGGAAAGGAGGGGAGTGTTAAAGAACGCTATAACCCCGATATACTTTTCGACGTTGTAACGAAATCCGACTTAGGAAATATTTCGCAAGAAAAGCGTGCTTCACGTAAAAACGCCGTGGAGGAGGTTTTTAATTCTTGGAAATATATTTTTGCTCTTCGGAGCGTTTTTTATGCCAAATTTTCGCTAACTCTTCGAGGAGCGTTAATTTGGTAAGTGTAGTAAATGTCGCTGCACAGGGACGTAATGTCGCCCCGACCACCCAATTTTGGAAAGTATTCTAAAATTGGACTTGAACTTCCAAATTTCCAAGATTAAAAACCCTTTTACGAATCCACGTTGTCAAGCACTGCAACTCTTACGAAGTGTTGAATATGAGGACAAGTTAGTCCAACGACTATTCAAAGTATATCGGAAGTTATAGCGAAAATAGCCCTTAGCGACATGGGACCCCCATCATTTCCTAGCAGTCGGATTTGACGGGGAAATGATGACTTTTGACGGGGTTTGCCCTAAACCGGTTCCTCAGTGATTCGGAGTCAAAAAAGTATCTATACCATGTACTCACACGTGCATGGGATTTGCCTTGCCTGAACGTAAAATTTGTTATTGCATATACAAACGAAGTAGATACGCTTCAAGCAATTTTAAGCTCCGAGGAGCGACCAAAATTTATGTGAATTAATAAATACGTTTATAAAGACAGGCAAGCATAAGCCCACCAAAATTTCAGTTACATGAACTGTTCCTTGAATCTTTTTGTGCATCGTTAGCTTTTCAAACTGCATATTGGATGGTAGTTGGTACCGTATGAATCGTCCCGTTCCTCACCATGTGTTGTACACGGGTCAGACCATTGTTTGTTAACATTTTCACTGAAGAAGTTGTGTAAAAACATAAATTTTTTAAAGATTTAATATACATTTTTTGAACTTTATATTGTCTTTTACTTGTGTTTTCTAACAAAATTTCCCTTTCAGATTTAATTTTAAGAGAGTGTTAAACAGACAGTGTTAGATTTATAGTGTTACGACGTCTTCCAATTGATACCATCAGAGCCGCAGTTAAGCATAAACGACAGTAAGTATGATTTATTCATTAATCTCCGTCTGAAACAGTCACTTGAACCCTAAAAAATTTTGTGAACGTAATATTTTTATTTAGCATTTAGAAAAGGTTGAGGAAAAAGAAAATTAATTTTTTTCTTTTTCCTATTTTTTTTAATTTTTCTAAGTTTTTCGAGCAGAAAACACGTCCTTCAGACTTCCATCAAAAGCATGGATCGTTCACAGTATGTCCGCGTTTTTTCAATGTGTAACCCCCTTCAGCACAAGCCCTGGCTTCTGGAATTGGGGGTTGTCTAATTTCTGTGGTGGTGTTTATTTATTATATATATGTAAGTCCTCTATTCTGTATAATTAAATTAATTATCCATCATATATGGCCCATAAGCTGAATTTAGTTCAATTTTGTGGTCGGAATTTCGAGACAAAACGATTTTATAATTAATATTCCATTCTAATCAAATTATAACAGCTGAAATAGCATCCAGACGTTTATTACCGACTTGCAGATCTAATTGCAAATTAAGCTGAGCATTTCCTTATGGCCAATAAATAACTTTTTTTCTAATAAAGCTTACCACTATTTTTATACATATTAATTGAATCTTAACTTCCTGATTGATAAAACGATCTGCGTGCCCGGGACGGAGTTTCGCATTCCCACTTGCAGATGTTAGTTTAATCGTAGTAATCGCGTGCGTCTTTTGTGATTGTATTGGTTGCAAGTAAATCACGGCCGACTTCCTTCTGGACACAGCGGTAATTATAAACACCTGAACTAAGCAATGTATCATTCTGTTCGGGGTTGATTGTATCGTTTCTTCGCTTATTCACGGAGTTCAGGAGTTTTTATGTAGCGTACAACAGCGTGGAAAGCGCTATTATTTATGCTTAATTATAATCGTAATGTACAGATTTGCTTAGGTGATACACCGTGGATGCCGCTCTTAATAGAAAGATCTTGAGAAATATCTGGCATATGGTGTTGCATCAAGCCATTTTAATGTGTCTACTTGACATCCACATTGCACAGTTAGAGTTGCTGTGATCTGACGAGGTTATATTGGAAAATCTGCAATTTCAGTGGATATAAAGGCAGAAATTTAGTGGACACCGCAGTTATTTTGAATTTTTGGTGATATTTGGGTTTAAAAGACTATGACGATTTTGAGAGAGTGAAGAACTATAATTATCTTAATCTTGTACTGTTACCATCAAAAGATGTCGAGGATAGCAACACAGATGACGCTCCAAATGATGAAATAAACTTCGAAATAAGACATGGTGGAAAGAGTGTCTTAGCCTTACAATTAATGGCAAATTTTTTAGAGAGGTAAAATGCGTTTTTGAAAATATCTTGAAAGAAGTTGCGAAAAATGTCATTCAGAGAACATTTTTAATATTTATAAAATTTTCCTTACGGATCCCCTTGAATAAATCAAATTTCCACGCACTATTTTTACTATTTAGTCAAAAACAACTCATCCTAGGTAAAAAATACGCATATACAAAGCTGAAAATATATTCGATTATTTTGAGACATCCCTTTGTGATAGAAATTAGCCAAAAGTTCCCAAAGGGTCCATGTTCATAAAAATTCAATGTTTACAATGCATATCCAATCAGAAAAACTAATAGGGTCTATTTAATTGCTTGTTATGTAGTAGCAGTACAAAAAATCAACTATGATAAATTAAAAAATAATCTAAATAATATCGACTGGAACTGCGTATATTAACTGGGAGAACTTAAATATGCAACAAACAAATTTTTATATATGTTATTAATGAAAATATTATATCTTGTGCAGAAAATACAGAAATTCGTAACAAAAACGGAAAAGTTGGATAATTAATGGTATTGTAAATTCATTAAACAGAAGAGACAAAATGTATCAGGACATACTACGCGAACTTAATAACTAACCTACTAACTAAAAAACCCACAAACTCTATTTTTTTGTCTGCTACTAATAATACGACAGAGGTAAATGATATCATTTATGTCCCTGAAAAAAAATAAAATTCCCGGAATCGATGGATCAAGAACGGAGACTTTAAAAAACACACGTCAATGTCGGAACCATTGGCGTTTGCTCCTCCGCTTTTAAAACATAGGTTATACTTCCAATCTAAAAAATGGATATTTCAAACGGGGAACACTTTAAGATCTATTTTAACAAAAACAAAACCGATAAACAGGGAGCAGAATTCAAAAAACTGTATTTACAATATCCCGTGCGAATGTGATAAATGTTATGTGGGTGAGTCATCCAGACCTTTCATTGTGAGGTTGGATGAGCACAAGAATTACATTAGAAAGAATGAAATTCAGAAATCAAAGATTTGTGAACATGCTTGGGAAAACGGACATAGAATAAACTGGGACTCGGTAAAAATTTTAATAAAAGAAACAGATACCCAAAAAAGAAAAATTAAAGAATCAGCAATAATCTTATTAAATGAAGATAAGTGCGTATCGAATTGTTCTGTAGATATTTGTACAACCTGGCTACCAATGTTAAAAGGAGAACTTAACAAACTCAACATTATCTAAAAGAAAATATCATCAGTTCTATGTTCTGTGTAAGTAGTAAGTATCTATGGAAATAACATAAACAGAATCTTAAAGCTGTGTATTTAACATACACAGCAAAATAAGAATTCTTCCAAAAAATAGCTTTGAAAACGGAAAGAGATTACTTTCCGAAACGTCAGCAAAATACATTATTTCTGTGTTTATTCCGATTTATATTATTTGCAAAACATAACCTCTGACTTTTCCTTTGGCGTAAACGTCACGGGTGCAAAGGTTTTTTACAATAATTCTATTATTTTGTAGATTCGGTGATTTGTTTTGAAGAGGATAATAATATATGTGGTAGAAAACCCAAATAATAGGAAAGAATATGGAGATCATATGGTTGTAACAACTTATGGGCCTATATCTTTAATAACTTGCTACACCAAAATTTATGAATTAATTATAAAGAAAAGACTTATTACATATATTAGTAAATATAACCTGATATCAACCAGTCAATATGGTTTTTGTGAGGGCATATCAACCCAAGATGCCATATTACATGCCACTAAACTGATATACGTTGCTTTGGATAAAAGTGAACCATCTCTGTGTGTATTTATAGACCTATTAAAAGCATTTAATATGGCCAGCCATGCCCTTCTTGGAGAATCATTAGAAGAAATTGAAATTAGAGGCAATGCCCTAGACTTATTTAAAAGCTACATATCCAACAGAAACCAGTGTGTTAATATTAATAATATACTCAGCGATTACAAACAAATCGAGTATGAGTTCCACAAGAATCGTTGCTGGGGCCGATATTGTTTAATATATATCTCAATGGTTTATTCTCTGTATAAAGTAGTAGTACTATAATGACTTATACTGGCGGTACAGCAACATTCTATCGTAATGAAAATTGGGAATCTTTAAAGGCTAAAGTTGAGTCAGAATTAAAAACAGTATAGGATTGGTTTGACTATAAATTGCTAATGATGAATCTAAACAAGACGGTTTACTTACCAATGACATGTAATAAAACCACCATTCCACAATTTGAAAATCTCAATATTGACAGTCAATTTATCATACAAGCTGCTACAGAGATGAAATATCTGGAAGCACGGCTTCATGCGCATCTAAAATACGACAAACATATTAATTACGTCATAAAAAAATACAGTGCTTAATATATAAATTAAAAATATTAAGATATATGTTAAATTTAAAACGTCTAAAAATTCTATATTATTCATTAATTAAATCTCACATAGTTTATGGTATCTTAGATTGGGGTGACGCAGAAAAAACCTACTTAAATAATCTGATAATTGTCCAAGAAAGAACCTTAAAAATAATTTATAGCAAGAACTATGACACCTATCCGTCAGATGTATTATTCGAAGAAACTGCCACGATGGATCTACGGCAGCTCTTTTTTATGTAGCCCAGCATTAGGTTACATCTAAATGAGACAGCTTTGAAAAATTAATCATGCTTCTGACACGAGAAAAAAAATTGACATACTTACCACCATTAATGAACGAGGCCATTGGACAAAAAAGTTTTACTAACCTGGGGCCAAAACTGTATAATAAATTACCAAGCGAAATAAGCAACATAAAGTCTAGGTATGCATTTAAAAAACGTCTAAAAAAATATATACTCTATATATCCCGCCATGAGGCGGAAAAGCAATAAAAAATAGACAAAAATAAAATATCCAAGAAATATATGTGTATGGATTCATATATAATATAGGCTTTTAAATGTGTATGAACCCTATTCCACTCCACTCCACTCGGATCCACTCGACTTGACGCGACCCGACCCGACCCGACCCGACCCGACCCGACCCGACTTCACTCGACTCCACTCCACTCTACTCCACTCTATTCTGTGAGATATTTTGTGATACACAGTTATTGTTCCATCTAGTGTTAAAAATAATATGTTCTATTTCTGCTTCAACAATTATTGAAAAATGTTTTTTTGGGGAGTATATAACGGGTAATTCTCATTCACTCAATATCTAATACTTAATATGAAAATGATTTGATGTTGATCTGATTCTTTACGTTTTTTACATTTAAAAATTTGCTTAATTTTAAGCACAAACAAAATTCATTTACAGGCAAATAAGAAATACACATTCAAAATTAAAATGTGCCCTATAAAATTCAAGTATTCTAATTCAGAATTACTATTTGCATTGCTATTTATTACGCTTCCTATATGAAATAGAGCAGCAGTAGCAGCACATTCTAATATTCGTTACACAGAACTAAAGAGATAAAATATCACTTCATAAATAATCGAGCTTATTAAAAGCCGTTCGAGATATTTTTAATATACTCTGTTATTGCCGTTGGGATTGTAAATTTTCGAGGTGATCATATAAGTTTGCGGTTCACTCGACATATGCTCGAAACAGATTGCTTGTTTCATTACATACCAGAATAGTTTGAGCGCTACAATACCATGGGACTAATACACTGTGTGTCAGAACCGCTGCTGCTGAAATTACACGCATCAAACATTGGAATTGCAACGTATTTAGTCAACGATGCTATCAATCAAAATGTTGACTTAGGATTATCTCAGGAGAAAAAATAAGCTGAACTTAAAAGTTTGATGGATTTTTTATAAATATAAATTAATCAAAGTTTTTGATTTAATCTTATAAATATGTATTTCTTGAGGTGATCATATTTTAATGTTTTTGTCTTTTAAATGTTTATCTACAAAAAAAATGTAACATCTTGTATTGTCACACGTTTGTATTGTATATGTCGAGTGATTGTTTTGATCTAAATTAGTATCTTTATACTTTTCTAAATTCAATTCAATTCAATACTTCTTTATTTGACAAAAAAAGTGATAAATTAAATTGAATTTAATTTACAAGTATCTAAAAAACAGATTCAACAAAACTTAAAACTACACATTTTGTTACGTCCTTATTTATTCTAAATTTCCTTTTTTTCTATTATTGTTTATTTTGTTTGTCTTTACGTAATTTAAATTCACCGCAATATTAATTAAAATACACTTAATTATATATCCTTTTCTTGGTTCACCTTGTACCCTTACGCGATTCAAAAGAAAGAGATTTTTTGTGATCACACCACACCGCACTGCATCGCCGCTGCTTGAAGCCATTATTCTTCGTACAACAAGAATATTTACAACTCTATAGCTTACGTTTATATATATTTTTCTACCCACTTCTTATTGTGACTTACCCGCTAATAATCATTTCCGCTTAATTTGCTTTGTGTGTGTATTGTGCAACGACGACCACGAATTTAGGATCTATCTGCAATATCTGCAGCCGGAGGCCTCCGAGAACCTGGACCCCAGAGAAAGAAATCTGAAAGGTAGGATCCTTAATTTCTCTTTCGCGCCGCTATACAATCCACTCTCTTTTGTTTCCGCTTTTTTTTGGTTAAATTAATATTATTTTTTTCCCCACAAGTTCACCGTGCGTGAACACGTTTTATTAGTGGCTCGCTCACATCATTGTTTTTAATTTTTATATTGACACTGGTACCTCAATCTGGACGAAGAACCATCTGCGAGACGTGCAAATGCCGAGGTGCGCATAGGCTGCCCTAAACTTTGGTTTTAAAAATTTTAGTTTTCGGAAAATTTTGATTTTGCAATAAAATTTTGATGAAAAATGAGACAAAAATGCGCAAATACAAAACAGGAAACAAACGAGACAAAACGAAACAAACATAAAGGGAGAGGGGGATAGGAAAGATTTAAAGATGTAAAGGTAGGAAGTATCAGTAAGGTGCATAGGGTAAGCGAAAGTTATAGTTGTTGAAGTTTAGCTACAGAGGCTGCTGGAAGATTCGTAACGTCTGGTAAGATAGGGTGTGTTTAATCCGAAATGGGGCATTATGCTCTCTAATTTGTGTTATGTTTCTTGTTAATGAACTATGGCCCAGTCTGAAACAGTAGAATTTCTGGGAAATATGCTGGACGTAGTCCGCTATTTTGGTTATGTTGTGGCAAAGTGCATATAGGTCTCTGAGGGAGGTGTACCTTCCAGCATAAATTTGTGCTCGAGCACTTTTACTTATCTCATTGTCGTGGTCGGTATGCTGCACCACACCGGCACCGCGTATGTGATAGACGGGCTGACCACCATTATGTGCAACAATTTTATTTTGTCGGTTAAGTCAGCTACTCCTGACCATGAGCGGATACAGACTCCTAGACCGTCTGTACTATCTCATTTATATGCGCGTTAAATGTCAGTCGCTGGTCCAGTCGCACTTCTTGGTTGAAATTTTCATTCCCCGGATCGAGATTGGTGTTAGGGTTTTGTTTTCAGTGGAACGGCCGTGTAGTCAGCGTACTTGGCCAGCTTCGTATTCGGGAACTCTTGGAAGTCGGAATTGTACAGGTTCTACAACTTTGGCGACACGATATGATCCTTGCGGGGCTCCCGCGCGAATGTCCCGCTCTGTTGTCTATTTGTTATTCACTCGAACCTGCAGGGATCTGCCCGTCAAAAACGAGTGAATGAGTTTTATGAAGTAAGTCAGAAAGTTGTAGTTGTGTAGTTTGTAGTGTAACTCCGGGATCCAGACTTTGTCGAACGCCTTCTCAATATCAAGGAGCACCATACTGGTGCTCTTCCCGAGGTTGTATTGCACTTTGACGTCGTTAACTATCCTAACGATTTGAGGCACCATGCTCCTGCCATTCCTGAAGCCAAATTGTGTCTCATCGTTGATGTGAAGTTCCTCCTGTACAGTGTTGAATCTGGTCAGGAGTATATTTACTCATAAACGTAAAAATTTACTGAGCACAATACAACATGGACACAACGCGAAGATTTAAACAATATTATGACCCAAAATTTTATAATATTTTACATGTCCATTCTAAGCAATGTAATAACATAAGATTATTATTATATTATTATATTTTGTGAGATAATAACTTAACTATTGATAAATAATAAACAGAAATTCATGAGATTATTGGTAAGTGGTTAAAATATAAAAATAACATTTAATGTCGTTTCACTGATCATATACTTCGTTTGCGATCAAATAAGTAAATGTTGAATAATAATAAACGTTTTACAGTATAATTAAGTTATTGTTAGTACACACACACACAGATTGTTAAAGAATCTAGGTATGGTATATAAAAATTAGTGACACCAACAACCGCTGAAATCTCTTATAACAAATTAGTGATTAATATATATTGAAATAGATACCACGTGTATATTATTATTATTATTATTATTATTATTATTATTATTATTTCGTAAATATTTTGTGACCATTGGTTTGTAATTCAAAAAAGCAATACATTTGTTTTGACTTGATTTGATTTCTATTCTAGATGCCCACACATATAGTATGATGTGATCAACACTAAAACGTTAAAAAAAACGCTGCCCAAGGAATCACTACTTCCACATCCAGATATTGTAGCCAAGTCTTATACACACTAAATCCCAATGTAATATTTTATTCCCTTTAATAATAGAGTCGGGGCGATAGATGGGGTGGCAAATGTAAAAAAAATTAGAAGCCTTTGGTCCTCGTATGCCCACTAAATCCCAATTAAATTTATATTCCCTTAAACAATAGGTCGGGGGGTGACAATGGGGGTGGTAGAAGGGGTAACTAATGCCAAAATAAATTTTAAAGGCCCTTGGTTCTTGTACACACGATTTAATTTTTTACTTCCTTTGGGTGGTGGGGGTGGTAATGGTGCGCCAGAAAAATTTTTTGAGACGTTCCGTTCTTGTATAAACACTAAATCACATTTTAATTTTTTTTTACTTCCTTTCATAATAGTGTGGGGGTGGACTCTTCGTACATACGCTAAATTGCAATTTTATGGACACTTACCTGCTTGTTTTGTCTATTTACCCCATTTACCCCCGAACCCTTCAACAAATTAGATCAAGATATAATCTAGTTCCAATACATAAGTGTACCAAATTTCAAGTCAATATCATAAACGGTTCCAGAGTAAACGTGCGCGCAAAAAAGCTACAGACAGACAGAAATTTTTTTGCTCAAATTTAAAACCTTGACGTTTCGTGATATTTTAGGCCTATTTCAACAAACAAAATATTTTTTTTTTGCGTTACTATACTTCCACTGAACGTGGGAGTAATTGTCTTCAAATTATTGATAGGCTTATGTTGATGTTGAAGCAACAATATTTTCATATAGTGGAAATTGTCCTTAATTAGATAGACTATTGCCTATAGTAATTAATATCCAGTAATACTTCAATTTTATACCAATGCAATTGTTCCGACTTTGACGAGAGAAAAATTGGAACCCAAAATCATATTTATGCTATTTACCCAGCATTTTTTATTTTATTAAAATTCTAGCTAATGTTATGTGTGATATATTTATTACAATAAATAAAAGAAATGCAACTGAACTTGTACTTTTAGATTTTTTAAAACATTCGATTCGTTACTAAATCATGATATAAAATAAGTTATGATTTACGTCTAAATATGTAATATATAAACATTTTCCTTTACTTAAGACACTTAAGCACTTGTGTTTGTCTTGAATTAGTTTTCCAACATGTATAAAAAAAACATTTTGTACATAATGCGATAGTTTAAAGTAATACTAAAAATGAAAATGATAATTCCGTTAAACCTTGAAGTAAAATGCATAAGCTTTTAAGGCAACAGCGTTCCGTGAGTTGCAGTTAATTGCAAATTTTTACATATGTGCAATAATTCTTAAGGCATGAACTGAACTGTATGTGCACATAAATTATAAACTTATTTGACACGTATATTTGATTTATTTATTACTTCGTGAAAGTGAGTTTGTAGATAATGGATTGGTGTAGTAGTAATGTGGTTTCTGATGGAACGACGTTCAGATACTGAAAATAGTACCAAATAATATTAGTGGCTGCTTTATTCTATGATATTACCGTAATCAAAGAACATGTAAAATACTGAAATATGGGTAATATTGAGAAAACAACCTGAATGAGCTTTAATTGAGAAGTACCTCATAAAAATCGAGACTCTACAATTTGCGAATAAGAATATTACAAAGAATTTATTTCATTTTCAAGCCTTGTACTATGTAAATA
Organism: Leptura quadrifasciata; assembly: GCA_963675555.1. Lineage (NCBI taxonomy): Eukaryota > Metazoa > Arthropoda > Insecta > Coleoptera > Cerambycidae > Leptura > Leptura quadrifasciata. The sequence continues at coordinate 141,487,124 of OY776675.1, read as the reverse complement.
CTTAGTTTTTCTATCGTAACACACTAAATCTCAATTTATTTTTTACTCCCTTTAATAATATGGAGGGGGTGGCAATAGGGGTGGTAGAGGGGGTAGCTAAAGCCAAAAACATTTTTTGATACGATTTGCTCTTGTATATATACTAAATCACGTTTTGTTATTTTTTTAGTGCCTTTCATAATAGTGTGGGAGTGATATTAGGGGTGATAGTGGGGGGTGGCTGATGCCAAAAAAAAAAAAAATTGAGACCTTGACTTTTCGTACATGCAATTTTATGGATTCTTACCTGCTCGCTTTACCTATCCACCCTTATTTACCCCCGAACCCTTCAACGGAATTAGAAACAAATATAATCTAATTCTAGATCTCGTTATAATACATAAGTGTGCCAAATTTCAAGTTAATGTCATAAACGGTTCCAGAATAAACGTGCGTATAAAAAAGTTACAGACAGACAGAATTTTTTCGCTGAAATTTAAAATCTCGACGTTTTATGACATTTTAAGCATATTTCAACAAAAAAATAATATTTTTTTTGCGTTACTATACTTACACTAGACGTGGAACTAAAATTTGTATTCATTACTGTTAAAGTCGGTACTTAAAAATATTATCTGAAAGTTATCTGTGGCATTCTACGAATATTCTTCCCTTTTATTTGGGTTTTCTACCACATGTATTATCTTCTTCAAAAACAAATCACCGAATCTACAAAATAATAGAAATATTCTCTGCGTGACTTACGTCAAAGGAACAGTCAGAGGTTATGTTTTGCAAATAATATAAATCGGAAAAAACACAGAAATAATGTATTTTGCTGACGTATCGGAAATAGTCTCTTTCCGTTTTCAAAGAACTCTTATTTGCTGTGTATGTCAAATACACAGCTTTAAGAATCTGTTTATGTTATTTCTATGTTATGTAAGTACCTATGGAAATAACATAAAACAGAATCTTAAAGCTGCGTATTTGACATACACAGCAAATAACAGTTCTTCGAAAAAAAGCTTTTAAAACGGAAAGAGAATTAATAGGATAATATAAATCGGAATAAACACAGAAATAATGTATTTTGCTGACGTATCGGAAAGTAGTCTCTGTCCGTTTTCAAAGATTTTTATCGAAGAACTCTTATTTGCTGTGTATGTCAAATACACAGCTTTAAGATTTTCATGTTATTTCTATGTTATGTAAGTATCTATGGAAATAACATAAACAGAATCTTAAAGCTGTGTATTTGACATACACAGCAAATAAGAGTTCTTCGAAAAAAATCTTTGAAAACGGAAAGAGACTACTTTCCGATACGTCAGCAAAATATATTATTTCTGCGTTTATTGCGATTTATATTATTTATAAAACATAATCTTTGACTGTTCCTTTGACGTAAACGTCACAGGCGCAGAGGCTTTTTTCCAATAATTCTATTATTTTGTAGATTTGGTGATTTGTTTTTGAAGAGGATAATACATGTGGTAGAAAACCCAAATTAAAGGAAAGATACTTAAAATTTAATAATTGCCAACGTATACGTTTCAATTAATACATTCGTTGATATGCAGTTTTGTCACTTAATTAATGGACACTAGTAACAGTACACATACATCCATCAACCGTAAGACCATGGCAAATGCTGAAACCAATCGCAATACGAATGGAAGTCATTTAACCATGAGGCATACAAAGTGAAGTAATTAAAAGATACAATTACCAAGATACATGCAGGAAAATAGAATAAGAGTTGGAATAGTTGTAATAAATGTCAAGACAAATAATTCGAATCTACTCAACGAGCTTCGGGGCAAGGCAGGGCAAGTCAGCCACAAACGATCGGCAATATGCATTTGTTTATGAGCACAGTACGATGGTGATGATTCAGTACACTTCGTATTTCATATTTTATCCAGCAGATATCACCTTATATGAAGCTGTATGTAATGTAATAATGATATTTTCTTCTTTTTACAGTATATATTATACCCTTTTAGTACTAGCGCAAATTCTGGGTGTACAAAATATGTAAGATACAAGATTTATAACTTTATTTTTAAATATTTATTAAGTAATATGGTAAAACCACGTGTTAAGCTTGCAGGGTACCCATAATGAAATTTTTTGGCCTCCAAAAAATTCTTCCGGGGCAAAATTCAACGATCGAAACTAACTAGTCAAATCGTCTATCTACTTTACGAGGGCCACTCCATATATCTCGCTTAATATCTGTTGTAGAAAAATAAAGTTCTAGAAACAGTTATTCCATTTTTTGTGAGCTATGTTTCAGTAAAAAGAAATTTGAAATCCATAGCCTACTTTGTGAGATATATTACAAAAACCTGAAAAATAGGAAAACCACAATCGGTAATAGCTTCCTTATTTGAGGAGATACGAAAAAAGCTAAAGGGATGAAAGTCGACGGCAAAGACAATAAGAATAATAATGTGTATCAAAAACGCAGTTGGCTTTGGCATACGCTCTTATGCAAAAATGAAAAGAACAAATATCAAAGTAAGCCACGACACCATTAGTTCCGTTTATTTTTTCTTTTTCCAACGATATAAAACACGTCAAAACTTTAACTGATAGTGTCAATGTTTAATATTTTACGAAAACCACAATTCATATCATTGAATGGTAAAAATCATCTCTGCCATAATAGTATTACAATTAAATACGAACAAATATCTCATAAATGAAAATACAAGTACAAAATGAACATCCAAAAGAACGAAAAATTATGTATAGCAATACTACTGAAAAGAAAATGCTTGTATTTATTTTTCTAACTACAAATGCTCAAATTGTGCACCATGCACTCTAATACCTCACGCATTACATTTTGGAGCATTTCAGGAGTAATTGCCTCACATGCGTTTCTAATTCTGGTTTTGATGTCCTCAATATTTTCAGTGGCAGTTTGAAATACCTTGTCTGTAATGTAACCCCAGAATAAAAAATTCAAGGGAGTATTATCTGGTGATCGACCTGGCCATAGAATGGGTCCATAGGTGTAGGGTAGGGTGTAATAATAAAACCACATTCGGCAAAATACAAAAAAAAATCATTGGATATGTTGGTATATATAGTCTATAGCTCAAAACTTATTAAAAATAATTTTATATTTAAAAATTCTTAATATTAATTACAAAATATATTTTCATTTTTCACACCGGGTGTAAAATTAATCCCTATTTTCCACAGGTATCACAATAAACGATAGTTTTAAACAGTTTATGATTAAATTCACATAAAAGATTATGTCTAGCTACTATTATATCTCATACAAGAGAAGTAAGAAAACTGTATAAAGTGTTTTGGAAATAGATTAGTAGCAAAATTAGTCACAAGCAAAAACAGGAAAGAATAAAATTGTGTCAAATTTTTTAATATTGTATTACAATAACTCACAACTATTTAATCATCAGAAAATATACATATTTAGTTTAGTATACAGGGTGTCTCACCGAGAACTGAATCGATCGATATAGAAAAAAGTACGCATCAGAAAATTTTGAAAATTTAGATAATTACTAATGTCGGTGTGGCCAATCCAACTAAAATAATTACAAGTAGCTGGCACTTCCGCTTATACCGGAAATCGATATCAACTTGCTTATTTCAAATGGAATATAGGAATATATTTTAGGGTTTTCGAAAAGAGCATAAAATTCTGATTCGAAAATATGTAGCATATCCTATACCTAAACCTAGCCGTTTCAAAGATATTTGACATTTTATAGAAAATTTAACAGGTGCACCGGTTTGCAAGAACCGCTATAACTTTCTTCGTGTCAAAGATCCTCATTTGATTCTTGTCACATAAATAGAACACAAGGAGAACTACGTTCTACAAATGAAATAAATTCAATAATGCCATACCAAGTGTTCCGTTTTCGCGTTACATTTTGTCAACTTCAAACCGCGAAAACTTGTTTAGTTCAAATGGAACACCCTGTATTTTTTTACGTCAAGTTGTGTAAAATTGAATTCCCTTTTTTCAGATATTAGCATTGTGGGGGTTAAAGTTGAAATATTTGCGATTTTAGTAGAAATTCATTAATTCTTGTAATCATTTCATCAAAATAGCCATGATTACAAACAATCAGTCATTATCTTATGGCACGTTTAAATTACACCCACGAAGACTTTTTAAATTTATTTATTATTTATGGAGAATGTGAAGTGAAGTAATATCAAGAACTTGCAGCACATTTGCTACTCGATATCCACAAAAATGCAAAATAACACACATTGTAACATGCGTATTAATCGAATTGAAGATATGGCATGAACTAAAATAGCAGAGATAAGATCAATTTAAAATATGATTTCATTTTAACTTAATAATTGCTCAAAATTCTGCCCTCGAACCTCGACACATTTTTCGCACCTTCGGATTAGTTCCTCATGAGTAGCTTTTCTAATTGAATCCTGTGATATGTTTTGAAATGCATTTATTACTCTTTGCATACAATCGTCAATGGTTATTAATGGGCTCATAAACTTTATTTTTAATAGTTCCCCAAATGAAATAATCCAGAACTGATAAATCGGGCGAGCGAGGAGGCCATAAGAAAGGTCCATTATTGGCAATCCATTGATCATAAAAACTTTCTTGTAAATAATTATTAATTAAATATGCGTTATGTGGGGGAGCACCGTCGTGCTGATAAAAAATGTTTCTATGTTCGGCGAAAGGTAAATTTTCTAAATAGTTATTATTCAAATTTTGTAAGATATTCAGATCTTTCACCTAAAAAAAAAAAAAAAATTACCTATACATATTAACAGAAGAGAAAATTTAATTTACCGTTTAAATTTTCCTGATAAAATTGTAATGCCACCACTCTATCGTTTCTTATGACTTTCCTGAAAGTTTCGCTCTCTGCACATTTGAGTCACTCCAATAATGCGAATTGTGTCTATTAAAAAGTCCATTTTTAGTAAATTTTGCTTCATCTGTTCATATAATATTTCCCAAATAAGAATCGTGACCCTCAGACCTTATTAGATAGAATAAACTCACAAAAATTCTGCCTTAGGAAATCTGTTTCTTTTAATCCTTGAACCATATGAAATGAAAACGGGTGAAACTTATGTTTTAATAAGATTCTGTGAATTGAATCCTTGCATAGTTCCGATTCAAGAGCAGCTTGTCTTAATGACGTCCTTGGAAATGCATGAAAATATCCCGGAATGACTATTTCAATGTTTTCGTCACCAACAATATGCTTTCTTCTTTGCATTTTTGCCTTGACAGAACCAACATTTTTAAAATTTTTCAGTATGCGTTTTACAGTGTTTGGTGACGGTTTCCGTTTTTCTGGATATCGAGTAGCAAATGTGCTGCAAGTTCTTGATATTACTTTATCACATTCTCCATAAATAATAAACAAATTTAAAAAGTCTTCGCGGGTGTAATTTAAAAGTGCTGGCATTTTTTGACATAAGATAATGACTGATTGTTTCTAATCATGGCTATTTTGATGAAATGAGTACAACAATTCACGAATTTCTAATAAAATCGCAAATATTTCAAAAAGTTATGGCTATAACCTCCACAATGCTAATATCAGAAAAAAGGGAATTCAATTTTACACAACTTGACGTAAAAAAATAGAGGGTGTTCCATTTGACCTAAACAAGTTTTCGCGGTTTGAAGTTGACAAAATGTAACGCGAAAAACGAAACACTTGGTATGATATTATTGAATTTATTTCAGTTGTAGAACGTAGTTCTCTTTGTGTTCTTTTTATGTGACAAGAAGCAAATGAGGATCTTTTACACGAAGAAAGTTATAACGGTTCTTGCAAACCGTTGCACCTGTCAAATTTTCTATAAAATGTCGAATATCTCTGAAACGGCTGCGTTTAGATATAGGATATGCTACATATTTTCGATTCAGAATTTTATAAAATATATAGGGTGTCCATTTGAAATAAGAAAGTTGGTATCAACTTCCGGTATAAGCGGAAGTGCCAGCTGCTTGTAATTACTTTAGTTGGATTGGCCACACCGACATTAGTAATTATCTAAATTTTCAAAATTTTCTGATGCGTACTTTTCTCTATATCGATCGGTTCAGTTCCCGATGAGACACCCTGTATATCAAGTGACATAGTATTTGGTTAGATTAGCCAACCACAATTGCGATGAAAATCCTTGTAGATATAGTTTTTTTATACCTTAAACTTCAATCTAAGATTAATTTTTATGCCATAAAGTATCCAGGGTAAAAAAATTCACTTCTAAATCATTAGGTAGTATTTGTTCAATTTTTTAGGGTTAGGTAATTTTGACTTGAAAACTTGTCGAATACGGCTAAAAAAGGCTTGTAGGTAAAAAAAAATATTTTTTTTTATTACAAATCTTTTTTGACCGTTTGACTTGTAACTGTTTTTTTTTAAATAGTATTTTATTTAATATTTATGTGTTAATATAGAGTGGGAAAAAATGATAAAGCTTAAATTTCACATGCAATTTATACGACATAAAAATTATAAAAATTAAAAGTAAGTATACCATTGGAAAGCTCAATTCTTCCTCTTTAAAATGCTACCTTTTTTTTCGTTTTTAATGGGTACAAATTGTCTTTATTATGTAGCGGCGGTCGAGAAATGCTTCATTTTCCTGTGCGACGCGCTTGTAATATTGAGCGGACTGTAATAATTTCTCATGCTAAGGAAAAAATTTATTAAAAAAAAACTTTTATACTATTTTTTTGCAAAATTTCCAGCTCTTTCACGTGGTGCCATCCGTTTTTTCCCATTATTTTTCGAGATATTAGTAAAAAACTGAATTTTTCCGTTTCAGAGGATTATTTATAGGGGTTCGCGGGGGTAAATTTTGGTAAACTTTTTTGAGTCACTTTCTACTAGTAAAAACTAGCCTTTCATGAAAAAATTAGCGAGGTAATGATTAATTCTAAATTTTCATCAAAATTAGTCTCTGACAGCTGGGCTAATATATATTATCTTAAGGCCAAATGATTTGTAAATATTAAAAAGATGTAAATAAATAATTTTAATGGTTAATGTTAGGTTTGCATGCATGGAATCCCGGGTTCGCATCCTGGCTAGGGTATGGATGCTTAGTGGCATTTTTCATGTGTTACCGAGTCGGTAGCAGTGGACTGGACGAAGTTGTGCGAGAGACAAAACGTCTAGTCGCTAAACTACTCCTGAGTTCGAGTCTCAGCCGGTATGGTATGTAAAAATTATTGAAATCGGCAGACATTTTCTCTTTTATCTTGCTACGTCAAATTTTAAAACTACAATCTGACGTAACTAGTTGGTCGTCGTCTGTTGACTAACGGTATTTGCCGGCCGACTGACAGTGGAGATGGTCGGGGTTCTAAATTACTCTGATGTATCAGGGCGCCAAGTAAATTTTTTTTTTTTCACTCCAAATACCAGCTCAAGTACAATGCAACCTTAAATTTACTAAATAAATTACTTAGCGAGACGATAATGAAAAATTAAAATTCAGTTTTATCTTTTAATAACAATAAACGAAGTAACTTTATAAAATTCAACAGTGCAATAACGTAGGGTATGGTAGACAAATTCACACAAAAAAAATATATCTAACTGGGTATACGCGTCTTACGCGTGCTTAAACCCCCAACAAATATCATAGATGTTATAATTAGTTGACAGAATATTTTCATAAAATGTTTAGCAAAATTAGCAGCGGTGAAATTTTTTACAGCAAAATATACAATATATTTAAAAAAAAAATCAATATATATATGGTACAAGAAGGATACAACTTGCAGGCAGCAGGGTTTCAGCTTCGGCTCAAATTTCAGGAATGGGCAACTTCCAGCCTATCGATTAACCCAGAAAATGGATGGCTCCTCCACAAAAAAAAGAAATTCCAGTCCAGCAAGGAGAAGTAACATAAGTACGTGTAGACCAGTGGAAAAAAGTTATTCGTTCGTATCAGGAGACAAAAAAAATCGTATGAAAAACTACGAAATACTAGGCGAAACCGTAGGTGAAAAAAAGAACCCTAAAAATAAATTTTTACCATTGAACAATGTACTACAAGTGATATTTTGCTAGTTTGAATATAAAAATAAAATAATTACCTCTTTTCTGAGGGTTTTTTTTAGAAAAATGTTGTTGACCTTGGATGTCCTTGGCCTCGTGTAAATTTGGCAAAAATGGCTTTTACGTATAGATCCTTCCAATGAAGACAATCGATTTCCAATACCATAAAAATATGCACTCGTCCAAACATAAATGGATAACCGAAAAATATAACGTTGCGAATAAATTCCAAAATGGTGAAATTACTTGTTTCAAAAATCGCAACGAGCACGTAAAAATACCACTTAATAAATTGCCAAGCGTTCGAGCGAATTACACGTGAAAAGTGACAGACTACCGGAAGACAAAAACTATTGTGAAGAAATAAATCTGTGTTACCGATCGTCAGTCGGTTATAGGAATCTACCTATAAACTAATTAAAAGTTATTGGTTGCCTAGCTTAAGAATTACAGAAATAGAGAGCTTAAGTATATGCAACACGCTACACAACAAAATGTATAACGCCATGCCTATACTTAACTGCTACAGATTCCTTACAATTGCGAATTCATATAGATAACTAAATAATAAATATTACGCGTGACGACGGATAACACGAATTCGTTAGACATTAAATGTAAGAGATAAAGTAATGATTTAGAGATTATTTTTAATAACGTATAAATGTTAAATTGAACTGTAACAATCTATTGACCTAAATACAGTTTCAATGCATTATGTATTTTTATTTCTATTTTTTTTACCGTTAATATTTGGGGCGGACAGATTTTACTATAACACACTGTATAGTAAAATCTCATTCCAGTTCATCACTTAATGAATACGTCATTTGTTTTTCTGACAGTTCAACTAATTCTATAGTTTTTGTTGCGCTAAAACAAACCCTATTTAGTTACAAATCATTTTTTACTCGTGTTGCAATCTTTTTAAACTGGAAATTTAATACGGGTCTATAAATTTTCAGCTCCTTATTTTGTTCGTAGTCGTTGTTAATTTAAAAAGCAGTGAATGATTTCGGATTTTTTTTTTATTTGCACACAATGTAAATCTTGACTATAACCAGGGGCGTCTTTGGCGCGACAACCAGTCGTGTGGTGGAGTAGACGCTCGCGTGACCACTAAATAACCCCTCCCATTAATATTTCACGTTCCTCTCAGCTTCAAGCCATTTTAATTAACAGTTAAATGCAATCAACAGGTCGAAGAAAAGGCATCTTGTTACGGACTTTCCGTTTATATGTTTTACGTGAGTGAAAACGTTTAAAAAATCAGTAGTATTTATAGATATGAGAAAGTCGGTCATTGGTATTTTGCTCAAGAAATAGGGCCATTTATCCTTATTTTGCAAAATGATTCCTTAAATGTTTACAATATTTCATTATGTCGAAAGTCATTGTTCTTAAAGTAACTGCTAACCCTCCACTCAACGTGCGTTCCAAAAAATTGGCATCATCAGAGAATGATTTGCCCTAGAAATACAGTTATATGAAATGTGTACAGGGCACCTCGTAAGTAAGTGAACATATAGCAATTTAGATCAAGGCTAATAATAATAATGAATGGAAACTGGATTTTAATTTAATATATAATTTATCAACTTTAATTGTGATATTGAAGTTAATCGAAACACTACAAGCTGACTAAGATTTCATAGAATGTTTGACCTATCCATTAAGCTTCATTTGTGTTATGTGGAATATGAATTTTAAAAAAATTTATTTATACAGGGTGTTGCATCATGAGAGGGACATAGCTTAATAGGAGGTAGAGAACATCAGTGATAACCGGAACCTCCCATAGAAATATCTCATTGGGCCTTCATTACGAAGTTACGGGGTGTTAAATAATTTTTTGCCAAACCTGTTTTTTGTCATAACTTTGACAGGGAATGAAATAACGGATTCATATTTGGTACGGCTGATGTACTAACGAGCCCCAAGAGGTACATGTATAAAAAAAATATATCCAGGTCCGGACTCACTATAATTTATGTTTCTTCTTTGCATCAATAAAACATCACCCTGTATATATTTTTTTGAAATTTCGATACGATATTCGAAAAGAGCAAGAAAAAACAAACAAAATGGCCTAATTCATTTTTTTGTTACACCTTCGTGGTTATTTAAATACGTTGTTAAATGTGCAAGAAAATGGATTACAGAACCCTATTAAATGAGAGGCACGTGAAATAAATAGTTTTATAACTAAAATTTGCAAAAATTCTATTGAGCCTAGGTGGTCTGGGTGAATCCTAATTCCGGCACGTTTTAAAGGTCCATTTTGGTAAAAAACTGTGGTCCTAATAAGTAATCGGGTATGAAATAACAAAATCTTTAATCAATCACAGTAGGCTTGTTCAAAGTGACAGATAATAAAAAGAAATCTCCTAAACAGTTGAATAATTGTTTGTTAGTAATTTAATGTGTCAATAATCCGCATTTAGTTAGTGAAAACTTGTGAAAATATTTTAACTATGCCAGTAAAATTTACAAACGTGGAATATGCTGACATAATATTCATCTATGGTTTCTGTAATGGAAATGGTAGGTCGGCGGAAAGAGAATATCGGCTGCGTTTTCCTGGTCGTCGATGCCCTAATCATAAAACCTTTAGTACGGTGTTCCAGTATGCAAGACAACACGGAAAGTTTCCTACTTCTGCAGTTGTGGAGCGTGTTTTACAACAAGGTGTGCAGGAACAAAACAATATTATAAACGTAGTTCAACAAAACCCAAATATGAGCACTAGACGAATCAGTTTGGCAACTGGTATTCCTCATTGGCGAGTATGGAGAACCCTAAAAAGAGAACGTTACCATCCATATTATATCCAGCAGGTACAGCGTCTTCAACAAGGCGACGATATCCCCCGCCTGGCATTTTGTCATTGGTTGTCTAACCATCGCCCAGTCATTTACAGAACCTTATTTACGGATGAGGCACAATTTACAAGGGATGGAATAAACAATTCACGAAATAATCATAAATGGGCACAGGAAAACCCACATGCGGTACGCCAACGCCGTTCGCAACACAGGTTTTCTGTAAATGTTTGGGTCGGACTTGTGAATAGACATTTGATAGGGCCACATTTTTTTGAAGAAAGATTGAATGGTGAAATTTACTTTGATTTTCTTCAAAACATTTTACCGAATATGTTAGAAAATATCGGTATAAGAGGCATGTTGTTTCAGCATGATGGGGCCCCACCACATTTTAACCTTCAAGTAAGAGAACACTTAAACAATGTGTATCCTAATAGATGGATTGGACGCGGGGGTCCACATGAATGGCCACCAAGATCTCCTGATTGTAACCCTTGTGATTACTTTTTATGGGGTCACTTAAAAAACGAGGTTTAAAGCATTGAAATTGAAAGTAGACAACATTTAATCCAGCGCATCGTTACAACCTGCGACGAAATACGGAATAATCCAGAAATGATACGTCGAGCAATTGGTGACCTTTCTAAACGCGCAAGAAAATGCACAGAATGTGGGGGGAGGACATTTTGAAAATTTACTTTAGTGTCAATTACGTTTTATTTTTAAACACATTTAGTTATTGTTTTGTTATTTATTGCTAATTAAATGGAAAATATTTTATTTATTTAGATTTTAGTTTGTTCTCTTTTCCAATTTTTATTAAGTATAAAATGTTGATGATTTTCTTGATCAAAGTAACTGGTTGCTTAGGCCTAAATGGTTTAAATTATCTGTCACTTTTATTCTTTGAACAAGCCTACTGTGATTGATTAAAAATTTTGTTATTTCATACCCGATTACTTATTAGGACCACAGTTTTTTACCAAAATGGACCTTTAAAACGTGCCGGAATTAGGATTCACACAGACCACCTAGGCTCAATAGAATTTTTGCAAATTTTAGTTATAAAACTATTTATTTCACGTGCCTCTCATTTAATAGGGTTCTGTAATCCATTTTCTTGCACATTTAACAACGTATTTAAATAACCACGAAGGTGTAACAAAAAATGAATTAGGCCATTTTGTTTGTTTTTTCTTGCTCTTTTCGAATATCGTCTCGAAATTTCAAAAAAATATATACAGGGTGATGTTTTATTGATGCAAAGAAGAAACATAAATTATAGTGAGTCCGGACCTGGATATATATTTTTTTATACATGTACCTCTTGGGGCTCGTTAGTACATCAGCCGTACCAAATATGAATCCGTTATTTCATTCCCTGTCAAAGTTATGACAAAAAACAGGTTTGGCCAAAAATTATTTAACACCCTGTAACTTCGTAATGAAGGCCCAATGAGACATTTCTATGGGAGGTTCCGGTTACCACTGATGTTCTCTACCTCCTATTAAGCTATGTCCCTCTCATGATGCAACACCCTGTATACCATTTTACTATTCATTACAGGAACAATGCAGATGCATCTGAACATAAATTGCCCTAGTACCATATTTCTGGCACCGACTGTGATCGGTGATGTAATTAATATGATAAAAACTGCAGCAAGGAAAGATTCTAGTAGCCTTGATGGCATTCCATGTTCTTTGCTTTTACATGTTATTGACTATATTGCTGATCCATTATGTAAATTAATTATCCTTTCTTTTATTGAAGGTACTTTTCCTTCCAGTATGAAAAAAGCTATGTTCCCTATTCACAGAAAACATGATAGGGAACTCATATCTAACTACAGAGCGATTTCATTATTATTTGTCTTTTCCAAGCTATTTGGACTTGCATATGTCAGTCACCTCAACATTTATTTCAATAAAAATAATATCCTTTCATTTAGTGAATATGGTTTCTACCCAAGATGCAGTCACTTAGCTGTATAAATTTTTAATTTCTATCATGGATAAAGAAAAATGTGATTTTTTTAATATTTCCAGAGCATTCGATGTGGTGAATCACAAAATACTACTGAATTAAACATATGCCTATGGAATAAGAGGAGTACCTAACACTTGGGTAAAGTCCTTTCAGTAACGGTACTGAGAGTGGAAGTAAAAGTGTGTGGCAAATTGTATCAATCTGATGCTCAATCGGCACCAACACGTGTTCCCCAGGGTAGTATATTGGGTCCAATTCTTTCTTTAATCTTTATCAATGAACTACAAGGTAGTTTTATAGTAACACATGATTTTCACGTCACTCAATTTGCCGATGATGTGGCAATTGCGTCGGCAGTCGGCAATTTACAGGATCTTTCACTTAACGCAAATAGGTGTACTACATTAATGAACAACTACTGTAACAAATTCGGTTTCAGACTTAATAGAGAAAAGACTCAAATGCTTATGTTTAACAGAAATGATCTCGATTATAGCTTACTGATAAAAATCAACAATCAGTCTATAAAAAATAGTTAATGCGTCAAATTATTAGGCATAGTGGTTGATCAAAACTTATACTGGTTTAAACACATTTGGGTCCGTATCGAAAAAAATATCTGCTAGATGCTATATTGTTTGGCAACTTCGTTCTTATGTAAGTTTAGAACTGCTTATAATTTACTACTTTGCACATGTAGAATTATTAATAAATTATAGAATTCTTTGCTGGGAAAACTCTAGACTTAACGATCTATTCGTAGTTCAGAGAAAAATAATTCGACCTACTCTTGTAGGGACTTGTTTGTCTCACTTAAAATATTAACATTACCAGCTTTATATATTCTGTCATATTGTAGTATATTTGTCAAGTCTAATATCAATCAGTTTACACATTTTTTAGGTCGCAATATATTACACCCTGAGAAACACAACTAATATTTTGCTTCCTCAACACAATTATCTGCAGTCATTAATCTTGTGATTGTTATGCCTATTAAAATATATAATCATCTACCTAATTATCTAAAAGAAATACCTATAGCAAAACTATTTAAATTAAAGTTAAAAGAATTACTATTACAAAAATCGTATAACTCTATAGATAAATTATTTGGTATTACCATTTAACACTGAGTATAAACACTCTATACTTGTTTAAATATTTTATTTTATCTTTGTATTATTTGTCCTTATATATGTTTTAAATATTGTTTTCTTGTATATATTTATATGTATCTATATTGACTATGTTACCAACTTATTATTGTATTTTTTTTTGCATTTTAACGATTTTTATATGTATTCAATGCATGTTGATTTAAAAATAAAAAGTATTTATTATTGTTATTATTATAATTTATTTACCAAAATTATAATATAAGAAAGCAAACATATATATGCATCCACACATATAATAAATATCCGCAATATGATATAATTTCTTTTTCAAAATGCTTTTGAAAGAAATTATGCGTCGAGTTTCCTTTATATTAATGACTGTAAGACTATTGTCTTGATTAATTTCCTTTAAAAAATTTTCTCTCCTTAATGGATGTCTAGAGATATATTAACTTAACTGTGGTGTTATTTATTTATTTATATGACTGGTGGTCGAGAGATGAGCGCACTTGCCTCTCACCCAAAAGTTCCGGGTTCGATCCCCGGTCGTGGCAGTGGAAAATACTGTGAAAGGGATTTTTCCGTTATACATGGATATTGGGTGTATATCCCTTGTCTCTAAATGTGTAGCCTCCTCCCACACAAGGCTCTTCTAGAGCCTTCCGGGATAAAGGGGATCGTCATTACCTGTGGTGTTATTTATTTATTATTATTATATCTAATATATTTTGCAATAGAATTAACGCTGCATCTAGAGCACTCTGGGGACTTAGAGAGAGAGAGTATTTGACAACCACGACCTTGCTTTGTCAACGAAAATGGCTGTCTACAGAGCAGTTGTCATTCCAACACTGCTATATGGATGTGAAAGCTGGGTCACTTACCGTCGTCATGTGAAAGAATTAGAACGTTTTCAGCAAAGACACCTCAGAAGTATGATGAAAATCCGTTGGTTCCATCACATATCAAACGTGGAAGTGCTCAGGAGAGCGAACAGCCTTCCAATTGAGGTGCTTATTTCAAGAGCACGCCTAAGATGGGCAGGTCACGTTCATCGTATGCATGATAACTGCCTTCCTAAATGTACACTTTATGGTGAATTGCTAAGCGGTAGAAGAAGGCGTGGTGGGCAACGAAAGAGGTTCAAAGACGCTCTCCATGAAAATCTAAAATCCTGCGGTATTGCAGACGAGCAATGGGAACAACTTGCAGCGGACAGAACCGAATGGCGAGGGGTTGTGGCCAGCTATCAAGGAAATGTTGCTGCAAGAAGGCCGAATCCAAGACCTAACCAGGTCTATGTTTGTCCTGACTGCGGTCGACATGTGCTCTCCCGAATTGGCCTCTATAGCCATAGTCGTGTGCACCGTAGATGAATGGGAATTACAATAGACTACACCTTTATTTGTTTTTTATTGTACACAATTTATCGACTGTAACATTTTTATACTCGGATTCGAGTAACGGCTAATAATATTTTGCACGTAGACAGACTCTTCCTCAAACCTAATTTTATGAATACAAACCAGCACGTCAAATTCTAACAACTTACGTACACTTGTCCAACACAAGGGAGCCAACTTGTCCTCGTCCCTTGTATATCTATTGCAACCTAATTTATCCGTATTGCTCGATTTTCCTATTTTTGTAAACGTTCGTTTATACTCTAGGTTAGTTAAATATTGAACAGCATTATAATAATAACATTGAGTGTAATATTATGGGTATTATACACTAGTTTATGAATTTCTATATATAAATACGAATAGCAAAATTCGGTAGGAAGTTGTGGATTTTTTATCAAATTGGTTCATTCGAGAGTTATTAACCATATTTTAAAAACCTTTTATTAAACTTGCAATGTTAGTTAGTTAGTTAGTTTAGGTGAAATCTTACAATCAAAATTTCGATTAGTTCTAATTAAGCTAGTGCTTTGAAATTTTTCACATGTGTATAAGTCCGGTGACAATATACTTTAACATTTTCATATAAGAAAACAAGATGGCGGACGACTTTATCCTTTATGATCCAATTCGACTCAAAATCGATATCTTGGAGTTTTCGAGATTGCCAATTATGAATTCTTGGTCAAAATTCAGAAATTCAAAATAGCGGCGCCAATATGGCTGAACACTTTTGTCATTTAGATCCAAATCGATCAAAATCGATATCTGGGGGTTTTCGGGTTAGCCGATTACGAATTTCTAGTCAAAAATTTAGTTCAGGATAGCGGCTTCAAGATGGTGGACGACTTTGTCGTTTATGATCCGGTTCGAGTCAAAATCGATATCTGGGGGTTTTCGAGATCGCTAATTATGAATTTTTGGTCAAAATTCAGAAATTCAAAATGGCGGCGCCAACGACTTTTGTCATTTAGATCAACATCGATATCTGGGGGTTTTCGGGTTAGCCGACTACGAATTTCTAGTAAAAAATTTAGTTCAGGATGGCGGCTTCAAGATGGCGGACGACTTTATCATTTATGATCCCGTTCGACTCAAAGTCGATATCTGAGGGTTTTCGAGATCACCAATTATAAATTGTTGGTCATTTAGAAATTCAGAATGGCGCCAGTATGGCTGACGATTTTTGTCATTTAGATCCAAATCGATGAAAATTGATATTTGGGAGTTTTCGGGGTCGCGGATTATGAATTTGTAGTGAAAAATTTAGTTCAAGATGGCGGACGACTTTACCGTTTATGATCCAATTCGTCTCAAAATCGATATCTGGGGATTACAGTATAGCAAAAGACTAAAAAGTTAAAAATAAAATTATATAAAAAAATATTTAAAAAAAAACTTTTATTTAAAGGCTCTAAAAAGTAGAAAATAAACTTTTAAGTAAATCAAACCCATCATTTTGTTACATTATATATATTTTTTTATGATATAAAAGCTTGTCGCGAGCAATCTCCTTTACACAAGAAAACCTCGCGACAAGATTTTACATCATAAATAATATATATAATGTAACAAAATGATGGGTTTGATTTACTTAAAAGTGTATTTTCTACTTTTTAGAGCCTTTAAATAAAAGCTATTTTTGAAATAGTTTCTTTTAATAATTTTTTAACTGTTTCATTATCATTTGTAAATTCATAAAGTATGTTAATTCAATCAGTCAATAGACTCAAGTCTACGAAGAACCATCTTCACATTTTGGCAGTAATCTAAAAAATTATTTAAATAATCTAGTTCCCAATAAATGAGCAAGACGGGTTAATAATTGTTACCGAAACTGGCCACTTCGATTGTCAGACCTCAACCTTTGTAATTTTTTCTTTAAGAAATATTGAAGGATTAAGTATATTCCTCGCCAATTCAATCACACAAAGAAATTTGAAATTAGCTTATAAATAACGGCAGCGTCATCACAGAAGATTATCAAATGATTGATACTTTAACCTGATCTACTTAATTTTCTTGCATAATTTCTCGTCCTTTTGATTAATAAAACATGTTTATAGTTGAATCTTGACGTTTCTCAAAATAGGTTAGTTAAATATAATGAAACAACAAAAGAATATTGTTTTAATAAACAGAAGGCCAATGCAGGTGCACTCTATTAGGATATAGTTGACGCAAAGCAAACATGACATTGAGTAGGGAAAATTAATGTATCTTATACTTTATCCAGAGTGAGTGGCTTTCGCTGTCCAATAATATGGAAATAAATAAGAACGCATTATAAACTGTCTTCCGGCTCTTACAACATTGCAACTAATATGCAGGTGCATTTATTAGAAGAAAAATTAAATGTAGATTACTTGGCTTAATGCCTGAAAAGTGTTATGTTTATCCTCATAAATTATGCTCTATTATTTTTAGCTCTTTGTATTTAAGAAGACAGCGTACAGCATTAAAACGCTGCGTCCTTAATCAAAATTATATCCCTTCGGTAAGAGTTAATCCGCAGTGGTAACAAAGAATATCTTAATATGCACATGTATTAAATAAAAAGATATTATATTCAACATAACATTTTGCAAAACGAAGTAATTATAAATTTAGTAGATATATTTACAAGAAAACTTAATAGTGTTTTAATTTTTAGATATAAAGAATTTTACTCTATTGGAAATTGGTATGTTTTTACAATTTTCACAGGGAAATGTATTTTGTTGGAACACAAATCAGTGTAAAGTGATCTGATTTTGGTGTAATTGTTACATTTTTATAAGAAACAAATAAGGCAACCTTGATTCTCTCATGCAATAAATTTACTGTAATAAAAGTTTGATGTAAGTTAATGCTCCAACAGAATTACAATGACAATATATAATTAACGGGATTTTAATGTCTCACGTGCCATATAGTTATCAAGGTTCTTGATTAAATATTGTCGCAATGCGGCAATGAATTTATTTCTAAGAGTGATTTTTTTTGGTACGCCTGTCATTACTCTATTATTTTCTGTAATAGAGTTTTCAAAAATAATTACATTCCATGACTCTAGTGACATTAACATTTAATGTGAAAAAAGTTGCTGGAATTTTACACTTGTGTCTGTTATATGCTGCTTTTAGTTGAAAATTCGCAATCCTGAATATTTTTCTGATTAAAGCAAATAGAAATTTGCAGTAAAAGCTGGAGAATATGAAAATACGCTGTTATAAAACTGCAAAATAGCAAATATGGGCGGACATAACGGAGATAATGCAAATTTTTCGTTTAATTGTTGATAATGCCAGATCAAGCCTAGCTACTGAAGAATTCAATAGAAAGAATCGAGATCGTGAACGTCAGTTACATGACGGCGTTCAGATAAATGCAGCATTCAGTGAGAACAAGCAAAGTTCGGTAAAAAAGGATCACGAAAAGGAGAAAACGTAGAGGCAGCTAGAGAAATTCTACAATATTTTCCAGAAAATCCAGCAACCAGCTTTAGGCAAGTCACGCGGAATTTACATGTGAGTGTATCAAAAATATGCACTTGTGTGAATAAGAATAAAGTATTTCTCTTTAAGTCAAAAATAATACACACCTTGAACCTGACGAACAGAGGATAGAGATGCTGTTTATTCTGTCATGATGTCATGAGCAATGTTTGAGTGACCAAACTTTTTAAGAAATGTTCTCTACATCGACGAGGTGACATCTACAATTAGTTGTGTGGGTTCTGTTCAGAAATGTAGGTACTTGACAACAGAAAACCCACTCTAGGTGGTAAATTTGAAAGGCAATCTTCACAAAAATTAAGGTCTTCAACTACCGAATAGTGAGTTCGGCGTTTTTATAACGTACATTGTAGTTAAAAAAAACTAAAAAAATACGCTTTAATAGCAAACCGAACTAAAAAGTAAAGAATAATGTTTAAATATTATCGACAAAAAAATCATTTTATTGTAAAATCACCTGCCACCTTCCTTAAAGAAACACCTCCTACGAAATAATAATTTCTTTTAAAAAAAATCAAATATCCACCCCTTTAAAGGATGAAAATAACCTCCGGTGGTGGTTACACAATCCTGGTCACCTAACACCTTCCTCAAAGAAACGCCTCCTACAAAATATTATTTATTTCCCAAAAAAAAAATGTCCACCCCTGTGAAGGGTGAAAACACCCCCCGGGGATGGTTACACAACCGTGGTCACCTGCCACCTTCCTCACAGAAACACCTCCTGTAAAATATCAATTGTTTTCCATAACAAAAATTTCAATTTTCCAACCCACTAGGGGGTTGGCAGCCTGGTGTAGGGGTGGTTGAAGTCAAATCCCTCGAGGGACTTTCCGTTCTACTCGAGAGAATAACAGTTAGTCAAAAAACTAGGAAAAATAAACGGGTTCAAGGAAAAGGGCACTTTGAGGGTGGTTTTTGGCCAGTTTGAGAGGGTCGCCAAGGAAAAAAAATTGCGGGACCCACACCATCCTGTTCAGTGACCTCGAAAACGGGGGAGGGTCTCTAGATTGGCGCTCTGACAAAAAAAGTTAAAACCCCAAAAAATCCCGACTCCTCACATCGACTAATAACTGATTTTTAAGGTTTAGTGATATGAATTATAGTTTACGTAAAATATTAAATATTGACACGATCAGTTAAAATTTTTGTGACATGTTTTATATCGTTGGAAAGGGAAAAAATAAACGGAATGAAGTGTCATAGCCTACTCTGAGATTTGTCCTTTTCATTTTTGTACAAGAACGTATGTCAAAGCCAACTGGTTTTTTCGAATTATTTGATACACATTATTATTCTTATTGTCTTTGCCGTCAACTTTCATTCCTTTAACTTTTTTCGTTTCTCCTCAAATAAGGAAGCTATAACCGTTTGTGGTTATAATATTTTTCAGGTTTTCATAATATATCTCACAAAGTAGGCTATGGATTTCAAATTTCTTTTTACTAAAATATAGCTCACAAAAATGGGATAACTGTTTCTGAAACTTTATTCGTATACAGTGGATATTAAGCGAGATATTTGGTGTGACCCTCATAAAATAGACAGACGGTATGCAGATAGCGGCAGTCGTACGTACACGAATTTATGGATATCTAGACATTTCATATGCACAGGCGCTAAGCAGATTGAATGCACAACGATACAAAGGAATGTAAATGGTGGGGGCTTGATCGAGACGGCTGCTGCTTATCGCATGCTATATGAAGGTAGTTATATTTATTCCACTTTGAGCAGAAGCTTATAAACGTTTGTTGTGTAGAATATTTTACATTGTGAATTTAAGAAAATGGGTGGTTATCAAGTTATCGAATAGTATTCTGGTGGCCGTTCAATATGTGCATTTAATGCTATATTTCGAACTACATGTCCAACTAGGCCTTCTCCTGCCCTCGACACAATCAGTCGAATCATAAAAAACTTCGATAAACATTGGTGCGTCTTTCTTAAAAGAGATAAAAGAGAATCAGTCTCGCAACACAATGATAATAATGAAATGAGGAAAATAATGGTTTTGGCCACTATTAATGAAAATCCCAGGTATTGCTCAAGCAATTGCTGAGGCGGTAGATTCAAGTGACAGGACGGTAAGAAGGTTTCTCAATAAAAGTGGTTACCGATCATACAAAGTAAGAAAAACTCGAGGATAATATCAGATGAATGACCCTTTGTGAAAGTGTAATGGAACCGTGATAAAAATTTCATCAAAAATATTGTTTTCACTGATAAATAGTACATTGCATTATATAGTCGACATAATCCGTTCATCGTTCGTTATTGGCCTCGGGAAAATCTGCATCGAATTTTTGCATTATGAACTCAGTATCCCAGAAATTAAATGTATGAAGTGGTATGCTGGGGATCATATGTTCGTTTTTCATTGAAGATATACTAAACGGCCTTAAGTATTTAAATCTATTGCAGCAGCACATCCAGGTTGTTTATTGAGTAGACGGGAAACTATCTTGTGGCCAGCCAGATCTCCCGATCTGGTTCTAAAGACTTTTTTATTGGGCCACATGATATCTCAAATTTAGGGCTTCCATAAAAACAGGGCTAATAATCTCGAGGAGTTGCGGTTGAAAATCGCAAACGCTTTCGAACAAATTGACCCGAATATCTTGTTAAATGTCAGAAGTTTTTATTATTGTTTAGGTTATGGTTCAGCTCAAGAAGGAAGCCCATTTGAACATTTATTATAAATTTATATTAAAAACATTCTTCTATAGCGCTTCTTAGGGCGGAGGCATTCGGTCCTTTATAAACTTTACGAGAATAATTAATTTTTAGATGCTTTGACACACGTATACGTCGCGAATTGAATAATTGAACATGCGTCCACCCCCAACGACCAACAACGTAGTACTGAGGCCGTGACTGCCTGACTAATAAATACCCATAAACGCTGGGGCCATACCTGCGTGCGTTGCAAGTCGGTTGCCCATTTATTTCGCATGTAAACACGGCCTGACATATCTTGCTGGCCGCTTACTGTATATAAATAAAATATTACGCTTTTTAGTGTTTCAAATTATTGTTTTCTTAAAACTTGACATGTGTTTCGGCTTCTCTAGGACCTTTTCAAGAATGAAAACAACTGTATTGTTTTCACTCATGAGAGGAATATTTTCTAGGAAGTCGTCATTTTGCGGTTCTGTATTCATCTTATTATACTGTATTCGAATTTTCCCCTTCGTTTGTCAAAAAAAAGTAGATATAGAGGGTGTCCCGTAATAACTGCAAAAAATTTAACTATAAATTCCCTGTCGAGAATTAAGACGGGTTCTTCGTAGAAAATTTTTGGAACTAATGAGACATTACAGATTAAAGACGAAAGTATTGAAAAACAAATTTATTAGTAAATTGAAAAAAAACTAACATAAAATACACAAAAGATGAATTTGCACAGTAAAAAAATTTAAACATGAAGACAACGATTGTTGTGTTTAGATATTAAAGCATTTGTTCAAAATGACGACCTCCAACTTGAATACACGTTTGCAACCGTCTCCTAAAATTGCCATACAAGCTATTTAAAACATGTGGACAATTTCGAACTTCATTGACAGCAGTAAAAATTCTGTCTTTTAAAACTTCGGCGTTCGGACAAATGTCGAGTAAACAACATTTTTCAAGTGACCTCAAAAGTAAAAGTCCAATGGATTCATACCTGAGGACCGAGGGGGCCATTTAAGTGTGGCTTCTCGCCCCCTTTCAATCCATCGATTGAGTGTAGCCATTCTCGAAAGAATAATGAAGTGTCGCACAATCCTGCATAAACCACAGTATTTGACGTAATGCAAGAGGTAAATCGTCTATAAGTTTTGATTTGTAAAAAGTTTAAATAAGCTGGATCATTTAATCTCTTTCTTAACTCAAAAGGTCCTATTAAATTATTGCCTATAATTCCGGCCTAAATATTTATTGTAAAGTTGTATTGATATCTTCCATTTACAACAACGTGAGGATTATCGTCGCTCAATAAATGCTGGTTACAAAAATTTAAAACTCCATGTCGAGTAAAGCAGCATTCATCTGAGAATAGTACTTTTCTTGTAAAGTCTAACGGCTTCCTAAGTATAATTCTATAAAAATCAAGTTTTACTAGAAAGTCACGAGGGAATTGCTCTTGTATTCTCTGTAAATGATAGGATTAAAGTCCTTACCCTTTCAAAATCCTCCATACTAATATTCTTGTTATGTGGAATTGAAGAGCAGCCTGTCTAATACTACATTCAGGATGTTCACCAAAATAATATAATATTTGTGCATCTATTGCATCTCCCATTTGTCTCCGACGACCAAAATCATGACTTCTTTTTTAAAATACCCTCTTTCCTTTAATATCAAGTGGATATTTGAAAAAATACGCACAGTACGAGTAGAGAACTTACGACGATATCATTCTTTTGCCGCTGAAGCATTTCCTTTACATTCACCATAAATTAAATGTATGTCTGCATATTCCTCCTCATTACTAAAACCATGCATTTTAAAATCTGGTTAGAAAACTACCATAGAGTATTTAGTAGTAAGGAATTATTATCTTATTATTTCAAAGGCAAGAAACAACGTAATACTGTCAAATTATAATTTGACACCAGCTTACTTTTAGTATTTATCACTAATATAATTGTGCTCATCGCAAAATGGTCGATTTTACGAAATTTTCTCAAGAGATAAAATGTTTTTAAGGGAATCATAATGTTCAGTTATTTCTTTTAATTGAAAAAAAAAATATATAGCAAGAAGGGTAGTTAATTTGACGCCTTTGTGTACACTCTAGCCGAATGAAATAATTTCGTTAGATGCCTTTCGATGAGTAACCGAGATGTGCCAAATATCGTATTTTTCCGATTAGGTACGATATTTTGAGATAGAAATTAAAAACCGTTTTTTGGCACACCTCTTTAAGGGAATGTAGCTAGATAGGAAAAGATTATTTTGAAAAATTTTATACGAAGAACCCGTCTTAATTTTCGACAGGGAATCTACAGTTTAAAAAGTGCAGTATTGTGATTATTTCCTTTTTAAATAAAGGCATGTTGAAGGTCAATTACATACTATATCCTATTATTGTATTATAGTTAATATATGAAAAAGAATACGGTTATTTTTTATACAATATTATGATATAATTATTATTATTATTATATATATTATTAATCGACAGTATTTTATAAATTAATATAGAATTACTCTGTTGCATTTATCTGCATTGATAAAATATTTAAATTAAATTGATTTTATGTAAATTCCGTACGTTTCCTGCTACAAATTATTACCATATATTCCTCAATTTAAAATGTACCCATCAATTTGTGCAGTTAGTGTTAAAAATGCGTAGGCTATTTAAAGTATCGACACATTTCAACAACATTGTAACAAAATATTCAGTTTCTGGTTGTTAATTAATTAAATTTATTTAGGCATCATTTTATCAACGTTAATCGAACCTCACATGTTTAATTCATGCCATTCAAACAATTTAGAAAACCCGTTGTCAAATTGATTGGCGTGGGTGTTGCATCGGAATAAAGTCCACTCATTTTCAGCAAACTAAAGTCGTTACAACAGGATGCAAATGGTACAGTGTGATCAACTAAGATTAACACTGAATTTCCTTGTCTCATTGGTGAGATAAATATATTAAAATATGTCATAGATTTGTAATATAATTAGAAAACCGTCATCAATTTTCAAATATACGTTGCGGTACTTGAATTGACATGACATCTGGCGGCTGAAGCATTAGTATTTATAAGGTACACGTTCGTGATGCAGTGCAAACTTTACCTTTATATTTTACATTATATAAAGTTTAAAATTGTCCAATTTGCGCAATAATAGTGAAAGTGAGTTCTATAAAATTTTCATTATAATATGAATACCACAGATATATATCTCCTATATATATCCTCTATAAAATCCTTATTTTACTATAAGGAATGTATCCAGACTGCAACCAACACCTACTCTCCAGGCTATGTGTCCCGCCGAGCGCTGAATTACAAGTTGCAAGCCTGGCGCGTTAATTGTAATAATCGCATATTACCAATAAAACGTTAATGCTTTGATTGCAACAAACACCAGCCGAAAGACTGATTCTACTTAAAGGAGCTCTCGTGGCAGTCGTCCCATACCACTTGCAGACTGCAGTTTCGAGCTTTTGGCTCTCGTCAGTGCAAGGTAGGCATGTGACGAACGACACGAGGATCCCTTGACTATTTGGTACATCTCGGTAGCGACATGTAAAGTAGTAAGCAGGCGCCATCTAGCTATTTTCGATTTTCTAGCGATTTCGAATAAAATTGCCTGAATATGACAAAATTGAACAAATATGACAAGATAGAGTCTTTTTAGAGAGATAGAGATAGAGAAATTTTTACACAATTTGAATAAGCCATATATTTTTTATATGTATAAGGTTACAAATGACTATCACTAATTACTGCCCAGTTCATCTGCATATATAAAATTGAGAACGAACATTAGATAAATGTAACAGAATTGTTGCTAAAAACTATTGATTAGAAAACAAAACTATTTTAGACAGCATTCTCCTTATCAGACCATCGCGAACATTTTGTTTCTGCTTGAGCTATATATGATACAGCCATATTTTTGTATAACAACATATAGGGTCTTAATTAACCTCATTACATGATCTTCTTTCAATAAAGAACATTCAGAGGTATGCTCCTTCAAACATTGAGAATATTTATTTCACTAAATATATTCCTTGCTAATAGATGGCAAACTGTTTCGTAAAAATTCTCCTCTCTGAGAAATTTTTCCTCGGTTAGTAATAAAACTTATTTTATATACTTTTCTGCAATTAACAAAATACAAAGTAAGTTAGATGGTTCTATCAAACTCATCACTTTTTTTTTATATACATTTATTTAACGTCGGCCTATTTCCGCTACTGAGGCCTAACACCGACTCCTGTAGACGAGCTACCCCCAACCAGGAATTTTACCGAACCTCTTCCCTTAAGAAGAGTAGGGATCTTTTACTTGCCTAACATTTAATAGACAAGGGACCGACGGCTTTACATCCCCTCCGAAGGATGGTATATCTCCTATACAACCCTCGCCTAATGTTGTATAGCTTCCGCGCATACACTGATATACAAGCCGCTGGAAGATGTGTGAGGCGAGAACGTGGTTTCCGTTGGAATGATCACCCATCCAAGTACTAACTGCGCCTGTCGTTGCTTTACATCGCATATCGAAGTATGTACATAGTAAAGACGCACCTACGCTCGCCCCCCAAACTCATCACTACGAATCATGATATATAACCTACTGCATTGTCATGTTGTGCACCCATCGTGGATGTAGAAGGCCTAAAATGTAAACTTATAGTTATTATTATAATTTTTTATAGCAGTTATAATAGTAACTTGTAAGAAATTTGCACAATTTCCAACTCTTCTTTGGGGACTTCTTGGGTTGTAGAAGATGACGCTACTAGCTGTCTGTGTTCATCAAGAAAGCTATGTCATTATGGATGAACTATTGGACGATTAAACATCATTAAAATAACTTACAGAAGGTCCAAACGAGTTCGGGATGAAACTAGCGTAGGATATACTCCTGGTCTCAACAGTTGTGTCGGTACGGCATTATTTTTCAAGGATCCATCATCCAGAAAGCCTTCTTCGTAAAAATGGTCTGAACAAACCACGTTATGTACGCTTATTTATTCATCTTCATTTCTTTCGAGGGTACGTAACCAGAACTGTCACTTTCTGGCACTGACCCTATAAAATACTGAATGTAAATATATTGCGTTGCAAAATTATGTATTACCTGTAAAGGTAAGGGAGTCAATTTGCGGTCGAAATGGCACAAAAAGTAATGGTATTTTCATGAGGTCGTAAAGTTTTTGTTGCGTTTTTTGAGTGTCCAACAAATGTATCCTCGACTAATACATACAGATTCTATGAAACTTTGGGTTAAAAATCAACGTGTTTCTGTTATACAGGAGGACATGAATATTCATGTCTGACAACAGATAAGGTAAACTTATTAAGCGGTTTACTAATTCCAAATGAAGCGTTAATTGCAGAATATATGCAGTTGGTTAAGTATCGGCAACTTGGGATATATGGCAAGAATACACTTGGATATGATGCTTCCAACACACTTGTTTCAAAAATGTATATGTACCATAGCCCTTCATCGTTAATACTATCAATGGGTTTATTTATTTACCGTACTTATCTAATTATCCATCTATTATTTATATTTTTATAACTTTTGTTATATACTATTACACGAACTTTCTAAAATCTTCTTACATTTTAATGTATTATCTTGTTATGAGTATTTTAGTCATAGCTAACGCCACAGTGTATTGCTCGTATTCTAATATTAAAATGCGCATGTCCTAGGAAGGGGCCCATTCTATTACGCAGTATTCAGTTACGGAAAATCAGATACCTTTGAATACACTTTTTATTCATTTGTGAATGAAATATGATATTTAATTCATAAGTGTCGTTAGTGAAGAAGTAAAATAGCGGTGGACCCACATGAGAGCCTTGAGGTACCCCAGTTGTAGGCGTGAAGATTATTAAGTCTCATTTGTTGACACCTATTTAATAAGCAACATAAACGTTTCCTGTTATAAAATATTGCCGAGAGAACCGGTAAATTAAAATCCTATTCTGAGGAGGTGCTACGGGGTTAAGACATTCGTCTACTTTTCTTCATCCTAGAACTTGATCGTAATATAAGCATAGGCAAATTAAATTTGTTATATTAATATAATTATGAAACTCTTCGTTAGTAACTATGCATATTACCATTAGTAGTGGTTTCTGACCCAAATTAAACTGAAAACCCTCTTTATAAAAAGTTTATTGCTATGCGCTACTTAATTAACAAAAGTTAAGTCCATAAAGAGACTGAATTCTCTGAGCATCTAGGCCGACCACCGTTGGGTTATGCATGAGCATCCAGCACATTGTTGATAACATTGGGGGTGGCACGAGACTTCTGAATAGTAGAGGGATATATTGCTAAAACACTTAAAAGGTAGTTCAAGTGAGCATAATGGGAACAATGAATGCCTTAGCATAGATCCTTGAGGTACTCTATATACAATTTTTAATTTATAGTTTATTATTATTTATTTTGTTAAGACGTTTCTGTGGAATATGTTTTTATTATTGCACTGACACTCTCATATCACTATCTCACACTCTCATTTCGGTAGCATAAGAGTAATATTTTGTCTATTAGTTTTAAAGATATGGGCTGTTGATTCTTACAATTATTGCAGATACATTGTAAGTGACCAGGCGAATGTTTTGTAAATATAATGTTTGTTTAGTTTTAAACCATTATATGAATGTGTTTAGGTCAATCATACTCTAATATATGGCCGAGCGTAGATCTTTACTATGTAAATAGTTCAATATGCAATGTAAAGCAATGTCAGGCACGGTTAGTAATTAGATGGGTGACCGTTTCAAGTGTTATAATACATTTCGTTCATAAGAGACAGAAATAATTTTGAAAGTTTCACAATTTGCAAAATAATTCATTATTTCAATTCAAATAGCCAAACTACGAAATAAAAGTAATTTAGATTAATTTAATCAAAAACCACAATTTTTGAAAAAGAAATCTGAAAGAATTCACGAATCATCGATAATCCTTAAATAACTTACATCAATCGATAAAATCCTTCAACCATTCAAAATAACCATTTTACAGCTAGCCGAAATGCTGACATCACTGCTATCAAAACTTACTTCCACATCGTTTCAGTGCAGACCTATTGGAACGTTCTCATATGATATCAACATAGCTTAAAGTACTTTCTAAACGCATTATGGGATTATTTCAAAATTTATCCGACAGTTATTGCAAATATCTTCCAAACCCAAATCGATTCATACTTCGTTTATATATCAAAAATTTCTCCTTTTTATGGCAGACTTCATCGTATAATTTTTTGTCCCAAATATTTACATTTTCATATTGTCTGATGTAATATTGCGCAATCGAGCCGAGAGGAATGTCTGGGGACCTTTCCAGGCCTAAACAATAGGGGTAAAAAAGTTCGTGCGAGCTCAAGTCCCCTGCTAAACGAAACGCTACGAATCACATAAAAAGCCGAACTAAGCGAGCCCAAGGCAAGTAGTTGCAGTGAAGTAGTTACCAGTAGTAGAAAGTAGTGTTCGCGCGTTCTTAGTAGTTGATGAAAAGTGTTTTTAATTGTGATTAGTAATATACTAGTAAATCTATTCGGGTTCATAAAGTTTAAGTGTCTACTGTCTAAATAAACTTTAATGAGTGAATATACTAGTAATTCTGTTCGACTCTAGATTTAGTTCTTTCTGTCTAGATAAGCTTTCATAGTGAATATACTAGTAAGTCGTTAGGATTCTAAATTAATTTAGCACCTTCTGTCTAGTCAAGCTTACCTACTTCGAACAATAAGATGTTCCCTATAGTCACGACGCTGTGATTATTTCCTTGCTAGAGCTAAGTAAAAAGGCACAAACCATTTTATCATCGCGCATTTATTTAAATTGAATTTTTTCAGAATCATTTTTTCAACATTCATTATTTCTGCCTTTGCTTCATTACACTACTAATTTTATTTCCAAGTCGGAATTTCCCTTGTCGAAAAGTTATTTTTTACCTGTAAATTTTAATTTAAATATTTTACTACATAAATTTTACGAACTCTGTTCTTATCTTAAATAAACCAGCAGTTTCTGAGCGACCCACAAAATTCTCAAAATCAAAAAACAAAGTGCATAAAGACCTCCAAGAGTCTCTACCAAAGTTCTCCTGCTCAATCTTTTTATTTTTTATAATCATCGGAGGCTCCTACGTGTTCACAAGGAATACCGCGTCCTCGCCTCATATCTCCAGCGGCTTGTATATCAGTGTATGCGTGGAAGCTATGCAATCTTAGGCTAGGATTGTGTAGGGGATATACCATCCTTCGGAAGGGATGTAAAGCCATCGGTCCCTTGTCTATTAAATGTTAGCAAGTTAAAGATCCCTACTCTTCGAAAAAAAAAAGGCTCGACAAAATTTCTGGTTAATGGCGGAAATAGGCCAACGTTAATAAATGATAAAAGAAAATCAAATGTATCACGTTATTTATTGGGAATATGCACATTGCTAAAATGGTCAAAGTTTACAATAATGTTAAACAAACTTAACTAATTAGTGAAAATGTCAACAGCAGAAATAATAAAACTCCTCATTGATGTAAGTAATGTATGGACCATATTTTTTTCTGTAGTAAGTAGCATGTAGGAGTTCGCATGGCATGGCCGCCACACCTGGGCTCTACAACATATGTTAGAAAAACAACTTGAACTCGCACGAAGCAAAAGCTGACTTATTTTGATATAGTTTCTTGATTACAATAATAACACTTCACGACGACATTTTTGCCGACACTTATAGGGAACAAAATGATTTATCATACATGTTTTAATAGTCTATAGAAATGCGATCAGTTTATCTACTACATTCCATCCATTGATTACTTAAATGAAATTACAGTTACTATTTGTTCGTTTAATAATCGCACGTTATATACCTGAGATGATGAATGTCTCATTATATCGATGTTGCGTATAACATACTGTACATCTTCCACGTCAGCTTGGCAATACGCAAGGGTTTCAATATAAATATAAATGTGTTCTTATTAATCTTTTTAAATTAGAGGTTATAATGCATAACTTAGCTATGGCTATGTTTGCAAATAGCTGTAGCTGTATAAAAATGATTTAGATGAAGTTACTCTCACTGAACAAAAATAATTAGAAATAAATAGTGTATACAATATGTCCCATTCTTCATGGTAACACCTTCGTAGGTCAGTTATTAATTAAAAAATCGTTTTATTTTAGACTTGGATTAGTTTAGTTAGGTCGAAGGCAACTAAAACATCGTTATGATTGAAAAAAAAACCTAAAGCCTTTTGTTGGCACTATAAAAGTGTATCAAGCTACAATGGATAATTATGCCTCCGGAATTTTACGTTTACCATCATCAAGTTGTGTTGGAGCTGAAGATCTCAATATAACTTATTCAAATCAAAAAGAACTAAACTAATGTGACCAATCCAGTCATTCCGAAGTTGATGTAAGTTTAAGCCACTTTGTTACTAGACTCACAGTTTCATAAAATACAATATGAAGGTGTGTATTCAGATAATGAAAGTGCCGGTCCTATTATTGTTACTTCAAGTGAATTAGAATTAATACCAAAAAATATAAAAACAGGAATATACGTTTCAATAGGACTGAAAACGCAAAGATGCAGTTACCATTATATTGGTGTCACTCAGAGCGAATCGGGTGATGATGGTGAGGTAAAAGTAATATTTTTTAAAGTTTGCGAATTTCAGAATTCTCAAGCTTTTAAAGCTAAAGAAAATGATATGTCGTTTGTCTCATAATCTAAAATCCTGCGGTATTGCAGACGAGCAATGGGAACAACTTGCAGCGGACAGAACCGAATGGCGAGGGGTTGTGGCCAGCTATCAAGGAAATGTTGCTGCAAGAAGGCCGAATCCAAGACCTAACCAGGTCTATGTTTGTCCTGACTGCGGTCGACATGTGCTCTCCCGAATTGGCCTCTATAGCCATAGTTGTGTGCACCGTAGATGAATGGGAATTACAATAGACTACACCTTTTACTTGTTTCTTATTGTACAAAATTTATCGACTGTAACATTTTTATACTCGGACTCGAGTAACGGCTAATAATAATAATAATGCGCAAATAATATTAATTTTGCACCCTCTCTTAATTTTTGTTCACGGAAGCAAAATTTATTACAGATTTCAAAATAAAATTGATGTTTTTGAACAGGCCTGAGTTACTAATATCTTAATATATAATAAAACCGCTGCCCAAGAAATCACTACTTCCACATCCAGATTTTGTATTCAAGTCTTATGCACACTTAATCCTAATGTAATATTTTACTCCCTTTAATAATAGGGTGGGGGTGGCAATTGGGGTGGTAGAGGGAGTGGCTAATGCCAAAAAAAATTTAGAGTCACTTGGCTCTTGTATACACATTAAATCCCAATTTAATTTTTTACTCCCTTTAATAATAGGGTTGGAGTGGCAATGGGGGTGGTACAGGTGGTGGCTAACGCCAAAACATTTTTTTGAGACGTTTCGTTCTTGCATACACACGAAATCACTTCTTAATTTTTTTTACTCCCTTTCATAATAGTGTGGGGATGGTATTGGGGGTGATAGTGGGGGTAGTAGCTAATGCTAAAAAAAAATTTGAGACCTTGACTTTTCGTATATACCTTAATTACATGGACTCTTACTTGCTTGCTTTGCCTATTTATCCTTATTTACCCCATTTACCCCCAAACCCTTCAACGGAATTAGATTAAAATATAATCTATTTCTAGACCTCGTTATAATACATAAGGGTACCAAGTTTCAAGTTAATATCATAAACGGTTCCAGAGTAAACGTCCGCACAAAACAAGTTACAGACAGGCATACCGACAGACAGACAGACATTTTTTTCCGCTCAAATTTAAAATCTCGACGTTTCATGACATTTTAAGCGTATTTCAACAAAAATTTTTTTTTGCGTTACTATACTTTCACTGGGCATGGAAGTAATTGTGGGGAATAAATGGTGTATACAATGTGTCCAATTTTTCATGGTAACACCTTCGAAGGTCACCTATTAATAAATCGATATATTTTGGATTAGTTTAGTTAGCTTGAAGGTAACTAAAAGAACATATACATGTTTATTTTATTCTATAGATGTGCGTGCGCATTAGGGAGTGAAATTCTGTGAACTTTCAGATAAATCGTATTACACATTTTTTAATAGAATATGTCTACATCTGTTAGAGTATCATTTAAGACACCTTTGTGTCAAATTTTGATAAAAGCTTCGAGTTGTTTTGAGTTTTAAACAATATGACGTTTAGGAACAAAGCTATTTCACAGTTTTTTCTAAAAATTTGAAGTAATAATCAATGATATCATCGTACTTGCCAAAAACGTTAAAAAATTTCTGCCCGTTTACTTATTTTAAATCTGGTCACCTTTGAAATCGTAAACAAAATTTCTAACTTGACAGTATTGGAAGCTCAGGCATTATAATTTATTGTGTCATCATTTGTTGTTTAAATATTCAATTTTTACCTAAAATGGAATATCTATAAACTAGAATTAATTCAGATAGTGGGAAAAATTTCGTATAGGTGGTGGCCAGAGATTTCAATGCAGACTTTCAAATCGAAGAAAACCCATAGCAGCAAATGCTGTATGTAGTATTAATAGACTTTTAATGAGAATCTTTGTATTAAGAAGCATAGACAAGAAAAATGTCTAATATTAAATAATAATGTTAATGCGCCAGTTTTATTTAAGCACTAATAAACCTATATTTTGCTTTCCATTATTGACCTTGGTAATGTTAATAATTAGTCGCCCTCAACCTTCAACATTTCTCTTAGTCCATATGATTCTAGAATTGTTAAGGACATACCTATTTAGCTCTCAACCTTTACATTGCTTTATTTATTACTTGTGCTTTTTCGAATAAGACTATATTTATCATTTTTAATACTTTTTAGAAATATTTGTTCACGATCATCATTGACGTAATCTGCAGGACAGAAAATCAAAATTGCTAAAATAACTAATTCCATGGGCCCCTTTTCCTTTTGCTGGGTAAATATTACTACATTATTCAATCTAAAATCTCAGCTAAAGTAGGAGATTAAGATGAGATGAAGATAAATATAATAAAACTGTTTCAATTTTGACAATTTCGCTACACCCAACGCAGAAAATTGCCTACATAAAGAAATGTGTGATAGAACATTTGACTGCAAATTTTGCATATTAATGAATATAATTCTAAACTTGATAAACTCTAATAAAATTGTCAATTTCAATACTTTCTTTACAGCTGTCTCTCGAGGTTGAAAAACTTTATTCGGGTGACTATTTCTCAAAACCCTACTATTTTAGGTAGTATTAAGCCGATTTCTTTATGTTAGTTCAGGGGGCTTAAATGTTGATATTCTCAGAATATCTTCCCATTTAAGTCAATCATGTACGCTTTAATAGGTGGAATGAGTGTCGCTTTTTCATAAACATATGTTATTAGAGCTATTTTAACTGAATAACTGATTAAATATTTTTTGTGTCATCTTCAGCATACCTCTTTATACAAAATTTCAGCCAAATATCTCATTAATTACTGAAGAAATTCACTGTTAAGAAAAAATTGAAAGAAAATCTCTTTTTCTTCTAGTGAGTGGTTACAGTTAGTTGAGCCACTTCTCGCTTCCTAGGCCCACTCTGGTTTGTCCGTCCAGTCATTCTCGTTTGTATCTCTTCTTTCTAAAACTTCCATCACTCCTTTCATTCATTCTCTCGTAAGTGGTTCTCTTTTCCTTCTTTCTAAGCGGAACTACTGCTACACTCGTTAAGGCTACATATAAGACCCCATGCCTAAATTTCCTTACCAAAGCAGTATTTTCTTCTCTATTTCCTTTATAATTGTTTCTTCCTTGTTCATAATTTCTGTATTTCACTGTTTTTTATATGTTTCATCTTAGATATTCTGCATCTTTTTTTCAACACGTCCATTTCCACTACAAGTAGCATTTCATTGTCTTTCACGTTTCCATTGTCATGACGGATTCTAAGTATGTGTAATTGTGTTTTATGCGCCCCGTGGAACGTCGTTCAATGCAATTGCAAGAATTACGTTCCGGGATACGGTTTTTTGTGATAGTTTTAAAAAATGCAATTTTTGTTTCAATTATGAAAAATAAATTTTTTGTTGCAGTTTCCAAAATCTTATTTTGCACTCATTCTCGAAAACGTTCATAGTACTGTCAAAAATATCTTCCGCGGACATTTTGTCGTCGTGTCGCACGAAATATTTTCGTCGGATGACGTTACAGTTCAAAAAAATTCACTTCGAAGGAGATTTTTGCTGAATTCAAGCAAAATGAGTTTTGATAGGATTAGGCAGGTCCTTTGACATAATCACTACAGGTTTTCATTTTACTCCACGTCCAGTGGAAGTATGGTAACGCAAAAAAAAATTCCTGTCTGTCTGTCTGTCGATCTATCTGTCTGTAACTTTTTTTGTGCGCACGTTTACTCTGGAACCGTTTATGATATTGAATATGGTACACTTATGTATTGTAACGAGATCTGGAACTAGATTATATTTCGATCTAATTCCGTTGAAGGATTCGGAGGTAAATGATGTAAATAATGGTAAATAGGCAAAGCAACCAGATAAGAGTTCATAAAATTGCAATTTAGTAGGGCATGTACGAAGAGTCAAGGTCTCAAAATTTCATCAGCCATCCCCTCACCTCCACTGTTACCCCCAATAACACCCCCACACTATTGTGAAATGGAGTAAAAATAAATTGGGATTTAGTGTGTATACGAGAACCAAGGGAGTCTAAAATTTAAATGGCATCAGCCACCTTCTCTGCTACCCCCATTGTCACCCCCCACCCTATTATTAAAGGGAGTAAAAAATTAAATTGGGATTTAGTGTGTGTACGAGAACCAAGGGTCTTCAAAATTTATTTTGACATTAATTAACTCTTACACCACCCCCATTGCCACCCCCACTCTATTGTATTAAGGAATGAAAAATTAATTTGGGATTTAGTGTATATAAGACTTGGCTACAAAATCTGGATGTGGAAGTAGTGATTCCTTGAGCAGCGGTTTTTCTTCTTTTTAAATTCATGTCATTTCTTCTTTCTGCTCTCACCAAATGTTTGGTTTTGCCAAAATAAATTTTTAAACCGTCGTTTTTCCTAGTTTTTCGTGTTATACATCTGGTACCTGATGGTACTTCCATCTGACGCAACGACAACTTGGTTTTCCGAAAAAAGAGCGATATGCAGATATTCATCATTTACACATATACACCTATGCCCTTGCATTTTGTCTGTCATTTTTGCAAAACCTTATCTATCTAGATTTTGAATAGAATCTGTGATAGACAACATTCTTGGCGTAATCTTTTCGTGACTTCAAAGATGTCAGACATTTGATTCACAATTTAATTACACTCTTTTGTTCTTCATGAACGTCTCTTATTTTGTCAAAGTGTTTATAATGAATAAAGCTTAGCGAATATATTGTTCATTCATGATCTTTCCGTTGTGAAACCTCATTGTTCTTCACTAATTTGATTTTTATTTAGTGAAAAGTAAAGGGTTATTTCTTTGACTTCTTTGTTCATTAACTTAAATAAAGAGATACAAGTTGCCACAGCTCAATGCTACTTTTGTATTTTGTAATAACTAAAAATGGGGTATAAAAGTGGGACACGCAGTATATGGAGGGTTAAAAACAATTTAATATTTTTCAAAATAAACCAATATTTTCTCCCATCAGCATTAGTCATTTTTATCCGGTCAGTATCACATCAGACGTCACAAGCAGTCTCAACAATGTGTTGTTAAGATGCCATCTACGATCGGAAAAGTGCTGGACAATTTGAATTTAACGAAGATTAATCGAAACGAATCGTATACTCGGCACAATAAATTAATAACAGTACATTTGGTAGCACTGATTAATGCGGCAGACACTTCGCCTGTAATTATTGTCGTCATTGTAGCACTACTGATTGATGTCGCAGCTCCCGTTGGTATTATCGTTACTCTCCTAGTGAATCTGTTAATTGTGCTGCAAATTATACGGAACCACCCGTGAAACGTGTTGCCAAGATAGTATCTGTTTTGTACTAATCAGCATCATTTTGTTTAACGCTGCTCTTTCAATCACCCCGTAATATGTTAAAGTGCTAAATAATTCTCCCAAGATATAATTAAAGATTTCTAAGATTACTTTAGCACTGAATTTTTTCCCAGTCGTTAGTTTAATGAATGCGTTTTATATTCTGTTACAAAAATGAATAAAATCATTATCAAATTGCTCTTTTTCTCATGGATAAATTATCTTATGTAAAATTGTGGAAAAAAGCCTTAGATTTTTTTTATCTAGTAGGTGCTTTTGGTTACGGAGTGCTGCGACCACATCTTTAAAAATTTTGTGGTTTAAAAATATTGAACTAGAACAAATTTAAAAAAATTATACGGTAACTAGAAATTTTCTACAATTTATCATATGTGAACTTTTTTTTGTAAAAATTAATACTCGAAATGTCGAACAAAAAGCAAAAAATTTAAGAGCTGAAAATGCTTTTTTGCTTTTTCCTCATTTGGGATGTCCCCGCGTAAATTGTCCAGCGCAAATGTTGTAGAGCATGAAAAGACGTAAATAATCTTTCTTGTATTAGTTGGTTTCATGAATCCACCTACGAATATGTTTCATTGCAACCCCTTTCCACACGTCATGTCTTTTTTCTACTATGGTGTCTTCGATATGTCCAGTCAGTATGTAATTTGACCTTGCAAGTCACCCAATGCGATGTCGGTGACCTTTTGAAGGCTTGTAGATTGTAGATTGTTTCACCACCTAAAAGATCTTTTGTGAATAACCCTACAACTAGTTACTGCCCAGGATTCCAAGACTTTTACAAAGCTTGTGATTTTCCTGGATTCTATTTTCCCTGTCTTCAGGCGTTAATTCCACCTGCTCTAGGAACGTTAGCCTAGTGTGGATTAATACCTTGCATTCGCAAAGTATATGTTCCGCAGCTTCAGATGCAGTATCACAGTATCTGCATTTGTCGTCTACTGCCTTGCCGATGTTCTTGAGATGATATCTCAAGGGGCAGTGGCCAGTTAGAAGGCTTGATATCAGCCTTAATTAGGACTTTTCAAGTTCGAGAAGCTTTGTGGCATTCTTTGTCAAATAAGTTATAAACTTTTTCGCTTGTCTTTCCTCCAGTAGGACTTTTTTGTTCCTTTTCCCA
The DNA here is from genome assembly GCA_963675555.1 of Leptura quadrifasciata. Classification (NCBI taxonomy): domain Eukaryota; kingdom Metazoa; phylum Arthropoda; class Insecta; order Coleoptera; family Cerambycidae; genus Leptura; species Leptura quadrifasciata. Next base: position 141,449,319 of record OY776675.1, on the reverse strand, counting down.
TTTTTGGATCTCTTCCATTATGTGTCCCTTGGCCAGGCCGCAAAATGATTCAGGTCCAATGAATTGTGCTTCAGCTCCTTTTTTTTCGCAAGGCTGTCAGCAAGTTCATTACCTTGTACTCCCTCATGTGCTAGCACCAACATCAAGGTAACCTTGTTCTTGTTGGCCAGTTGCTTCAGGGATTGTTTACATTCCCAGGCAATTTTAAAACTCAATGGTGTAGGACCTTAGAGCTTTTAATGCTACCTGGCTATCTGATAGTATATAGATCTTTACCCTTCGAATGCCTTTATTTAGGCATTCCTGGGCACACATATCTATAGCATGAATTTCTGCTTGGAAGATGGTTGGGGTGTTGCCGAGTGCTTTTGATAGCCTACATCTGGGCCCTGCTACGCCCACTCCTACTCCTTCAGCCATCTTAAATCCACCTGTATACCAGATGAGTGACTCTTGTTCAAATTGTAGTGCCTCCAACTTTCTCGTCTGACAGCTTTCGATCAGCACGTCAAACGACAGTCAAAATCCTGTTTGATTGGCATTGAGACATGGAGGTTTGGTCAAGGACTCAAAATGGATTAGCTCCAAAATCCTTAAGTGACCAACCAGATCGCCTGGTTTAAATTTGAGTGCCTGAAGCATTAAGTGCTGCCTCCTTCCCCACATGCAACTGCAAAGGAAGTAGGTCAAGCATTGCCTCCATAGCTGCTGTGGGACACGAGTGCTTTGCTCCTGTAGTCCCTAAACAGGCAAGGCGTTGCAATTTTTGAAGGCTTGGGAACTATTTGAATGTATAATGCGCAGTTGTCGGGAAGTTCGGGTCGTGGCGTTCTGGAGAATGTGTCGCCGGTGGTTATATTTGAATAAATCTGCAATTGTTCAAGCTTGAGAAAAATTTTAAAAAGCCTTTTAAAGGTTTCCAAAAGTACTACAACATAGGTACTCTTCTCGTACGATGAATGATTTTTAAATTATTTCGCGGTGAAATTTTAATTTTGCTTCCAAATTGCTTTTTTTGTCTTTGCCAGTTTTTTCTCGTAAATGGTCATATTTAGGAGAAAAATACAAGAGACCAAAGTTATAGCTCTTGATATGATTTAACGACCTTTTTTGTTTACCATATGAGCCATATGCGTCGTACTCTTTTCTCCCCATGGGAGATTCAATACAATGAGTATGGAATGCAAGACTTAGGTGAAAACGTGCCCGAATTTTACTTCAATCTTTCAAATTTCAAGCGTAATGACTTTTCGATTGGATGCATTGTTTTTAAGTTATAGGCCACAAACTGAAAAAAGTGGCAAAAATTCATAGTTTTTTTCGGCCACACAAAAATTTGCCGAGGGTTTGGAGGTCTAAAACTTGGTTTCTACATACTCTCTACAATATATTATACAAGATAAAGAAAACACTACCCCGTTTAAAGTAACTATCCCCCCTTTTGATAACGCCGTTCCTGGACTGTTTATCGTATATATAATATCACTTGTGTTTAGAATTTTATCGGTAAAATTTTTTCAAGAGCGTATAGTTGCCTAGTAATATAAAGAGTGTAAATAGACAGTTTATTATCTTGCAGGGATTTGAAAAAATGAGTTTTCATTGGCTATCAGGTTGATGAGTGAAATAATCTCTATAAAAGCTTTCCTTCATTGTATTAATATTCTTTTCCTGTATCTTTTTCATTTGTTTATATTTAAATAGGTAGCTTGCCTCTTTCCTACTATTTTTAAAATTTTATTGTACATATGCCTAAGTTTCTATCCTTCTAATCTCAAATCATTAGTTATTAACTGATTATTTTGAAGAGCACCATTGGTTTATTTTTTAGTATATATCATATAAATATGCCTGTATATCACTTTAGCGTATTTAAATAATTAAATTGATTATATCTAAATGTAATCTTATTCGTACGTTTACCTTGTAATATATGGTTGTGCGGATTGTTTTTGACTACATTTGCGTTTAAACTATCATCGCTGTATCATTAATAATAAAATAATACTATAAACTCGACTCTTATTATTTAATATCGATATTAAATTTAAAAGCTATTAATTATTTTTTTCATTCAACAAAGCTAACATGTATTGAGAGAGAGAAAGAGAGAGTCAAAACACTCATAAGAGTACCACTTTACATTTTAACCATGAGAATGGGCACAGGTCACCGGTGATACCGATACATGTAGATAAGGAAGAGCATAACTTTGTATTGTAGTAGTATTTGCAGATGTAAGACAGCACAACATTCAGTCGACCACCAAGTGAAACTCCATTGTGTTTGGTAAATAGAGAATGATAAGTCAAATCAGAAACAATAATATTCAAACGGTGATACGTGGTTCAAGAATGCCGAGGAATAAAAGAAGAATGTTTGTTATGCAATGTTTCAAAACATCTCGAATAATAGCACTTGTCAGTACATTGTGGATTTCAATGTTCTCGATTGGTTTTTAAACTCTTTAATTTAAAGTACAAAGACTAAGTATACCATATTTATTTATTAGTGTTTTTATACCGTGAGCGCAAAAGTATAACACGATGATATTAACTTAAAAATAAGATGTTTCTGAAATACACATTCATATGTGATATTATTTTAAATGGCATCTCTAATTTCTACACATACATAATTTCATAATTGCTTATACCACTAATTAATATACTATTCTTACAAATTTGTACGTTATATATGGTTAAAGTAGCCTTAGACTACACCTTCACTTATACAGTGTGTCCCATTTTGCATAGACCCACATCTATAAAAAGTTTATTTAATCTCCGATTTAGATAATTTTTTTTAAATATAGATATTTGAAAAGCACATCTTTGCGTTATATTAAATTTTACAAAACATAATAGCGTGGCATACTATGATTTTTTTCGGGTCAGAAAATGGTGAAATCTTATTATTTTCTTATTTCAAATCTGAGTGCGCCACTGGATTCAGCAACCCCTCAAATGTGTTTGTACCAAGTTTCGTTGAAAAAGTCGGATTTTTGGATTTTTCCTGAGAGAAATAAAAATTCAGAAGTTGCCGCAGAAAGGATTCCGCACGTGCACATTTCTTATAGGAAACGTCCACCGGTGAAACTCTCTGGAATCGATATATGTTATTCCTCTTGAACTCCTGACCAAATGGCCACAAGGTCGGAAAATGTACAGTTTTCCAGATATGGGGGGGGAGCCAATTTTTCGGGATTTTTTCACTAATAGTATAGAACCATGGTGCCACACACAGCTGTCAACTGTCAAATGCTAACCTATGCACCACTGACCGAGCTTCGCCTTGTATGAATATGTGTAATGGTGGCAGGTCAAAGAGGACCTCAAGTGCAACCGTAGGAGTAGTTTTTATGACCCTCGTGGTGCAGAGGCCAGTAAGCCTTTATACACCACCAAACAATTTTATTGCTCCCGACTGCACTGTCTTAGTTCACCATACCACTGATCATAGGTTATCATGGCTCTCACTACCCTGGTGCATAACCACAGGTTCATTTTGGGATTTAGCCCACAGGTTTTTCCACACATTTGCCCACACCTTCCCAGGGCGATTGTTGCTCTCTGTGTGATTTTTTGGATATGGGAGTTCCATGTTAGTTTTTGGTCAAAGATGAGTCCTATAGCTATTTGTATGACAAGGGAGAAAAGTGCGTAATTTCCACCCGCGGATAGTTTGATGCCCGACGTGAAGCGGAGCTATTAATAACCTTTCCCCTAGGTTGAAATGCAATAGCGAATCATCCCTGTTGTTGATGTTAGTGCTTTCCTATACCGTATGGTATGTGTTGGCATCACATCCGATTGGTAGTGGAAGATTCCTCTCTCCGCAGTAGGCAACTATGTCGGTTTGTATCTCCGGAGGACAGGATCTTTCCTCACCTGGGAAGTAGGCGGAGCATATGACCCAGCTCTTCATACCCTCTTTCGTCGATGCTGTTAGAGTGCCTGTAATAAAATCATCGTTACAAAACACCGGAATTAGTATACACTTAACTACTGTATACAATACACGCTCTAGGTCTAATAGATTGTGTATTGTACAACAACTTACCCTGTGGCGGCTTAGGCCTGCCCTCCTTTCCTTGACTATCCAGGGTTCCTGCGGGAGGGCAATATCGATGCCTTCTTCCTCATAAAAGGATGTGACAGGCACGGACGTACAAATAAACATCGTTATCAGTATACGGTTCCTGGACATTGTTCGACCCAATTCCAGAGATCTTTTACCTGCAATGCTGTTAAAATTTTTAACAAGCTACGGTCCTTCGTCAAGTAGTCTCCCAGTATATACTCTTTCAAGAAAAAGTCAAGTCATTTCTTGTTGCAAACAGAAATACGACATTTTAATCACGTTTATTGCAAACAGAAACATATGATATTTTTATCACGCTTCGTCTACTTATATTGTACACGAAACATCACCATATTAATGTATATTTGATCCTATAGAGCTCAGATGGCTTCAACGAAAATTTGGAATTTGAGCGTGCACGTTCCATATAGCGTAGGATACGGAAACTAGTTGTTACGAAAAGTTGAAGATGAAAAAGATCAAGATGGAGAACATTACAAGAAAACTATTGTTAATTTTGGTGATCTTAGCTCAATTCTAATTTTGTTTCGAAAATGTAGCATTTAAGATGGAATTATAACAGATATTTTGTGTACCAGCATCAACAGTTCTAATAATCAGCAGATCTTACTACCTCTATAAATTCACTAACTAAATCAGTAGTTTTGCTATATATAGTATGAAATTTAAATAAGAAAGCCTGTATTATTGTGGTAAATATCTACCACAGCTTGACAAAATTGTATTCAATAGTCGATTCCATCGAGAGTCAAATGGTTACTAAATCGAAGATACCCAAATGCAACAGTCACAACTTGTTAATTTCCCGCAACTTCTTTATGAACAAATTTGATATAAATTGTATTTATTAGATTCTCTAACGTGTTAAAGCAGGAAACATTTACGTATTTATTTCAGTCAGTCACTAACTCACACATTAAAGGTTATAAATGAATTGTGGACCACGGAAAATATTTATAATCTACCGGTTAATTACGGGTCTTATTTTTCAAACACAATACCCTAATGTCAGATGCTAGAATTACGTATTGTCGACCAAACTTTAAGTTGAAAAACAATATTAAGAACACCTTGCAATAACCAGCTGTCCTGCTGATGTGGGGTCAACTTTTCTAATTAACACTAACGGTAAGACGTGATTGATTTGTTAACTCGGCGGGCGTCTTTGGGCCTTTGCTCATCTCATATTATATTTTAACAGAAGGTAAGTACAAGTAACCCTGCCTTATTTTCTACTAAATAGCTTACGGTCTCTCAGCGGGGTACTTTGGTTTCTATCTCATTACAAGTTACAATTTTGATAATACATCGAGTTGAAAATCCGAAAACATTTTGCGCGGAATATATTATTGGGAATATCTTAAGGTTCCTTTTCTATTATTCATATTTTTAATAATCTGTTTATTAGTAACATGCGCTATCAAAATATATAATAGATACTAGTAATATAGACACATAATAAATATTTATATAAAATGGGCTCTTGAAACTATTGAGAGGGAAAAATTAATTAACGAGATAAAGGGATATGGTATAATTGGCATACCTTTAAGTTGGTTAGTGGATTATCTACAAAATAGAAAATAAATAACAAAAGTATATGGGGAAGTATCTGATGAAATACTAAATGGGTGCCACAGGACAGTTCACTAGGACAGCTGCTATTCGTACTACATATTTATGATATCGTAAAATCTGTTGAAAAATATCTATTTACTGATGATATGTGCTTATATTTCTCTTCCAAAAGTATAACGACCTTGCAGATAATATAAATAATGAGCTGGAAAATATAATCAGGTGGTGCAATGGTAACTTAACACCTTAACACTTCCTCATTTGACATTCGCGTTATCTATTTTATATTCAGCTAATAAAAATGAAATAGAAAGGATGCAGACATTGCAGAATAAGGCCCTGAAAATTATTTTACGCGTTCCATGAGACGCTTCCATTAAGACGATGCTACGTAATCTTAATTGGTTGTCATTACCTAAAATATTACTCACTTTGATACATAAAATGAGGGTATCTTTGACTCCCACATATTTGACTTCAAAAATTGTATTTAAGGTCGATATACATAACGAAAACACACGCACATGAACATATATGTGATCATGACTAAAAATAAAAACAAACTAACAGAAAAATCTCTTTTTCATAAAGGAATCTCCAGATACAGTAATATTGACAATTCTTTGAAAAACTGCATGTGTTCAATAGATAGATAAATAAACAGAGGAGCTGGTTATGTAGCCTTTACCACCACGACTTTTTCAGGTCATTCCTTATAGTACCTCATCTAGCTTTGTCCTTTGTACTAGACTCCACAGCTTTGGTAAAGACCCTTTTGTAGTCCGCTTTTGGTTTTTCATCTCCGAGTACTTGGAGTCTCAGTCTCGCCAGCCCTTCACAGTGGCATAATACGTGAACTGAGGTTTCTTCTTCCTCTTGACAGAATCTGCATCCTCTGCCAGGTTCATTAGACTCATGTGTCTATTGAGCCGGCAGTGCACAGTTAGAAGGCCTACTATTACTCTGATGGCCCTCCTATTCTGGCTTAGTAGATTTGGCCGAACGTTCTTTAATACACTCTTTGGCCTGTCTCCGTATTGAGAGATTCCTCCAACATTCCAGAGATTTATTTTCCACTCATTCCTTAGTGGCTGCTTGTATGCATGGCTTTGCCATACCACAAAAGGGCTCAGGTCCTATTGGGGCTGTGAGTGCGCCTTCCTTGGTCAGTTGCATGTGTTAGGTGATGTTATATTTTGTGCATAATTTTAAAGTATTTTGTTGTATTAGGTACTATGATAGTGTACTGTATATTGGCCAATTTGCTAAATAAAGATTTTGTATGACTAATGTTACACAATTGCACAAAATGTTGTAGAAAAGAGATAAAGAAATATTTATACACACCTATTATAATTTATAATCTTTCTTTTTCTTCAGATATTCGTAAGTCTATTTCTGAAATATCATTTGTCTTATCTTTCTCAGTCTTATGACTATTAATTAATTACATGAGAATTCCTCAGTTTCTGTTATTGTATATTATGTAGAATAAGTTTTTTGACAAGATGTTCTACATCATCAAATTTTTATCAAGATTTTCTATCTTTATTCTTGGGCTTTCTTGTCTGGTGTTTTTATTTTGTAATAAGTTCCCAATCTCATAGATTAATTAATTGTTCATTAGAACATCTTATTGTAATTACAAATTTTTTCACGAGATATGCCAACTCACAAGGAATCAGGATTAATTTATTGCTCCAATACTTATTTCTTTTTGGTGCTTTCTTGTTTATGATCTCGTTCAACTATATCAAGACTTCTTCCTTCAGGATTTTCAATGTCTGACTACGAGAGTGCAGGCCTTGTAGTGTAGTCATTTTTTGAAAATTAGGTAAAAGAAAATCTTACAAGCATGTAATTTGGTATACATAGTATTTAATCACCCAACTTAGGTACTAAAAGTCCCCGAAAAATAAAGTTGTGCCACGGTCGCCATCTTGGAAAATGTCTGCCGAAAACCCATTTTTCACAATTATCTCGGAAACTGTTCATGTTATAAGAAAATTTTTCAAATAAAAGATGTTTGTCATAAAATTGTCTACAGTTTTTGTTCTTAGCATTTTCTTAATATAACTTGCCATTTACCCAGAAATTCAATTTTTTACTTTTGAAAAATAGGTCAACACTAGTGTGTGTCTTTCTGTATCTGTCTAAATATCATAAATGAGAGCTCCGACATAAAAAAAATTTAGATGTGCAAAATAATAGACATTTCAAATAAACTTAGCTAGTTTGTAAGAATATTTTTAAATGCGCGGCGGGCAATTGTGGGCGGATTAGATGGGGGACATCTCCTGCACAGTATAGTATGGCCCCGACCTGCCACCTATAGAGAAGTAGTTCACTGTTACATTTCTTACATACAATCTCACTACGGGAGCAACTGTTTGGTGGTTTTTGATGGATATTCTGATTACCTTACAACCAAATGCTTTGAACAGCAAAGAAGAGCTGCCAGAAGAACCTCTGCTACAATGCAGCTACAAGAAAATACTGTAATGACAACAACGCAGGCCGAGTTTTTGGGCAACACTAAAAACAAAAACTTTTATAGAGTTACTTGCAAGGCACTGCTTGTCATCAAACATACAGGTGCGGTTGATCGAGTGGGATGCCGATACTCTAATTGTTCCAGCAGCATTAGAGAAAACACATAGCGGTACCACAGTCGTTGTTGTTGGCCACAGATTTGCTTGTTCTGCTAACTTCGTAACTTCGTTTGCTTCCGAAATTGATAAGGTTCTATTCCTGCGCCCTGCTTCTGGTGCTAAAACACAAAAAACCAGGTTTGTTATACCTCGACAACAGAACATGCTAGGAGAAAGTAGGGAGGTGCTTTTGTTTGTACATGGTGTGACTGGGTGTGACACCACCTCTGCCATGTTCAAGAAAGGTAAACTAAACGCATTGAAGCTACTACTAAAAGACAGTGCCCTGAGGAAAGGCATGAGTGATTTACAATCCTTCTTCAACCAAGGAAGAGGTAGCTGCTGCAGGAGGAGAATTTTTACTTCGCTTATATGGACGATCAGGAAGTACTACCTTAAATGATTTACGGTGGTACAGATACAATCCAGACAGTCGGCACAACGTTTAACCTTGTATCTTTGCCTCCAAGTAGTGATGCAGCAGTTCAGCATTTATATCGTGTCTACCTACAGGTTCAGCAATGGAAAGGTAATGAGATTAACCCTACTGACTGGGGATGGATACGAAATGGAGACACTTTAACACCAGTGTGTATGACCAGAAACCCTGCTCCGCCAGAGTTGTTGACACTCATTTCTTGCACTTGTAAATCTAAATGTAGCAACAGATGTGAATGTAGAAGATCTGGATTAAAATGCTCTGCCGTGTGTCGAGAGTGTCAAAGACTATCGTGCATCAATTCTGAAGAAGGTATTGACATTCTGTCGGATGACGAAGATGATAATTTGCTTGCTTAGTGCCTGTGAATAATTACAGTATTGTTTTATTCATTGGAATGTGATTTTTTAAGGTTGATTTTCAACTTTTGTAAAGAAATAAACTTCCTATAAACATTAATTTTATAAACCTTTAAAAATATAAAATTAAAAAACATTTTTTTTATCTATGAACAGTTACATAAACAGCATACTTTAAAATTATGAGTTTTCAGCAACATTTAATTTCTGAAATGTAATGTCTTTAATTTTTTGAAATCGTTTCAAAATCGAAAAAATCTAGTGATGGTTGATGGTTGATTAAAAGTTTATGGTCTTTTATTTTGTCCTCTACATTTTTTTATGTCGGAGCTCTCATTTATGATATTTAGACAGATAAAGAAAGACGTACATGGTCCCGCCCTCTAAAAGCACATTTGAAGTATGCTAAGCCAAGTCGGGCTATTTATTTTTCGATTGCAACAGACACTGGACCGCTAGATGGCGCCTGCTGGCTGTTTTACATCTCACTATTGTAAAAATACCGGGATGTACTATAGTCAAAGGATTCTCATGTCGGTCGCCGCATACCTACCTTGCACTGACGAGAGCCAACAGCTCGAAACTGCAGTCTGCAAGTGGTGTGTGACGACTGGCAAGGGAGCTCCTTTAAGTAGGATCAGTCTTTCGGCCTGGTGTTTGTTGCAATCGAAGCATTAGCGTTTTGATGGTAGTATGCAATTATTACACTTAACGCGCCAGATTTGTAACTTTGATTGCAGTCTGGTTACTTTCCTTATAGAAAATAAGGATTTATAGAGGAGTTTGCGACTAAAAATATTATGTTTAATATTCCGCCCTCTAAAAGCACATTTGAACAAAGATGAACCTGTAGGCGAACGAAAATCTAATCGCAGTAATCGTCAACCAGTGGATTTTAAAGTAGTGTGTTTTCTATGTCTTAAAGTTAGAGATAAAAAAAGAAACCGTAATGTATGTTTCATTTCCACATAAGAAATGTCAGGGTATTGGAGATCGTCCTATAAATATAATGACTTCAGTTACCATACTTCATGCTTAAATTTTGTTATGTGTAAATGTGCTTCAGAACAGGTACATAATGCTACTTATACGACGTTGTATTTAATCAGTTGATAGATGAAATCGAAGACGATTGTAAGATCATGTGACTGTATATATTTTGTTTCTGGAATTCGTAATCGATTCAGAAGTTTTTCGCTACAATTTCTACTGAAGATGTTACGGAAAAGTATACAACATATAATATAATTAAATGTTTAACTAATTATTTTGGTACTGACGTTCAATTTTTCTCCGAAAAAGGTGAAAAAAGTGTAGTGTGTTGCTCACATCAGATAACTATTGGAAAGTTTTTTAAAAAATTAAAAGAACTGATAGAATCTATTACGGAAGATTCTGACAATGAAGACCAGATTTTTGTTAACGATGTAGAAACACACCCTGATTTGTAGCTGCTAAATGTTTGAGATGTTATATGAAAAATAAATCTGCTGAGATAAAAAATCGCTGCTCAAGGAATCACTACTTCCACACCCAGATCTTGTACCCGAGCCTTATACACACTAAATCCCAATGTAATATTTTACACCATTTAATAATATGGTGGGGGTGGTAGAGGGGGTGGCTAATGCCAAAAAATGTTTAGAATCCCTTGGTTCTGTTATACACACTAAATCCAGGGTGACCATTTTCTGGAAAACCTGGGAAACCTGGAAAAGTCAGGGAATTGGTTAATTTTTAAGAAAAGTCAGGGAAATTTGCTTTATTTTAGCAGTTCATATTTAAATTTTCTCAGGACATCCATTAAAATATAATAATGTAACATATTCTTGCTAATAACATAGTTCGAAGTATCTCACGGGAATGCAAGTGTTGAAAAAGAATTTTCGATCAACAATCAATGTTTGATTGAGAATGTGTTGGAATCATCATTGGTGGTTCAATGACTAGTTTATGATGCTGTGCTGAATTCTGGGCGAATTGAAAAAATTGAAATCTAAATACATAGAGAACTTGAATAAAAAGTAGCATTTGAGCAGAGGGTGAAGAGACAAGAAAGGAATGAATACTATAAAATTGAAGGAACTTGAGGAAAAGAAAAGAAAACTTAACACAGAGATTAATCTAATCAATGAAGAGATCAACTCTCTTCAACTGAACTTTAGTTATGTAATTAAGAGTTACTTATTATATGTTTAGCATATGGAGAATTTTTTTATTTGTACCTGATTCTTTAACTCAACATATTTTTAGCAATGACAAAAAGGACTGAAATTTTAATTGAAAAGTACTGGAAAAACTGGAAAAGTCAGGAAATTGCAAAATTCGCAATAAATAGCCACCCTGTAAATCCCAATTAAATTTTTTACTTCCTTTAATAATAGGGAGAGAGTAGCTATAATGCCAAAAAAATTTTTTGAGATGTTTCGTTCTTGTCTACACACTAAATCACATTTTAATTTTTTTTATTCACTTTCATAATAGTGTGGGGGTTGTACTGGGGGTGATAGGTGATGGGGGTATGGCTGATGCCAAACAATTTCTTGAGACTTTGACTTTTGGTAGAACCCCCCGGGATGAGTGCACTAATTTTCGAAGATATACTTTTCATATGTTGCTGAAACTTAACATAATGCAAAAGGTTTCAAGTCTTTACATTGAAGTAGTAACGATTAAAACCTAAATGCATTAATTTCTTCTACTAAAGAACATTGTGCGCGAATGTTTATTTTTTATTTTTCACCATATACATTTAACAACATTTCAGTATGTAAGAATGATATTCAAGGCAAGATAAACTGAAAGGCACTGTCGGCAACTTTACGCAAAGACCTGTGACTTGAGTTACTTTATTAACGTGCATTATATTTATTCAGTGTCAAAGTATACTTAGATTAATATGCAAATTCAAATTACAAACAAGTTAATGTTCACTATACTTGCATGTGTGGAACCTCTTTATCACAAAATACGTTATTACTTTATAGATATTTTGCATATATTTTTAATATTTCGTTCTACCTGCGTGACAATTGTTATATTCAAATAAAGTGCCAGGAAAGGAAGTAACCTTTCGTAACAGGTGCTACAGTTTCATCGTTTATCCGTCCCAGTTTTGGGATGTGCATGTTTAGCGCATTTTTAAAAACTCGATGGGAAGCTGTGAATTAATTTTGTGATTGATGATCATGCTAATTTGCAAATTTTGCTTAATTAAGATATATTCACTAAGCTACGCTACGCTGATGAGGAGCAATAATTCCGAAATACGTGTCCGTAGCTGCATTGCTGTTTCTTTTGAGGAATAAGACATTCTTTAATTTATTTGACCTCATAAGCCCTTCATCTTTTAAAAGTTATAGCCATCAACGTTTTAAGACACATATGTATAATATTTTATTTTTTAGGCAAACTCAGGTATAATTAATCGGTTATTGTTTAATTTTATGAATTTATTAATGTAATTTCATTACATACTGTTATACTCATTGCATATTGTGACAAACTGTATTATTATTATTATTTTAATTTTGTATTTTCTAAACTCGGTTAAGTAGAACAATGTGACCTAGAGTTCGCCGAGTATAAAATACAGACCATTTATTATAATTTTTTTTTATTACAAAAAATCAGTCACCCTACTCTGTGGCTCCGACCCTCACAGAGGGGAGCTGGTAATAAATACCAATAGCCACTCCCCACGTCCGTGGGGTGAGTGACTACCGGGTCCGCGAATCGTGTGCCCTGAGTAGACGTAATGAACCGAGGATGACAACCTTCTGCATTCTGCCGGCTAAGATCTCTGCCGAATCTCGGCATGCCGGTATGGTCTTTAGTTCCGAAAGCAGCGTCTGTCTCATTCCACCGAGGGCTCCTATAATCAGTACCACTATTTTGGCAGAATGCCCCGGATAAAGCCTGCGGAGTTCGAATAGCAAATCTCGAGATTTTGTCCGTTTTTCCTCCTCTTTCAAGACAAATGTTGCTCTCAGCGGGGGCTGAATATTCCACGACATAAATTGTCTTGAGTTGGTGGTCGAGGAGTACTATGTCAGGCTTGTTGGCTTGTATTTGCCTGACGGTGGGGAAAAAAAAAATTAGACACTTCTCATTCCCCACAACGGACTCAATATCCCCCGGAGCGTAAGGCAGCACTGGTGTTTCGTCTATCCCATACGAGTGCCTTAGATGATAGTAAAGCACTCGTAATGCTGCGTCGTGTCTGTGACTATAGGCCGAGACTGCGTATGTCGGGCAAGCCGACAGTAAGACCATTTATTAATATTATTATTATTAATTTATTCAACATGCTCCTTAAAGGTCTATAATTTAATATTAATGTTTTGTCACCTTCTTATGGGACGGTTCTATTATCATTTAAATCATTAACATTTAAAACAATTTGGAAAAATGCTTGAAGTTAATGGTAACTTAAAACATGAGAGGCTTTTAAAAGACTTAGCTACATGTTTCTATAATCGTAATTGGAATATCGTCAACGTCTCTTGATTTTTTTGGTTTAATATTGCTTATTATTCGGATAACATGATGTCCTATAACTGGTGAAAAATTAAATGAATTTACGAAATTTAAATTACTTGTATTTAAATAAACTCTGATGACTTACCCCTAACTAAATTTTTGGAAAAATGTCCAGCAGCATTTATGAACTAGTTTTGGAATTTGCAAAGTCGCGTGGTGATAAAATTTGATATTTTTGGTAAAAAATATAAAACCGTTTTTAAAAAATCCTTTTAAGGGGCTGTAACTTAACAACGAAGAAGTATTTTGAAAAATGTTACATGAAAAATCCCCTTAATTTGTGCTAAGAAATCTACAGAACAGTATTTCTTTTTTGTTCCTGGACACCATGTATATGTATTTGTTAACTATTAGTAAAACCTTTTATTCCATCGGTACTGTTTTTATGACATGACATGGTATTTACTAGAGAAATAACAAAGAACATTTTTTGCGCTGATCAGATTCTAAAAGTTAGTTGAACTTTGATGGAAAAGAACAAAAATCTAAAAATATAAATGTCGGAATTTCCTGGATAGCCCGTTTTTTGTCAAACTCGTCAACTTAAACAATTTACTTCAAGCTGTTTCCCAATGCTCGTTTAATTTTTACTATAAATAAATTATTGTTGTCGTGGGTAAAACACAAAATTATGTTGTGACCTAATCTTAGACATATATTATCAGTCTATATTAGTAATACATTATGTGACAGCAAATTTTGCCATTTATTATATTTAATAATAATAAACAGGAAATTTCAATATATAATTATGCTTACACATAAAAATGCTTAGTAGAATGTGAACTGCTATAAATCAATGGCATTTTTAATTGAATGTGACAGAAAACGCCACAAACAATACAAGACAATGTATGTTGATGTGCGCCCATGCCCCAGCTAAATACCCGCCTTACAATGAAAAAGGTCAAGTGCAATCAGGGGTGTTCTATAAGATGATATTAGTAACGTCAGGTCCATATCCCGGAGGCGTGTACCAACTATTGGTATATAGTTGTTACATCACGTGTGGTGACCTGATGTAACGATTTTCCCCTCCATTTACATATTTTCAACATTTATTCCGATTTTATAAAGCAGGAGCTGCTGAAATTGAATATTTTACGGACATATTGTATAATCGGATTTAAGTACAAACTTTTGATCTATTCAGTAGGCATGTAATACTCTGTAACTTTGCTATTTAAGAAGATAAAATTTTGAGTTGTATATTATAGTCTAAGTCAACGCATCCTTCCAAATAAAAAACGCAACAAAAACTTTACGACCTCGTTAAAATACTATCACTATTTGTGGAAAGTACAAAGACTGTAACATGGAGGGAAAAAGAAAATGCCTGGGTGTCGGTAGCGGCAGATTACAATCGTGAGAGAATCCAACATGGACTAACGGTAGAAAGAAGTTCAAAACAATTGAAGGAAAGTATGAAAATTAAAAAAAAATGCAAAGAAAAAATTTGCCGCTGATAAAGTTGAGATTTATAAAACAGGTGGAGGAAAGAAGGAAATCGTGAATATTACTGATGTAGACCTTGAGATTATAGAACTTATAGGTCTTAGAAAGCTCTTATGATGATGATAGGATAGAAACGCAAAATTTTCATGATTATGAAGCTTCTACACCTGCTGTTGGAGAGTATTGTACTATAGACAATTCACAATATCAACAAAGGCAAGGTAATTATCCTTTCTTACATTGGGACATGGATTAATAACCACTGGACGTGGAAGTAAAAGACATAATTTAAATTTACTGCCATTATTACATTACTTTTATCTGACTACGTTGAAATTATTATGTATTGAAGTTAAATTTAAATAATAAACTATTTTTAGAAACTAGTATGTAATTATTTATTAATTAGAAAAATAAAGTTAGTACATTAGAAAATATCACACGTGAAATCAGATACACTTTTACCCTTTCTTTGGACCTTTGAAATTAATGCAGCCGATGAAAAAAATGAGGTTCCCGTTATTCCTCAGGTGGAACATAGGGCCTCCACGAAATTTCTCCATCTGACCCGATTATGAGCCAGTTGCTTTACTTCCCTCCATGTTTTGCTCATCATCTTAGCTTCCTCCAATAATGACCTTTTCCACGTTGTTTTCGGTCTTCCTCTTCCTTGGCTGCCTTGCGGGTTCCATTCGAGCGCCTTTGCCGCAATGCTGTTTTGTTTGCCTGCGGATTGTGGGATCCAGCCAAATCCACTTTCTGTGCCTGATCTCCAAGTCGATTTTAACTTGCTTAGTTGTCTCCATATCTCTTCATTTGTGATTGTATTTGTCCAGAAGATACGCAGCACTTTGCGTAAGCATCTGTTTATAAATACTTGGAGTTTTTTAGTTATCGACTTGGTGACTTTCCATGTTTCGCATCCATGCAATAGCACAGATTCGTGTTAAATATCCGGAGTTTAGTAGAATCTCTGTAGGTGCTCGAGCTTCATATTGGATTTAATATTCCAATAGCTTTTAGGATTCTCTCTGTCACATCTTTCTCTGTGCAACTCGTGTGATCTATTATGCTGTCGAGATACACAAACTCGTCCACTCTTTCTATGGATTGGTCGCTGACGTGTAGGTTTGTTTCTATGTCTGTGTTTATCCGCATTTCCTTGGTTTTGCCAATATTGATTTTTTAAACCTACTTTTTCTGCCTCGCGAGCCAGCAATTTTAGTTTTTCCCTCATGTCGTGAAAGGTGTGAGATAGAAGGTAGATATCATCTGCGTAGTCCAGCAGTAGCACTCTGTTTCATTGTAGAATTCTATAGTTCAACTCGAAACTATAGGTTTGGTATTCTGTTATGCAATTTCTGATCTTGCCATTGGACAGTTGCTTGTAAATTTCTACTATAATCACCAAGCGATAGAAATAAATTGTGAACAGAGTGCCGGTGCAGGTCCTCCAGGCGTGTTGTGAACGTCCATCGTATTCTCCTTTCAGACATGCTTGTTTTCGCTAGAACGGAGTCTAGCACGATGTTGAACAGTAATGGGGATAACAGGCATCCCTGTTTAACTCCATTCGTGATGGCTATTTTCTGTCCCACGTTTCCTTTGTGTATGAAGCGGCAGTTCAAATGTGCTTTTAGAGGGCGGAATATTAAACATAATATTTTTAGTCGCAAACTCCTCTATAAATCCTTATTTTATTATAAGGAACCTAACCAGACTGCAACCAACAGCTACTCTCCGGGCTATGTGCCCCGCCGAGCGCTGAATTACTAGTTACAAGCCTGGCACGTTAAGTGTAATAATTGCATATTACCATCAAAACGCTAATGCTTCGATTGCAACAAACACCAGCCGAAAGACTGATCCTACTTAAAGGAGCTCCCTTGCCAGTCGTCACACACCACTTGCAGACTGCAGTTTCGAGCTGTTGGCTCTCGTCAGTGCTGCTGTTAAACCTGATTTGGCGATCAACGAGACGCATAAAACGCTCATTTATGATAAACTCCAGTTTAACCAACACCCGAAGTTTAAACAGAACGTATAAAACCATCCGTTAGTGTAGTAGTTTGGGCACAATCAGTAGATTTTTGTTTATTTAAAAAAAAATCGCTAAGCATCCCACGATATCATCAAACCAAGATAAGAAACCCATTTTCTTATCTGCCCTACTTAAGAGACACTTATTTATCATTTATTTGTGTCCAATACAATTATTGCTGTGCTTATCCTATTTTGCTTTCTTCACTAAAATTAGTATCGAAAATTATTGCATAATAATGAACGTTGTTACTATTTGCGGTGGTGACAGGCGGTGAAAATAAAAGAAAAAAGTAAATTTTTTAAAAAAATAAAAGACTAGTGAAACACATTTGAACATAATTAATGAAAAACTATTGCACTATGTAATAAATTTCTAGAACTAAGGAATGAAATTAGAATAAAAGATTTACTGAAGTACTGAACAAAAAAAATATGTTTTAATTTAAATGCCCAAAATGTTGTCCATTATTATCTTTACACAATCGTGTTTCTGTGACGGTAGCTCTGAGCATGTTATCTAATTGTAATTCAGTAATTCCATTAATTGTTCTTCTGACTCTAATTTCCAAGTCTTCTCTGTTTGTTGGTGAAGTCCTATAAACTTTTTTCTTGAGGTGGTCTCATATAAAAAACAAGCGACGTATGGTCTGGTGACCTTGTAGGCCATCTAACAAGCCCATTTATTCTCATCCAGTGTTCTCTAAACCTTTCGTTTAAATAATTCACAACTCTGTAGTTATATGTTGGAGCCAAATCTTGTTGAAAAATCTGCATCAACACTGGGTGAAAGTTCTTTCAAAAAATCTTGAATCGGGTTTTGCAAAAGCTCCAAATATCTTGCTCCATTTAATGGTCCGTCAAAAATTATTGGCCCAATAATTCTTCTGCCAATTACTCCCAGCCAAGATTAAAGTTGAATCGTTCCTGATATGCACTCTCTCTTATATTTCTGGTATTTTTTGTGCCCAATAACGGGTGACGTTGCTATGGAACAATTCCAAATTAGTGAACCTGAATAAAATTTGTTGATGAAAATTATTATCCGAATTGTCTGTTCAAAAACAAATTGCAATTTCTTTGAAAATCATGTTCGTATAAATGGTGATGTATTTGGTACTAGTGTGCCTTAAATTTATGTTTTTTCAAAATGCGTTGAGCTGTTTCCCCGATTTACACCAGTTTGGTACTCAATATGTCTTATCGTAATCGTGGGATCTGCTTCGACAATTGTCAATACATTTATTACTCTTCATCGAATATACAGGTACATTTGGTTCCTTCTGAATTGTTGCTCAATTCTTACAAAATGGTTGTACGATGGATGATTTCTTTCCGGAAATAGATTAACACTACTACTACTACTACTACTTTATCGTTTCTTGAATACATGATAAAATACAGTTTAAAATATGCTAACTAGGGTATAATTTAACAGTAAATACTTATTAATTCTTGTAAACAATTCTTAACTGTCAAATCAAAATGACGCGTCTTTTTTCATTTTATTCTGTTTCCACCGCCTACCTACTAACTATTTTAGTTGGAGTAGGTAGTAACCATGTTCATTACTATGCAATAATTTTAGATTAACGAAGAAAGCAAAATAGGATTGGTACAGCAATTGTACAAAAATAAAAGATAAATGAGTATTTCTTAAGCAGGTCCAATGAAAAAATTGTGTTCCTTTCTTGGTTTTTATGACACTGTAGGTTGTTTAGAGGTTTTTTAAATAAAAAAAATCTAATTAGTCTGTTCAGCTACTGATTATGACCAAAAATATATGAGACACAAAGTTGCGTACGAGAGATCTTTCGATATCATGGCACACTAAGCATCGATAGATTCATATCATGGCTACCTAGGCTTATACAATAAAGTAGCTATTATCTGTCACTTTAAAAGTAAATGCCATGTTGCGATACATGGTTGAAATACGAATCAGATATGTAAAAAAATATACAGGGTACCATTTAAAATAACAGATTTTGGGTCACCTCCGCTTAAACCGGAAGTTGAAAAAAATGTTTGATAGGCTTAAGACAAGGACAATTATGTATTACATAATTCTTCCAAAGTTTAAAATTTTAGCTTATCAAATAGCAAAGTTACAGAGCATTACATGTCTCCTGTGTCGCCCGGTATATACAACAATATACCTACCTACGAAAAAACCGTCGTTGTCTCCCTATCTCGGTTTTTTATTCATTATAAAATCCCCCATTCTACGACGCCATCTCTTAGAGAAATGTTGAACACTTCCAAAGTATTTATAATTTTTTTTTAGATGACTCATCGATTTAATAGTAAAATCTACTTAGCAAATAACTATTTTTGTATCTTTTTGTCTACATTTTCTATATAAATAATTGCATTGCTAAAGGCGCTCTAGAGTAGCCCTCCCTGTCTTTGGTCTCTGCTTGTCACGAGGTACATGTCTCGGTTTCCGGTCGCTGTCGCTTTAGTAACTTAACATTTGTTTTGGTGAAATGGGTAATAAAGTACAATTTTTAGTGATTGTGAATTGAGTATTGAATAGATTGAAAGATGCGGGAATTATTTATCGAATACTAGCTTATCGTGTATGCCTTAGTTTTATAGGAGACTAAAATACTTTACTAAAAACTATTTTGATATAAAAATTTGTGTTAAAGGTGTAGAGACAAGGGGAGGGAAAACTTGGACTATTGATGGCTACTAGGGATATATGTAAGTAGTGAATCCGTTGGATGAGATGACTTCTATCCTTGTTGTACTGCAACGTTAGGCTGGTTCCCCCCGGCGATCCAACCAGCAAAGCCATGCGGTCTAATTACTCTTTAGGCCGATGACGTCGTTGGCTAAGTTTTTAAGATTTTCTAATATATGCTTTTTTAATGGCTTCTTGTACTGATGTGTTTTTGTTACTTTTCGTAAATCCTTAGGTAAGGTGTTGTACGATCTTGGGGCTAAGAAGGTATAAGATCTTTGCCCGATTGTCTTTGTTATAAACGGTATAATGGATTGGCTTCTCTATCTGGTGTTTTGCTCGTGTGTAGGTAATGATTTATTATTTTTTGTACTCTGATATTTTATATTTGTGTTGTAGTAGTATAATAGTATAATTGCCTCGTATCAAATAGTTTTGCCTCTGAGTACAGTAGGTCTGTGGGGTATCTTGGGCCCTTGAACGACATTTTTTTTTACAAATCTTTCATGTATGGTTTCCAGAGAAGTAAGGCGAGTTTTAGCAACCCCACCCCAACCAAGTATGCAATAATTATAGGAAATTTATTTAAATATCTGAAACTGTAGATAATGGTTTGTAGTTTTTTATCAGATAGTTCATGTGAGTATCCCATCTTAAATGAGAGTCTATGAATATGAAGAATTTTATGTTTTTAACAGGTAATATGGTGTTTATCGTTCCTAGTACATTTATTTCGAGAATCTCAAATGGTCGTTTACGTAAGTTGTTACAGCTGAAAGATAAGTAGTCCATTCGAAGTTGATTGTTAAAAATCTATGGTCAAATGAGTTTCTGATTTTTGTTAAGTCGGTTTCAGCCTTTGCCTTGAGTTCTTCTCAGGAGTTTGCTTTTTATATTATGGCAGTATCATCGGTAAAACATATGATTTCTCGTTCCCTCTGTAGTAAGAACAGCCCATTTACGTAGATTGAAAATAAAGTGGGTCCTAGGACTGTGCCTTGGGGTACTCCGTATTTAATTATTGTTATATCACTCATTTCGTTGTTTATTCTGACACGCTGTTGTCTGTTTGTGATGTAACTCTTGAATAGCTTTAACGTATTTCCCCTAATGCCAATGTCTTCTAATGTTTCTAACAGCAACTCGTGGCTAACCATATCAAATGCCTTTGATAAGTCTAGAGAGTCTCTAGAGTAGCCCTCCCTGTCGTTGGTCTCTGCTTGTCACGTGGTACATGTCTCGGTCTCCGGTCG
This sequence comes from Leptura quadrifasciata, assembly GCA_963675555.1. Lineage (NCBI taxonomy): Eukaryota > Metazoa > Arthropoda > Insecta > Coleoptera > Cerambycidae > Leptura > Leptura quadrifasciata. The sequence goes on along the minus strand of OY776675.1, from coordinate 141,428,209 downwards.
CTGTCGCTTGCATCGGGAGAGCACCTTTATTGAGAAACAATGTTTATTTACGATTATTGTACCAATACATTTCCATTGTAAATTATTATCTTTCTTCTTCGTAAATAAACGTATTATTATTATTCCACTCCTGGCCTTAACAGAACAAGTTAATACCAAGTGCGCAAATAGTTACACACTCGACGTTCCGGTATCTAGTGTTTTTAGCCATTCACCGAAATATGTCTGTAATCCTAATATATCATGCAAGATGAACATCTAGTTGTTCATGAGTCTCTAAATCAATTCATGGTTATAAACCAAGATATGTATCGAGTAGTGTTAGGCATTAACTATAATGCACATCTACTAATTTTAGATTGCCAAATAAAAGTTACCATTTAACAGCTTGCAGTTACAATAAACTAAATCGATTTTAAACTAACCACCTGACCTGTAGAGAATACGTACAATTTAGATAATAAATGAATGCGCTGGAGGTACCTATCAACCGGGTATATAAAATAGCTATAAATACTTAAGTAATTTGCATACATATTGTTAGTTACGTTTGTAAGCGCACTTTGTTTAAATGTTATAGATATTAAGATTGAATTTAGATTGGTAGTAATCAGAGAAGGCTTGCAAGAAAATCTTATTGTCATATCATAAACATGCTGGACGGAGAATTGAATTTATACCTAAAAACACTAATCTATTATATATTTTATTTCGTTAAACCGAGTGGTTTAAGTATCAGCAAAAACGTAGTTCGTTGTCATTTATTATAAGTAGTTTGAATATTTACTAGATATTTCCAGATTTGATTTTTACTGGTAATCAACGCCTCCTTGCATCCTTGTAGTTCCGGCATATAACAGGTACAAATGAGTAGTACACAATAAGGCTAAATACATGAAATGGAGGTTTCAGGAACAAGTTTGTCAAATACAATGTAAGCCATAAATAAAAATATACTATATATAAAGACGAGGAAAGATAAAAGTCGGTATATGTAACAATATTTGTTTTGTCCCATTTCACAAATCCCACAACACCTTGCAAAATCAAATAAAACATGACAATAAACTAATTTCCCGAAGGTATATTATTATAATTTGCAGAATAAGATTTGATCGTTTCATTGGTTATCCTGCTTATCTAGGCACTGGGCGTGGGCAATCGAACCTTTATAAAATTTGTGACACTGAAGGTTAGATTATATCATATTAACGTGGAACCATTTATGCGGCCGCAATTAGTGTGTATTAGTGATATTCATAGCATGGCATCTCAGCTTTCTCAAATGTCAAAAACTACATCAAATTGACATATTCCGTTCGAGGGAAGTTTTGACAATGTCTATTCGGAAAACAAGCAAAATAACATGAAGATTCCTTCACCTTCAAAGAATTATCATAGCCTCAGTTAGATTACCTGAGTCACATCGATTCTTCTTCTTCATTGGGCTCATAACCTTTGGTGGGTTTTGGCTTGTTCCACTAAATTACTCCATCTGGATCTACCCATTGATATTCTTTTCCAATTTACGACTCCCAAAATACTTAGGTCTTCTTCCACATCGCTTATCCACCTTTTCTGGGCCGTCCTTTTGGTCTCCTAGTTTTAAGTTTTCATTCAAAAATTCTCTTTGCGATTATTTTTCTTTTATCGTGTGTTTGGAAACCAACTTATGCTTTGACTTTTATAGATCTTACTATATCTTCTCTTTTTATAAGTCTGTCGATTTCATGGTTCATCCTGATTTTCTACAAACCATTTCTTGGGACGCGGTCGAATATCTTTTAAGTACTTTAGGTCAATCGATACAACTGTAAAAAACGTTCTAAAGTTTTAATATAATGGACATAGATGGGATTCCAAGAACATATTCATGCTTACAACGAATATAGGACAAAAAAGTTAATAAAATACACTCAGCATAAACATGACAGACAAAACATCTTGCTGAATATTATTCGAAATATATTGTCGAAAACCATTCGTAGATCCATAACGGTATCAGTACGACTCAATTTGATAGTAATATGTACATAGGTAGGTATATGTATATGTCAAACGTTAAGAAATAAGCAACAAAAACTATTTTAGTTTACGCCGGTGTATCATACTGCCTAAATTGGCTTCCTGATTAGTACTGCTTTCGGTTATGATTTCCAAATCATCTTCAGAAAATAATTTTTATGAATTTCTCATCACCAAATATCCCTATTCACCAATTTTGGTATCAATATTTGAAAAACTTCAATAGTTATGCGAAAAAATTTAAAACATTATTGACTTTAACACCCTGTATCTCTGTTAATATTTCAGTACAAAGTTGAATTGTACTGAGGTATAGCTAAATCGCAATATTTTAATATCAGAAATTCACTGTTGCTCTATGGACCGTTACTTATGAACCAGCCTGTATAAAGAGAAAATGTATCTGGTCGAGACAATTTCTTGTGGCGCCCGTGAGTTTTCAATTTGAAATTGAAATAGTTGTATGGTCCGGGGTCCGACGCCCTTTTTTTACGTATTTAGATATTTAAATATTTACATATTTACATGTTTACATGTTTACATATTTATTTCCTTACGTGCTTACGCGCTTATACATTAACACATTCATAAATTCACGTTTACATATTTACATACTTACATACTTACATACTTACATACTTACGCATTTGCAAATTTGCATATTTACATCGCTTTTGTAGGACAAGCGCAGCTCCCTGTTTTTTTATACTAACGGGCTGATTATTACACTATTGTTTAATTAATATTTTTGAAATCGAATGGTCAAATTGTCCTACAAATTTTCTGGCCGGTTTTCCAGTCCTAGGCCATGAAAGCATCAGTTCCTCGATTAACATGTTTAGCAGCTGCGTAGAACTTTGCATACCTCTACCGAGAATTTTCGCAGAGAGAAAAGTTGGAAGACTCGTCAAAGCCACTCACGAAAATTCAGCATGTTAGTAATCACTTTAAAAAATGGACGTCGGAGCCTTTGAAAATAAATATGAAGGTCAAACAAATTAACTAGCACATTTTCTTGACATTTCTTTGCTTGATACATATATCAAGCAAGAAATGGAATGTTAAAGAAATACCTTATTTGGAAATTATTCAAATATTATTTCTTTAATGACATTTTTCTGTTGAAACATTTTTTTTATTTATTGAAATCCAAGCTATACTTATTGATAGTTCTACTTATGTACTACATGTTATTCCACTATTCACTAGGATAGCAATATCAAATGTTTTTATTCGCTGCTTTATTATTCAGAAGGAAGTGTGAAATATTTTTTTATGTTACGCTATAAAGTGTATCGCGCTGACAAAAAGTGAGTATCTCAATTAAAGGAAGACAAGTGGAATATTGCTTTTCCAAATATTAATATATACGTTTTAAATTTAATTACATCACCTCCCACCATCAAAGAATTAGCTGAATCACCCTTTATAACTACTTCTTCAAGCCGGTTATAAAATATGATAGGTATTTATTAAGCTGACAACATTGAGATGCAATAAAAGGACGCACAAATCTTTTGAGAAATTTCAGATGCTATTTTACTTTTGTGAAATAATCTGCTTTACAAATAGAATTTCAAAGCAGCTTCTTACTGATCTTATTTTAGTTAAATTGATGAGCACAACAAACAACGAATTAATATGAAAGAACTCATATTCATTCTGCATTTTGTAGGTAATAACTGAATAAAAAATATTTTCACTTAATCCCAAACATATTTACAAGAGAATATTTCACTATTTTAAGGCGTATAAATTCTATGGGCGATAATGATAATATAATTTTTATCCTATTAAATTAAAGATACTTTTGAAAGTACATACTGATTACCTATTAGCCCAGAAATGGCCCTGATAAATTCTATCAATAATAATGAAAATAAATCATATTTATTAGCTGCAATGTCCATCAAAAATTGTTTGCTGTATATTTAATAATTTCTATTTTCCTATTTATTTCAGTTGAGGACAAAAATTAACTGATGTTTTAATTAAGAATTTTAATTTTAAGAAAATATTTTTTTAATTCAAGTAATTTTTTTTCACATTATCATGATCATAGTTATTATAGTTATTTATCTTGCTCTTTTTTTATATGCTTGTTCTTTAATAATGTAATTATACATGTAAATGTAAATTGTTTCCAAATAAATGTAAACTTGTCTAGAGAAGTAAAATAAATAATAATAATAATACGTGCTTTATGTGTTACAAGAATTTAGAAAACTTCGATTTTTGGTAAAGGGATAAATAAGTGATGCCTAAGTAGACCAGGGCCAATCCTGTTTAAGGCAATAAAAATTCTTAGCAGTATATGAATGGTCGGAAAATGTAGTTAATGGTGTAAATAATTAAGGAAAAATCGTCCAGACTGAGTAAAAGTTCGTGAAGGTGGGTTGGGGTGGTAATATATACGTTTTTAGGGGTTGGTACTCGTTTCTTGCGATTTGCAGCTAAACTATGCATCCTATCGAAAAATGTTGAGTATAAAAGTTGTAGATAATGAAGAAATCTAAAACTTTCTGGTTGATCATTATTGACCATAACCTCAAAATTATCGATAAAAATGCAGAAAACCGTTTTTTCGGTTTTTAATTTATAACTATCGCAAAAATGTTTAGATTTTCATGAAAATTGGTGAAAATGTTCTTTTTTGTGTTTCAAACAAGCCCAAATTGTTTCAAAGTGAAATATTTAATTTACGATGTTTTATGAAGAAAATAAAAAAAGAAGACCTAATTTTCAATCGAAAAATTTGGTTAGCAAATTTTCGATTAACGAACTTTACTAGTGCTCATTTTTTTCGTTGAAGTCTCAACTTTAATATAGAATTAAAATATAATATTGTTTATATACAAAAATATCGTTAAAAAAGCGAAAATCGAAAAAAATCGAAAAAACTACTTTTTAAAAATCGATTTTTCGGTGAAAATCATGAATTTCTTTTTCTTTATTGTAAATAAACGTTTGCATTCATAGAAAGCGTTAATTTCCGACCATTCGTCTATTAACGATATTTTAAACGGTTTGGCACTGGTCTAAAGGTGATTTATATTGAAAATGTCCAGTTCACAGTTTTCAATGATAAATATTTTAAGCTATATGGTCATTTCAAAAATGGACTTCTATTTGCACTATATTTTCTTACAGTAATTCGTTTTTTATTATAGACCTTCAAATATTGTCGATGTTTTTGGAGAATTTTTCAAAAGTTTCGTACCAGAAACAAGTGATGAAAAAGATACCTAATTGTACAATAATGATGAAAATATTACTTTTTAAAATGCCTCTGAAAATGGTCTATATCGGTTCGGTTTGCCTATGGTATAGAAAGTGGTACCTACTTCCTAAAATCAATAATCCCAAATATTTTCACGATTTGAGGCCTATAAGCATTTTGCCCGTTTTATCAAAAATTATTGAATATATAGTTAAGGCTCAAATTACTGATCACTTAAGTCATAATAAAATACTTCCAGATGAGCAGTACTGCCATATTAAATATTGCAGATCATTTCTTTATCTCAACTGATTCTGGTTTTTGTTCTAATTTGGTATTGCTCGACTACTCAAAAGCTTTCGACACTATTGATCACAACATTCTAATACAGATTTTAAATTTATTGGATTTCACTCGACTGCAGCAAATTTTATCAATCATTATTAAAGGGTGGTTCTCAAAAACAAATATTCCAATCCTATGAACATTTCATGCGGAGTGCCTCAGAGCTCTGTTTTAGGACCATTTACACATCATCTTTTCCAACATTTTTAAACAATTGCAAACTACAAATGTATGCAGACGACACCTAATTGTTCTATAGCTTTGACCCAAATGACCTCCAGATTAGTTGTACAGTTAGTAATAATGATTTAGAAACACTTTATAAAATATTTATAAAGCATTCTCTCAGGTTAAATTCTAACAAGTGTGCAGCAATGGTTTTTGGCAGGCAAACTGAGAGATCACGTCACTTACAAGATGTTATATCAATATCAATAATGTTAATATACCAGTAAAGACGAGGTGAAAGTTTTAGGTTTAACTGTAGATTCAGATTTTAGATTTAATAAGCCCATTGCATAAAAAAGCTATCTCAAGGTTAAAAAATTTGTATAATTATAGACATATTCTCAGCACTAAATTTAAAATAACGTTATATTAATCTTTGGTTTTGACTATTTTCAATTATGGGGACGCAGTTTATGGTTATGTTTAACAGCTGCCACCACTCAACGCATACAAGAAATCCAAAATTATTTTCTAAGGTTTATATATAGTATCAGATCAGTATCGTTGGTTAAGTATGAATAATGTGTGTCTTTTACAACGTGGTACCCTTTACATGAAAATTATTTTAAATTGCATTCCCCGTAACAATACCGTAAAATTTGATTTCGGTTGATATTCATAATTTAAATATTAGGCTTAAGGACAATTTGACCCCTCCTTTTCATAGAACTGCACTGTTTGAAAAGTTTTATAGGTATAACATTGCAAACTTCTATAATGCTCTTACATCATCCCTCAAATCCGTGTCACTCAATAGTTCTAAAAAGAAATTTAAACATAAACTTTTAACTTCCCAATAAAGCTCAGACATCATGACGGTATATAAGCTCATATAAGCTCTAATTTTGTGCTTAATTTATACTTTCGTTAAAGATAACCAGAAAATAATAAACTGCTTATATTTCGGTCAATTTGGTAATTTAGTTTAAATTTTCTCGCTGTCGTGTTCTATTATTTTAACCTCTCCACAATAAAATTGTTAATGGTCTTTTCGGCTTCAAAGATCCACCGAGTGGGGAGGTTCCAGCCGCTTCCAGTAGCTGCCGATTTTTATACAAATAGTTGTACCGAGATCCCCGCTTAGACTACGTGTTTTGAATTTATTTTAGGATGTACGAGGGCGCCAGTAGCCTAGTTGGGGGATTGGTACGCTGTTGTGGATGCTGCTCTCAGGGTCAATCTTGACTGTTGTAGCGATGAGACTCTTACGTTGTAGGTGGGGGGTATTGCTGCATCGTCTGAGGTGACGTGCGATTTGTATTGACTTCCACGATGGCAGGGGGGCTCATGCTGACCGTTTACAGTGCCAAACGTCCTGAGACGATGGCTTATAGGGGCGCTAATGCCCAGAGTTGCAATTAGAATTAAAATAAAAGACGATATTCTTCCAAAAATAACTAAAAGCAACTCGAACGGCGCCGGCGCGGCGTTCGTGTTGTTAGAAAAAATGTTAATATGATTAAATTATTTAAGCCCTAACTTTACTGAGCTAAAACTGACTTTACTGGTTCCCGCACTACTATGTACTTGTGTTTCGTTTGAAAGTCGCGGTTCTCGCTGTACTGCTGATCGTACTCTTCTCCGAAACAATAACAGAGTCTTGTATCGTGCGGTGGCGGCAGACAAACCGTTATGTTGAAAGTTTTGGTGCGTCGAGCAGTTGCTGGTAGGCTGGACTGTAGCTGACTGGCAGGCTGGATTGTAGTTAGCCGGTAGACTGGATACTCCCGTAGTTGATTTGAAGTTCTCGAAGTAGCGACGGCGAACTGAGATGCTGCTGCTCACTAAGTGAACGTGCGCAATGCTACTTGTGGTACCCGCCCTGGGGCACTTGCCATGGATTGGTGGTGGGATGGGGGTGTCGAATTAGGTGTGGGGGTGGGTAATTTGTGGTTAAATAATGGCCGGGAAAAATTGGTAATTTAGTGAACGGTGTTTGGGTGATCTACTAAATTTAGGTGGTGAATTATTTTTTCTGCAAAGGATGGGATGAGTTGGAGATGTTGCTGCGAAACCTCTCTGAATATATCTAAAGATCGGGGCGGACGGAATTCTGAACGCTGGGCGGCCGGAGTTTGGAACGGTGTGACCGGGCCTCCTAGCTTGAATTGTTGCTGTCGTTGTTGAGAAAATGTACGTTGTGTGCATAGTAGTAAATAAAAATAAAAATTAAGTATTTTACCAAAAATATGGTTCGACAACATCTGCTAATTTTTTTCGGCTTAAGTGGAAGAAAAGATGTGCAATATGTGTGCATAGCTGAACTTCGCCTCATATAGTTAGTTATATTATATTATGTAAAATTTCATAGCTGCTGAATAAAGCGCATTATTATTATTATGCTTTGTTAAACTTTAACGCAGTTTTCTTTCGTTGTAGTTTCAATTTTATAAAACTCGTCGTATTTAGTTTTTGTCTAAATATTTTTTATTATATTTAAGTCTATTATAGATCTAGTCATATTTAATTTCTTTTACTAAAGTAAAAAGAAATGTCTATGTATATAAAAAAAAATAATTATTCCTAATTATTCATAGATATGTATAAATATATTCATTGTTATAAATTTTAACGTAAACATCCGTTTGTTTCAGGTAAGGATATAATAACTTCATCATCAACGGAAATGGCACTTTTCACTGGGAACATATCGTCACGGTTGTCTGTTGTTATGGTATGTACCCTACTATTTGTTGCATACATGAGATGAAAATGTTCACATCTAGGTCTCCATAAGTTTGTAGAATGTATATAATAACAAAGGGCGAAGCCACAATGCATTGGCGTACGCAATAATAGTCTGACCAACAAGAGTGGAATGATATACATATCGCACGAGAACTAAAATTGAACACGAACCGTAGGCGGAGTGTTTCATCGTTCGAGTGTGATATGGATAATCTACTCGAGATGTACAGTTTTTTTATTCTTTATACGACTGGCTAAAGGGAAAACTACAAAATTTTTAAAAAATCTATTAAAATCAGTAAATTCTGTTACAAATTTATTTTAAAGTTAATTAACTCAATCTCAATTTGTTAGTTTAGGTTTCCCCACCCAGTATTACCATTTTTTATAATAAACGTACAATTATTAAATGTACAATTTTTATAAGTAATGCTTACTTTTTTTTAAATCTTTCTTACAAGTAGATACTAATATGTTCAGTGAATATTTGCTTTCGATTTTGATGGACATATTTTTGGTTCAGTACTAGCAACTGGTCGTACAATGGAAGAGGCAATCTCTTTTTTTGCAATATAGGTTTCTATTACTGCGGTTGATTTTTTTAACTGTAAGTTGTCGCCTCCTGTATCTGCAAGAACGAAGGAAACAATATTCCGACAAATCCGGCTCATCTCCACTTTAGTTCCGTGATATGTTTTACGATGTCTTTGAGTCATGATCTTTGGCGTATAGTTCTATTTAGTATCCCATCGCGTCTTGTGATACCTAATATGGATCTTTCCATGGCGAACTGGGCGCCCTCTTAGTTTTTGTATCGCATTTGCAGTTAGTGTTTCGGCTCCGCATGTGATCACAGGTGTCACACATTGCTAGAACACTCGTCGTTTAAAACATAAGGATATTTCTTTGTATTTAAACCTAACACGAAATTTGCCGAAGGTTATCCACCCTAGGCCTATTCATCATTGGATTTAGTAGGTCTAATTATCTCTACCTAGTCTAAGCTCGTATCCCAGATACTTGTAGTCATAAACCTGCTCCATAATTTGTCCCGAGATACTAAATTTTCCGCCCAGCATAAGATTGGTTATAAGTTTGGTTTTGCCCATATTTATTTCTAGACCAGTTTTTTCCACAGCTTCCTTCATTTCCTAAACCATTTTTTTCGACATCACCTGATGGTTAGTTTGATGTAGTTAGTCTTTGTACCAAGGTTCCGGTAGATGAAACCTTAACAATAGTTAAAGATAGGTTGGCTAAATGATAATAATTTGGAAACTAGAACTAAATTAAGTGCAAATAGCATAATGGAACTCTTAACAATGTGTATAAAAACAACCTATTTTCAATTGGACAATGAGTTCTATCGGCAGGATTTTGGTATGGTTATGGGGTCTGCATTATCACTAATTTTAAGCAACATATTTATGGAGAACTTTGAGAACACACATGTCCAAAATTGTATAAACAAACTGGTTGTCTGGTGGAGATATGTTGACAACATCTTTGCAATTTGGCCTCATGGTGTCGATTTACTAGATAGTTTTTTGGAAAATATAAATAGTAAGGAACCATCTATTAAATTCACATTAGAAGTAAAAAGTAGGAACTACCGTTTTTAGATGTTTTAATTAAAAGGGTAAATAATACAATTGAAACAAGCGTTTATAGAAAACCAACCCATACTAATAGATATCTAAATTTTAACTCAAATCAGTCAATAAATGTTAAAAGGGATGTTGTAAAATGTTTATACGATAGGGCCAAAATAATTTCATCTAATAATGAAATATTAAATAACGAGAAAAAATGTATCAAAGAGGTTCTAGTACAAAATCAATACCCCGAAGCCTTTGTTGATAGAGTTTTCATAAATGTTGAAAATAGGGACAATCAGGTACGACAAAAACCTGAACGTCATTGTACAGCAATAATTCCTTATGTATACGGACTATCGGAGAAGCTACGCCGTATAGGTGACAAATTTGATGTTAGGACGATATTTCAAACGGGGAACACTTTAAGATCTATTTTAACAAAAACAAAATCGATAAACAGGGAGCAGAATTCAAAAAACCGTATTTACAATATATGTGATAAATGTTATGTGGGTGAGTTATCCAGACCTTTCAGTGTGAAGTTGGATGAGCACAAGAATTACATTAGAAATAATGAAATTCAGAAATCAAAGATTTGTGAACATGCTTGGGAAAACGGACATAGAATAAACTGGGACTCGGCAAAAATTTTAACAAAAGAAGCAGATACCAAAAAAAGAAAAATTAAAGAATCAGCAGTAATCTTATAAAATGAAGATAAGTGCGTATCGAATTGTTCTGTAGACATTTGTACAACCTGGCTACCAATGTTAAAAGAAGAACTTAACAAACTCAACATTATCTAAAAGAAAATATTATCAGTTCTGTGTAAGTAGTAAGTATCTATGGAAATAACATAAACAAAATCTTAAAGCTGTGTATTTGACATATACAACAAAACAACACAACAACAAAAAAAATCTTTGAAAACGGAAAGAGACTACTTTCCGAAACGTTAGCAAAATACATTATTTCTGTATTTATTCCGATTTATATTATTTGCAAAACATAACCTCTGACTGTTCCTTTGACATAAACGTCACGGGCGCAGAAGCTTTTTTCCAATAATTCTATTATTTTGTAGATTCGGTGATTTATTTTTGAAGAGTATAATAATACGTATGGTAGAAAACCCAAATAATAGGAAAGAATATTCGTAGAATGGCACAAATAACTTTCAGACAATATATAGTGTATGAACTTGACATATCTCTGGTCAATTCTACATTACTCCAGGGCTTTCAATATTGCTGGAAATTCGATGATGTCAAATGGCTCTTTTCAATCAATATCTTCAATACTAGCAAGTGGTCATTAGGACCGAAACCTCTTCGAAAACCAGCCTATTCGCGCGGCTGATAGAAGTCCAATTTATTGTTCAACCGTTTGGCTATTATTTTCGTAAATAACTTTTTACAATTTTATTATTGGTCTGCAATTTGTGATATCTGATATATCTCCTTTTTTATGAATGATGATCATAATAGCGTTATTCCATGTTTCCGAAGTGACTGTGTTATGCAAGCATATATTGAAAAAGCTTTCTGCAATAATTTTTTCCCTCCCGTTTTTGTTGTTTCTATTACCACTCCATCCTCGACGGGGTCCTTTCCGTTTTTCATTTCCCTTAGACTTATCTTGATTTCTGCTTGTATAATTTCCGGCATATCTTCGTAGCCTTGGTTGATTAGCAGTTTTACCGAAGGCTGCAATTCGTTTGCTACACGTCTACTTCTACACTATGTGAAAAAATCGTCCGTAATCATTAGAAGTTCTTGTCTGTTCGTGGTCATTTTATCTCCTTTCCTAAGTTTGAAAATTTCCTTTTTGCCTGTTGAGAGCTTATTTCTGAGTACTTTTCTGTTTCTGTTTTGTGATATGATCTCTTTAATATTCACTTTGTTAAATTTTCTTACATATTTTCGAATTTCTTTAGCTATGGTTTTATCTAGTTGATAAGTTGGTTTGGGTCTGTATTTGTATTGTTCCTCATTTGTCTTCTCTCAGCTATAGGGTCTTTTGTTTTTTGGTTAATTTTTCCATTCTGTTTGTTCCCTTTTGGACAGTGTAATTTTTCTGCTTCTTTTACAGATTTAACTATGGTGTTATTTAGTGTTTCGATGTCAATTACTCCACGATGTTTGTCTCTAGCATATTCTCAATTTAAATTGTATTTTTAAATTCTTCTTCATTTACGGGAGGTTACCATTTCTTTGAAGATGATTTGCGTATTATTCGTGCTCTTTCATTTCTTAAGTTTATTTTCCATCTATTAGGAAATTATTTTCAATCGTTTTGGAAACGCACATTGTGCACTTTGATGGGTGGCAATGAAGTTAATTCCTTTTGTAGGAAATAATGGAAGTTTTGGTCTATCATAATAAGTATTTTAGTACATGTTTATTTTTGTATTAATTAATCAACTTCGCGTTGGCCTTACATTTTGTTGAAAAAGTATATTTAACATCAGTTAGTTTAATGTATAATGATCACATTTTTGTTTTAAACAACTTGAAGAACTCTTTAGGATTTCATTAACTGAATACATTACAGAAGTGCAATACGTAATATGTGGCATTATAATTGATTTTTATATTGTAAGTTTTATATCAGTTGAAAAATCTTTTCCTATCCTCTTTAGGAAGTAATTTTTTTGTTAACTTTCTTCACTAAACGAATGTTTAGGCTTTTTAAATGTTAATTTACTATCCAATATTATACCTAAATGTTTATGTTGACTTTGAATTTTATTTTCTCATCTGGTATCACCACTTCATGATTATTGTTATTATATATTTCAACTTGCGTTTCTGTTGATATCCATAAAATACGTTTTATAGCTAATGTTACCACAAACATTATTAGTAAAAAAATTTAAAAAGGAAGGTCGAAGACTTGAGCTTTGTGGAACCACGAGCGTTTGCTAAGCGGATATTGCACCTTGTCTAATAAAAATTACATAAAAGGTATTATTAGTGGTAAAACACAGGAGAAATATTCATTGCCTGCCCTCAACAGATGAAAATATTCAAAACTAGGATAATTTTTATAAGTATTTTCCGTATTATGTGTTTATATGAGTATGTCCCTTAATGTGCGCCAGTGAGACAACATCAGCAGTTGCATTACTGATTTCCAGAGTGAATGCGTGGAGCTAGTTTTTTACATTGGCGAGCCGTTATCGAACGACAAGTTTTTGTTTCCAAAGTTCCAGACCGATCCGTGTCTAGATACGGTGCACAACTACATAAACAATGCGATGATAGCAGGCCATCTGTACCAGCAGATCACTATCAATAAATTGGTTAATTTAAAAATATTGATTCATGGCCAAGGCGTTGCTTAGACTCGTAAAGTAGCCCGGCAGCTTGATGAAAGGACTCTACCCTGGTTACGTTTTATGGTTACCTACTTTAAAAAGTGCCAATTTCACTACTGTCTTGCAGTACCGGATTCGATTATTTCGTCCATCGAAACAGTGGAAAATTACTTTTTGTTTCTCATTAATTGAGACATGGAATTTTAAATGGGTACAACATTTAAAAAATTCAACTATCTACGGTGCTGTTCAAAGAGGTTTGGCATTCATTCAGCCGATTTTAAATTACATTTTTATGTAAAAAATAAAAATGACATAATGAGCTTAGTGTAAATAAATTTTCTCCAAAATGCATAGCATATCTCCCTGAATTTTCTAGAAGCATGTAGTCATGCCATCTTGTACTGATACTAACTATCCATGTACCATATTTGATCACAATCGTTGCAACAGTTTTAGAGAAAGAAATTATTTAATTCTTCTAACTTTACTACCTATAGCCTCCGTCCCTGCGTTTTTTAGGGCTTACGGGTCATATTGTCTCATACTAGTACTAAGGCAAGTATTTGTTGTTAAATTTGAATAAAATTGGTAGAGCACATTTGAACTCTGCTAAGCCCAGTTAAGCAATTTATTTTTCGATTGCAACAGACACTGGACCGCTAGATGGCGCCTGCTGGATATTTTACATGTCGCTGTCCTAAAGATACCGAAATGTACCAAATAGTCAGGGTATCCTCGTGTCGGTCATCACGTGCCTACCTTGCACTGACGAGAGCCAATAGCTCGAAACTGCAACTGCAATTATCACGCACTTAACGCGCCAGGCTTGTAAGTTGTAATTCTGCGCTCGGCGGGGCACATAGCCCGGAGAGTAACTGTTGGTTGCAGTCTGGTTACGTTCCTTATCGTAAAATAAGGATTTTATAGAGGAGTTGGCTACTAAAAATATTGTTTTAATATTCCGCCCTCTAAAAGCACATTTGAACAACAACAACATTGTCTGATTCAATATTAATTGCCATTTGTATGATTATTGTATCAGCATCACCTTCTGCTTGACACGAGAAAATATTGTTATCATCTAGTTTCTTCCTTAACATTTCGATGAATCTGTTTTTGTTGGCTAATTTTTAAAGGCGTATTTTCATCAAAAATTAAATCTGTTGAGGCATTTTTCAATGATCTACGATATTTTTCATCTGATTTAGCACAGTTGGTATTGCGATATCCGTCAAAAACGACAAAAATATTGCCTCCATAATGCTAGAAGTAACATTATTTTCATTTCAAAATCATTAGCGGAAAGTTTCAAAAGGTAAACTTTTTACTTTTTAGTATAAGAAATTCAAAAAACCCGGAAACATTAAAATCCATTCGTTATAGCTAGGTTCCGAGGTATAAATTTAATAGCACTGGACTATTCATATTGCATTTGTTAAATATAATGCTTCACTCACTTGGAATTCCGGCTATAATATATTGGGTTTTCTTATCTTACAAGACCGCATATATTTGCCCAAACATCTTAGATGGCTAAAATTGCATGCCTCTGCATTTGAAACACGTAGTCACAAAACTTTGTATCTTCCTACCCCACGCACAAACGTACTGAAATTCTTGCTATTGCACATTGTGTGCAGCAGTTACATATCTATTAAGTATCAGCTTGATATATCTGATTCAAGATCTTGCAAATACTAAATGTAGTTATTTTATTGTTTAACCCATTTTTATTATTTCTTCATTATCTATGTATTCAAGCATATTTTTATGCTTCTCTAATTCTCTTCTAAATTCACTAAATCTTATCCCTTGTATTTTCCTTCACGTAATTGATTTTTATTGTAGCGTGGTATTACCGTATACCTAAATAAACAAATTTAAAAAATAAATGGCATGGAAGAAGGAACATTTTAAAGACGCATTTAGTATACTTTCTGTGTCATTGCTTTAGGAAATAGCTGAAAATGAGGACATATTATTCCTATCCGATATATTCTTGCTGTACAATACTCTATCATTAGATGAAATTTTATTTGAATATTAAATTTATACAAAGCTGTTATTGTCGTATAAAGTTTGGACCATTGCAATTATCAAATACATACTTTGCTCTTTGCATATGTTAAACTAAAAATAATTTAGATTTCAATGACTGACTTTTAGTTTCCACTTTCTATAAAGGATAACTAATAGATCATTTCAGTATAAAGGAATTATTTGAAAAACATACTGAAAAAGTATACATTGAACATACATAACCTGATCGACATTAGAAATGAATTTACTAGTTGGAGGCTGGTTTCTTTTGATCTGTGTGAAATTATCATATTCAATTTTATAAAATTACACAAAAGACCTGATTCGCATTGATGTTTGAACCGTGAACCACCAGAAAATGCGAATTCTTCTCACTTAAACTACACTTATATTGTATGCAGGTAAGGCAAACGTTTGTGTGTAATATTAAATGAATGGATCACAGAGAGAGGGTAAAGAAACACAGACTGGGTTTCTTTTATATTGTTACGTGTTTACAATCTCCAGTAAACACCCTGTATGTAGGTTCAATAAACTGCAACAAGACTCTTTGCAAACCACTGATTTATTAATTACTTAATTTTACAATAATTAATCCTCAAAAATACACAACTAATTATACTTTAATCTAACATAACTTCACTACTTTAAATCACAACTTGATATTGTTTCTTATTTCATCTTATCACTTGCTTGTCTCATATAAAAACTGTCCTCCGTGCGCGAAATCCATTCCATATATACACATGTAGAAGGCACCTGAATTCTCTAGAATAATCCAGCATTCTTCGCGTTATTTCTCGCCCTTCGCGTATTTTCTATGAGGCAGTAGCATAGGCGTGCACAAAACAGTATCATACAGTATTACTCCAAGTTTACTTACCTAACCTTCCCACCTTAGGAGTTACTTCTGGAATCTGGAATTGGTTAGGAGGGTGGTCAGTAAAAATTATTGAACCACAGCACTTAGGCTCCATTGGGCCCCTTACATCCTCCCTGTAAGGAGACCCTCGCCTTGGCCTCCAACCAACCTAATCTTGCGAAATAGGTGGTGATGCTGCCTAGGGGCATCTCCCTTGCATCAGCAAAAGTAGGCCAACGTTCTCCCAAAATGGATTCTCTCATTGACGAGACGGCAGAATAGTCACAGAATACATGTTGAACCGTCTCATCTTCTTGTTCAAAACCTCTACAGAGAGGTGTTTCGCTTAATCTCATATTCTAATGTTTCCTTAACCGACAGTGTCCAGTTTGGATTCCCGTTATAAAACGTATGTTCCTTCTGGACATTGCCGGGTAATCCATTGCTGTGCTCTTGTTGGAAATTTTAGTAGTTCCCTTGCAAGTTGACAGCTGTTTGTTTCATCCCACAGCTTCTTGAATTCATTGTGGGTGTCCTATTTAATTATTGGTGTTATCGCCGTGATCGGTAACAGACTGGCCGGGCCTGGTCCATAGACAATTAGGCCTGCTGCCTTCTTGGCCAGTCTGTCCTCTACTTTGTTGCCACTACACTGTGCATGTCCTTTCACCCAGCATACCAGTATGTTATTCATGTTAGAGGTAGCCACAAGTGCTTGGTGACATTCCCATACTGCTCATGCGGTAATTTTGTAACTTCTCAGGGCTAGTATTGATTGTCTTCAATCTGTGTAGATCCTGATTGTTTTGCCCGTAGTTTGTCTATGGACAATATCTTTTGCAGCTATGATTATGCTTGCCAGTTGCGTTTGTACTACGCTGGCTTGCCCATCCATATCTCATTTATATTGGATTTGCAGACTTCTGGAGTATATTCCACATCCCGATCCATCCTTCTTTTTTGATCCGTCTGTGATGATGTTGATCACACCTTCGCCAGCAGCATTGTTCTCACTATTCGTCTGTATTGGGTCTGTCAAATACAAACCGGGGAGAAATGCCATCAGTGTACGCCTGTAGAAAAGGCGAATTCTGGCTTCTCCACAGCCTACATTTGGTTGTATGCCAACGGATTTGAGGCGTACCATTGTTGTCAAAGCCATTTCCCCTAGATATATATCTAGTGATGGCAGAGAGAGCATTACCTCCATAGCTCTCGTTGGCGTTGTTCGCATAGCTCCGATTATGCTTAGGCAGGCAACTCTCTGCACTTGGCTGAGCTTGACCTTAGCTGTAATCTGAGCTTGACCTCAGCTGTAATCTGTTTGCTCTTAGGCCACCAAATCACAGCTCCATATGTTATCATTGGTCTTATGATAGCAGTGTATATCCACATGACCACTTTGGTTTTACCCACTGTTCTGTGACAGTGTTCATAAGAAATGTAAGCCTTCTTTAGTCTTCTATCTATGTGAAGATTCCATGTTAGTTTGGCATCGAAAGTTACCCAAAGTACTTCTGATGCGAAACTTAGCGTTGTATCCAGGAGGGCAGGCGCCTTCAGTGCTCCTCATAGTTTTCTTTGCCTTGCGAAGAGAACCATCTCTTCCTGGGTTTGACGGACAGAGAATGTTCTTTGCACCATTTTTAGATTATTCTTAGGGCCCCTGCATTCTTTCACAAAGGACTTCCTTCGAATTTTCCACTAAGCGTGATTGTTAAATCGTCTGCGTAGGCAATTGATTACACCTCCCTGCGGACAGCCTCTCGCGACCATTTCGCATACAGAAGCATCTCCCACACTGAAGCTACTCATAACATTTTATTATATTTCACATTTAACCTAAATTTATATATTAAAGCTGTATGTAATTCATAATTCTACAGAATAACTGCAGCTTTAAGGTTAAATCATAACTTTCAGGGTAATATTGATCATATTTAAGTACTTTGTTTATTTTTATTTTTGGTTATTACGGATTAGTATTATTTGTTTATGCTACCTTTGCTCATGACACAATTGTTATTTGTGTGTATATGCAGCCTAAATTATTTGTAAAATACAGTTGGAGTTCTGTGTGCGGAATTGAAACCAAAATATAAATGAAAATAAATTAAAATGTGGCATGGACAAGCAAATTCTAAAGCGTAATATTTTACATCCTCTACATTTAGCAATTAAAATCTATTCTATAAGTTGTATATTACGTTCTAATTATTGGTAAGTACGAGACACGTTGGAATCAAGGTGTTAAAATGAATGCTTGACTGCCTCCTCGGACTATCTTTCTCTACACATAATTTAATTGCACCACCCGAATAAAATATAGCGCTTATTAATTCAGTTATAATGCTGAATGTATAAATAATGTTTATATGGTCGACGGTGACGGCACCAAAACAGTCACACTTAAGCTCATAACTGTATCAGCGCTCGATATTTTAGATGGACCAATGAGTAATGATCGGCGACATGGCAATCGAATCGAGGACTGCTTTCTCGTACCGTCTTTGCGCCTTGCTAATTGCTTCATTACAATTCCTGTTTAATTGGTTTATTTTAATCGTGTAAACATGCTTGCATGACTCGAACATTTGATAATAACAAACTTCGATGAATTTTAAATTTTCTATCAGCGAAAGAGCCTTTTTGCTTTTGTATTCCGCAGGTCAGACGAGACATCGCATAAATTACGGAGGTAATTTAGCTCAGGTACCGGTTAAGTACTTAGTTAATAAAGATAGTAAGTGAGCTTCTGTGGAATTATTGGTTGAGAAGTCGATAATAATTTGATATGTACACATTTAATGTGTTAAGTATGTACATAGATATATATTTTTTGTATTAGTCTATGTTAATTAGACACTTTAGAAGGAACAATTAATAATGTTGTGAAATTTTGGCGATATATTCAGAGGCAGGTTAAAATTGGAAATCAAGAATTTCCACCATTAAAGAGCAAGCATCACCACATATCCCGTCAGAAAGTTGAACCTACTGTAATTTTCAATTGTAGATTATTCCCAATAAATGGTTCGGATCCTACTATAAGCTGTATAGCTCCGTCTCCTTTGCTCAGTCAGATCTAGATCTCCTAGGCTTTAGAGGGTAACTCAGGTGCTCTAGATGGCGGTTAAAAACAGTAGCATTATAGAGAAAAATTTTGGTGTATCCAATTTGAATTTGTATTTCTGATTAATTGGTACTTAATAAGTGGCGTAAAGGCATGTTTTTAGTTGTACAATTTCCACTTTTTAAAAATAGTATATTTTAAAGCATATTTGCAAAGTAGGTAAATCCTAAATCCTAAAATATAAAGAATTGAATAAGAAAATAATAATTTGCCCATTATTAAGAATTAGTAGTGAACTACTTTTCAACTGGCAATTTTGCGGGATATTCGAATTTTATTTTTTCTAAATAATCGGTTTGTTAATTTTTGCGTCTATTCTAGACTTTAAAAATGATTTTAAAAGTTGACTACTACTACTACTACTTATCACATTTTCTTCATGTTCTCTCGGAACTTCTGCTGATGTGTTCACCTTC
Source organism: Leptura quadrifasciata (assembly GCA_963675555.1). NCBI lineage: Eukaryota > Metazoa > Arthropoda > Insecta > Coleoptera > Cerambycidae > Leptura > Leptura quadrifasciata. The sequence continues at coordinate 141,408,332 of OY776675.1, read as the reverse complement.
ACTGCAGACTTTATTAACTCGCTGTATAGTGTATACTTCTGTTCTGCTAGCTAAATATTCTGTCGTAGGTCAATCTTTAATACAATGCTTGAGCTATTCTGGATCCTCCCACCATTTTAACACCATGTCTCCGACGCGTGGGTTAGTTTACGAATCTCTTGAACATAATTCCATACAAATATGGTCCATTGGTTTTGACGATGAATCCACGAGAATGCTGTTGTTGTATTGCTCCAAAAATATATCTCTGGATACTCAAACTTTAGAGGTTCATAAGTAAATTTCTTAAGCCGATTTCCTGCTGTAACCGCAAATAGTTCCAGCCATGAAACAGTTGTACTCTTAGTTGGACCTATTCTAGACTTTGTTTCAACAATTTGTATTTTTACATCTTCTACTGATTGAGTCCCCGCAAAAATGATTTCAGCATACGCAATTTGTCCGCCAACACATGATATGTTAATTTCTTTTATTCTCTATGATTAACAAATATCCACCGAAGGACTCATAAATCTTGTAAGAGTCTTAGCTGTTGATGTCATTCAATAAATTGCAGTTTTAGTCCAAAACAAACATCAGAGTCACAATACAAACCAGTTATATTCTGCAGTAGTAGTTTTTGACGATAGGACTTGTAGGATCAAGAACCTTGTGGCTTGCGGCTACATCACCCTTTTTTCGACTTTTTCAGTTGGAGGTTCTACTAGTGATGACTCTTTCAACATCAATGCATCATATTTCTTATCGCATGAAAGTCCAAGAACGAACGTTAGGTGGTTAGGCACTTTGAAAATTCCCACCCTTACAAATCAAAACGTCCAGTTGCCATTGATATGGTATGATAGAAATGTTTATTTTAATAGTACCTATGCGGAATGATAAAAATTATTTTTGCAAATCGAAAATAGACGAAAAAATTATATTTTATTATATATATACTTTTTTCACTCATCATCCCACATTGTTACATATTTTTAATGTCTTTTAATGAAAGCCGTTTTTTAAAATAATGACTTATATGAGAGTAAATCGAAGCGTCCTGCCGGCTTATATCCGGAGCGCTCTTAAGGGTCGACTGAACCACCGAAATAAATAAATAAACCCAGCTTTTCCACTTGAGAAAGAGCTATGTTTGTTTCAGTAGATAGATATACATAAAATTATTATCTGATACTTCTTTGCACTTAATATATTAACATCGTGCTGTTTTTATTAAAGTCTGTTGAATAAACTATTTTATAATAGATGTCAAGTGAAGTTAAAAATGCTATTAATGGTATTGTTATATTTTATATTCCACGATTTGAAGTATTAAATACGAAAAAAGCGAAATGTATTTCATGCTATTAGTTGCAATGGAAGCGTTTACGTGACTATAGAGGTTGTAAAAAAATATAGGAGTAATAAACTAAGAAGACGTAAAACTTGTTCGAACGTTCAAGTTGACACAAAGGAATTTATTAATTAATAGTTCCGTACAAGTTCCTTGAAATTCATATTAAGTTTCTGTTTGATGTAGATCCTTTTTCTATGATGTTTTGTACCTCTGAGAACTACCATAAACGACTGATATGGTTTCTGTTTTATGCCGGACAACTGTTTGATTTGTATCTTATACATTTTCGCTTTTTCTATTAAAGTAGCCGAAGCTGAACTGTCGGCTCACCGTTGTATGACTTTCTCTCTTCCACGCGTCGAACGGTAATTTAGTGAAAAAAGAGATGGAAAATTTTATCTAATGCATAAAACGCGTCATGTTCCAAAGCCTGCTGGACTGCTGTAGAATAACGCAGAGGTATTCTGGTACAAGAAATATGGTTATAGTTGTCTTATATTTGTTATACAGAATTCAAACTATCAATTGTCAGTAATTTATCGATATTGTCCCAGATCAGTAGCTTTTCAATCTAGAAAAATGAAAGCATGGCTTATGTTATTGTAATTAAACAAGTTATAATTTTCTGTTGGACTTATTATTCTTTACGACCTGCCATGTGTATGATATATGTTTTATTCAAACGTACACGCATGCTATGTAGGACGCATTAAATTATATGAAATTTATACCAAGTTACTTAACATTTTAGGTGTACCCCTATGTCTACAAATATAATGAATTATACTTGTAACTAGTTTTAGTAAACGCACTGGAATACCATCAAATATAAATACTCGTTCATCTAAGTATGGTTGTGCCATATCACCTGATTTATATTAGAGATGGATCTTAGGTCATCATAAAACCAGGGCAGGCTCTAGGTGTCAACATAGTAATTTTCATGCACAATGGATGGTTTAGCCATGGGATCTCCTTTGTCTCCCTTTTTTGGCAAATTTATTCATGGACCACTTAGAAACTCAATATATTTTAGATAATAATAATGTTCATAAAGATATTATACAGGTTGTCCATTTTATCAGGGCACTAGAGAATATCTCACTTAATATCAGTCGTACAAAAAAAAATATTTTTATGAAAATTCTGCCGATTTATATAACCGACAAAATAGTTTAAAGACATTTGAAATTCATGGCCTACTTTAAGTGTTACGGCGGAAAATATCGAAAATGCGGAAAACGTCTAGGCAAAATATCTCCGTTATTAAATAGAGTATTTTTCTCCCTTTTCAACGATATATCATATGTCATATTTATTCATTGGTACTACGTTAGTAATTATAAAAACATTTTTTTAAAACCACTAATTTTTTTTTAACAAGCATTATACTTGCCGTGGAAAAGTATGATTAAATAAAACGATAAAATAATTCAATAAGTTGTTAAAATCTTTGCTATAATAAAACATTAACACAATTAAGAAGAATAAATTAAATTCAGTTAACAAAAACAAAATAATAATCAAGAAAGCAACATGGAGCAATTATGGAAAGAGTATTCGCAGTTATGCCAATGTATAGAGGTCCTCCATAAAAGCGTCACTCCTTGCTCAGAAAGTTAAAATGTCTTTACCAATTAATTTAAGTATAATATCCAATTGTTTGTATTTCATGATTTCACTATTATTTCAAATATTTTAAATAAGTTGGCTATGAACAAACTTGGCAATTTAATTTTTTGACTGATCATCTCAGTTAATACTTAAACTCTCACTCAATCACACTCGTTTAAGAATTTAGAATTTTCAAAAATGATTTTCACTCACATTGATCATTGTAATATGTTCGTTACATATTGCCAATGCAGTTTTAACTCTGGATTAGCTCAAGTAGAATATAGAAACAGATTTCCACAAGCACTACAGCCGAATAAAACTCTGTTCAGGAAATTAACTACGAAACTGAAAAATAATTGTTCATTTTTAAAGAAGGAAACAAGGTTGAACAGTGTTACTGATAAAGTAAATAAGGTAAATCAAGTTATTAATTATGTAAGAAATAAAAATACAGAAAATTTGGAAACATCATTAAGGGAAATTCAAATTGCTTGTCATATAAATAAAACAACTGCTAGAAAAAATTTAAAGAAAAATGGTTACCGGTGTTATAAAGCCAAAGAAGTTCACAATTTACAAGCGGGGGACAAACCAAGGAGGACGACTTGTGGGTGGCTGTTAGACAAGAAGCGTGCCGATCCATTAATATGTAGTAAAATGTTTTGGTCCGATTAGACGAATTTTTCCAATAATGAATTTTTTAATCGCAATATTCATTACAAATGGACTTCTGAAAATACACACTGGCATAGACCGACTGAGTTTCAAGATCGTTTTTCAATTAATGTGTGGTTAGGTATTTTAGGCACCAATTTAATAGGTCCTTATTTTTATGATGGTCACCTCAGTGGTCAAAGGTACCTAAACTTTTTGAAAAATTAATTTAATGAATTCTTAGATGACCTACCTTTAGAGAATCGACACACTTTCAATATTTTCAACAAGATGGAGCTCCTCCCCACAATTCCCAGATTTGCTTAGATTATTTAGACAAAATTTTGCCTCAACATTGGATAGGTACCAATGGATTTATTCGATGGCTCCCTCGTTCTCCAGATATAACCCCAATGGATTTTTTTCTATGTGGTTATATTAAAGATGAGGTGTTTTCGACGACACCGCAAAATGTAGAGGACCTAAAAGCTCGAATTCAATAGGCATGTATTACAGTTATCCCCGAAATGCTGAGCAATGTTTTAAATGCAGTGCCTCGCTGCGCACGCTTGTGCATAAGAAATCGCGGTGGACACTTTGGACACTTGATATGATATCTTAAAATTATTTTGAGAATTAGATAAATATTAATGTTCTATGTGCAATATTCTTTTATCATTAAGTTGTTTTTGTTACCTGAATTTACTTTATTCTTCTTAATTGTGTTAATGTTTTATTATAGCAAAGATTTGAACAACTAATTGAATTATTTTATCGTTTTATTTAATCATACTTCTCCACGGCAAGTATAATGCTTGTTAAAAAAAATTATTGATTTTAAAAAAATGTTTTTATAATTACTAACGTAGTACCAATGAATAAATATGACATGTGGTATATCTTGAAAAAGGACGAAAATACTCTATTTAATGGCGCCATTTCCTGCCCGTTTCAAAATAATTTTTCAACAGCCTGAAGAGTAAATCTCAAAACACAGCGGTTTTGAAAAAAATTAGATAAAACTTCGTTGAAACACTCTGCTTTGCAAAAAATTTTTGCCTTAGAATGTTTCTCGTATCTCTTCAAATAACGGAGATATTTGGCCTAGACGTTTTCCGCATTTTCGATATTTTCCGCCATAACTCTTAAAGTAGGCCATGGATTTTAAATATCTTTAAACCATTTTATAGGTTATGTAAATCGGCACAATTTTCGCAAAAATATTTTTTTTATACGACCGATATTAAATGAGATATTCTCGAGGGCCCTGATAAAATGGACAGCCTGTATACTACTTTCATTATGTAGCTGATGTAATAATACTTTGGAATAATAATTTAGACACAGGATTTATTAAACTATTTAAACACAATTCATAATAAAATAAAATTTACAATGAAAGAGGAATACAAAACAAATCAATTAATTTTCTAGATTTAACAATACAAAATGAAGAAAACAAACACAATTTTCAGATATATAGAAAACCAACTCACACAGGTGAAATCGTAGGTAATAGGTCACAACATCCCCTATCACAGAAATTAGCAGCATTTCACAGTTGAGAGATTGTTTAAGGTGAGAATATCCAAGAGAGACAGAGAGGTCCGATAGGGACTGTTTACATTTACTGTTTTTGACCATGACTTCTTATTCTAACACCCTTATTGCAAACAAACTATAAGACTACCTAAGTAGAACTATAACAAGGGTAATGTTATAAATTTTCACTCAATAATTTCAAACACATGCGAAATAGTTAG